>JAXCMG010000034.1:5651786-5684286 GCA_034642415.1 Podarcis siculus
CTTCTTCTTCTTCTTCTTCTTCTTCTTCTTCTTCTTCTTCTTCTTCTACCACCACTGATAGGGGGAGCCCCGCCAATGCAAACCAACTCAAACTCCCCCAGGGTTCCCGACGGGGTCGTGGCACGGCCCTAGCCCAGTCCCAGACTTCGGACAAGATCCACACTCCCGGATTCCTTTAAAGGAATACCCTTAAGCTTGGAGGGGCAGGTGATGGCCACACCTCCCCTCCTCCATCATAAGATCAACCAATGCCTAACTGCCAAACCTTACAAAGTTGTGACGATTGCTACAAGGTAGGTAAAAACCCAATGGCCCTTGCCAATCTGCCAAGTGGAAAAATTCCTACCAGGCCCCTCAATGGCGACCAACACCATAGCAAGGCCAATGTTGAAACCTGCAAATTAGGGAGGGTGGGTGGGAGATTGAGGAAGCGAGCCAAGAGAAAGCTCTCTGGCTCACGCCTTTGTTTAAATGGGGCCTGGCCACACCTTCCCAGCCAGCAGATTGGCTGGCTGGGTGATGGCGTGGCAGGGAGCCTCTGGGTTTGGATTTGGATTTTGGATTTGATATCCCGCTTTATCAGTACCCTAAGGAGTCTGAAAGAGGCTCACAATCTCCTTTCCCTTCCTCCCCCAGAGCATACACTCTGTGAGGTGAGTGGGGCTGAGAGACTTCACAGAAGTGTGACTAGCCCAAGGTCACCCAGCAGCTGCATGTGGAAGAGCGGGGAATCAAACCCGGTTCACCAGATTACAGGTCCACTGCTCTTAACCACTACACAACACTGGCTCCCAGTCCCCTGCCCCTGGAGGGGAGTTGGTGGCCACGTGGTCCACCACAACTCCTCCCCACTTCTAAGTGAAGAGGATTTCCTCTGCGCAATTCGTCTTGGATCTGGTTTGCCATGATGCCACATTCTCCCTTTGCTGCCCTTTGTGCCCATGTTGTGCATAAAACAGTAGAGTACCGAACAACAAGACAAGGGAAAATCCAAAGAAATTGTGCCGCATGAACGAATGACTGAACAAATGCATGGAGGAAACAATAAGTATTTGGAGGAAGAGGTCCAGCTAAATAAACATGTGACTGGTCCAAAATAGATGTGGAAAGGCCCATCCTGATTCAAGCGTCTGACACATAAAGCACACCCTCCAACATTTCTCTGATGAAAATAGGGACGTCCTGTTCCATAATATTAATACCGTATTGGCCTGAATATAAGCCTCACTTTTTTTCCAAATTCTGACCGTGAAAAGTTAAAGTGCGGCTAAAATTCACGACCTTACAAAAATTGGTTTTTACGATATCGCTGCTGAAACAGACATACGGTAAAACGGAACGGGTGTGAGTGCCTGTGGAATTTTAAGGGAGGGTTTTTTATTCAGGTATTGTCTTTTTTGTCTCCCCACCCCCCTTGAATGTTAAAGGTGTGGCTTATATTCAAGTGCGGCTTATATTCGAGCCAATGCGGTAATAATTATATTATTTATACCCCACCCATCTGACTGGGTTGCCCCAGCTACTCTGGGCAGCTTCCAACATATATATAAAAAACATAATGAAACATTAAACATTGGAAAAAAACTTCCCTATACAGGGCTGCCTTCAGATGTCTTCCAAAGGTTGTATAGTTACTTCCTTGGCTGGGTGGTCACAAAACTCCATATACAGTGGTACCTCTGGATGCGAACGGGATCCGTTCCGGAGCCCCGTTCGCATCATGAGCAGAACACAACCCACATCTGCACGTCTGTGGGGAGCGACTTGCCGCGTCTGCGCATGCGTGTGACGTCATTCTGAGCGTCTGCGCATGCACGAACGGCGAAACCCGGAATTAACCCATTCAGTTACTTCCGGGTCGCTGCGGGACGCAACCTGAAAAGATTCAACCTGAAGCAAACGTAACAACAGGAATGACTGTCTCCTACAACATTTCTCCAATGAAAATAGGAAAAATGGGACAATCTGAGATCAAATCAGAAACCTGGTCAGGTTCTGTAAATCCCAGGCTGTCCCTGGAAAATAGGGACACTTGGAGGGTCCGATAAAGTAGAGGGGAAGGATTTTACTTACAAAGACAACATACCAGAGATGGGTTCTAAGTCCATCCCCACTGCCACCACCACATACTTTGCTGTCACTTCCTCCAGCCACTTCTCTCCATCCCCAGTTCTGATAGAGTGGTACCTCAGGTTAAGAACTTAATTCGTTCTGGAGGTCTGTACTTAACCTGAAACTGTTCTTAACCTGAAGCACCACTTTAGCTAATGGGGCCTCCCGCTGCCGCCGCACCACTGCTGCACGATTTCTGTTCTCATCCTGAGGCAAAGTTCTTAACCCGAGGTACTATTTCCGGGTTAGCAGAGTCTGTAACTTGAAGCGTCTGTAACCCGAGGTACCACTGTGTATCCTACTTATTGCTAGATACATGAGCAGGGAAGGCGCATGAAGAGAGACATGTGTCTGTCGCAGCTAATGTGGCCTCAAGAATCATAGGATAATCTGTCCCACAAACAGCAAGTTCAGGTAGTGTGTGCCAATAAAATGGAAGCCAGGAAGGCACTCAACACCAAGGCAGGCAGAGGCACAATACTTTTTTTATGTACCGTATTTTTTGCTCTATAAGACCCGCTTTTTCCCTCCTAGAAAGTAAGAGGAAATGTGTGTGCGTCTTATGGAGCGAATGCAGGCTGCGCAGCTATCCCAGAAGCTGGAACAGCAAGAGGGATTCCTGCTTTCACTGCGCAGCGATCCCTCTTGCTGTTCTGGCTTCTGAGATTCAGAATATTTTTTTTCTTGTTTTCCTCCTCCCAAAACTAGGTGCGTCTTGTGGTTTGGTGCATCTTATAGAGCAAAAAATACAGTAATTCAAAAGGCCCCAACACCCACAAATACAGAAGACAAAAGCATGCTTAATGGCTTTTCATGAGTCCAGAAATGTTGAGAGTCGATTGAGGGGAACATCACAAATATACTAAAGTGAGGAGGAGGCAGGAGGGAGAAAGATAATTGGCCTGCTTGAGCTTCTTACAGCTTAGGGTATCCTGAACAGGAGCGTGGCTGGCTGGCTGATATTCTCCACACGAGCTCTCTTACTAGGAAGTGAGGATATTCTGTATTACAACACATTGTTGTAGATCCCACTTGCACTCAGGCGCCAATAAAAAGGAATGGAATGTTCTTATTAGCTGAAGTGATCTCCAGTGCATGGCACTGTATGTTTCTGTACACAGCTGTTTGTACAGAAACACAGGGACGAGGCAGAAGTTGATGTTTCCGTAGCTGTTCTTTTACTTCATTAGATGGAAGCAAGTGGCAGGATGGCTTAAATCTTTTCCTGTGCGCCATTTGGAAGCTTAAGAGTTACAAACACAAGATTTGGCTGCATAAGCTCTCAGGTTCATTCCCCAGCGCCTCTGGATAAAAGGATCAAGGTGGCTGCAAATACATTTCTTTGGGGGCTCAAGCAGAGAAAGGTCGAGTACAGTGGTACCTCGGGTTAAGTACTTAATTCGTTCCGGAGGTCCGTTCTTAACCTGAAACTGTTCTTAACCTGAAGCACCACTTTAGCTAATGGGGTCTGTTGCTGCCGCGCCGCTGGAGCGCAATTTCTGTTCTCATCTGAAGCAAAGTTCTTAACCTGAAGCACTATTTCTGGGTTAGCAGAGTCTGTAACCTGAAGCGTATGTAACCTGAGGTACAATGTATATGAAGATGATGTATAGATGGTATACGACACCAGTGTAGTTAGGAAAAATGTATAAAACTAGCTCAAGTTTGTGTTGGAAGTGTAAGAAAAAGGAGGGGACATTTTACCACATGTGGTGGGATTGTAATGAAATTAAGAAATTTTGGGAAATGATGTACAATGAATTGAAGAAAATGTTCCATCTAACATTTGTTTAAAAACCTGAAGCATTTTTGTTAGGGATTGTGGGGAAAGACCTGCCAAAGAAGTTGAAAAATATCTTCATGTATGCGACAACAGAGGCAAGAGTCTTAATAGCACAAGGATGGAAGACTGAGGAAATTCCGACCAAAGAATCATGGCAAGAGAAACTGATGGACTATGCAGAACTGGCAAAATTGACACATAAACTACGGGACAAGGATAACTGTGACTTTAAAGAATCTTTTACAAAGTATCTAAAGATGCAACAAAGTGAATTGGACTCCTTGGCAGGTTTTGAATAAACACCCACAAACTTTTCATTGATAATAACCAGTTAGACAAATTAAGGATTTATACAACTCTGTAACGTGCAGAGAATAGCATTTATAGAGAAATCACGAGATTGGAACTGAGGGAAGTCAGGGGGGGCGGGGAGGGGGGGTTGTTTTATGGGAGGGGGGAAATGGGGGTGGAATTAAGGATGATATGTTTTAAGATAATATGTTTTGTTTACTTTCCATAAATAAATGAATAAATAAATGTATCCTAAGGCCGGGGGGGGGGGCGGGCGGGGGAGAGAAAGAAACTTCAGCTAGTGCAGAATTCAGTGGCCAGGTTGCTCACCGGAGCAAGTCGGTTTGAACATATTACCCCACTCCTGGTCTGACGACACTGGCTACCAATTAGTTTCTGGGCCCAATTCAAAGTGCTGGTTTTGACCTACAAAGCCTTAAATGGCTCAGGACCGCAATAGTTCAAGGACCGCTTTTTTCCATATGACCATACCCAGACCCTGAGATCATCTCCTGAGGCCCTCCTTCGTGTGCCTCCTCCTCAAGAGGTGCAGAGGGTGGGCAACATGAGAACGGGGCCTTCTCTGCAGTGGCTCCCTGTCTGTGGAATGCTCTCCCAGTGTGGAGCCAGTGTGGAGTAGTGGTTAAGAGCGGTAGTCTCGTAATCTGGGGAACCGGGTTCGCGTCTCCGCTCCTCCACAAGCAGCTGCTGGGTGACCTTGGACCAGTCACACTTCTCTGAAGTCTCTCAGCCCCACTCACCTCACAGAGTGTTTGTTGTGGGGGAGGAAGGGAAAGGAGAATGTTAGTCGCTTTGAGACTCCTTAAAGGGAGTGAAAGGCGGGATATCAAATCCAAACTCTTCTCTTCTTCTTCTTCTTCCCCCGGGAGGTTTGCCTGGCGCCAGGCAAAAACATTCCTTTTTAACCAGGCCTTTGGTTGACCTGATGGCCATCCTATGCCCTTTTAAAATGTGGCTCTTTTGGGGGGGGGTATTGTTCTTATTTTGATTTAAAATATTGTGATCTTTTCTGTCAACCACCCTGAGACCTCCAGGTATAGGGCAATATATAAATTCAATCAATCAATCAATAAATAACAGTCATTACGAAATGCAATTCCGTTCCCATGCTCGATTCCCACCCACAGACTGTCCTAATCCACTTTCCTGCCTGTCTAGAAAACACTTCTGTTAACTATTTGCTCAGGTCAAAGGGAATGATTCAAGGCTTCCTTTGGAAGAATTATCAGAATTTGCCAAACCATTTAACACGCACGTACTCTGCCCAGGACACAATAGGGGTGGGGAAATGGAATACAGAGTGTCCTATGGGAGAAGGCGGTGACTCCATCCTAAAATCCAAACCTAAAATCAATACCCAGCCACATTGTATTAGGTAAAGGAGAAGCTTAGCATGCTCTCAGCATTTCAGGAGAGGGGCTAGATCTCTGGAGGCAAACCAGTGCCAAGGTCAAGGTTTCACAGAGCCATAAAACAAATGTAGCTCCAGAAATTACCACAGGAATAGAATGAGATTAAAGTATTTGGCAGGGGTGGAGGCAGTGAGTGGATGTAAGGAATATTGGTGTGTGAACAGCATGTCCATGTTTCAGCAGGGAAGAGACGAAATTTGAGGATGGGACAGTCAGAACAAACACCTCCAACATTTAAAGCAAATAAACCTGGGAACTGTAGTTTACCTCCTCACAAGAGCTATAGCTCCCAGCTCTTTTGATTTTTTTAATTGCCAAGCATGGAAAGCTGAACGCACGCAAGTTAAATGCTTGTAAGCTGCAGGCTTGCTGTATCTCAACAACCCATTTGCAAATTTATTATTATTATTAATTGACATCCAAGGATATCATACACAATCTTAAATAGAACGTACAAAGAAAAGGTAAAACTAATAATAAGAATAACAACCTGTTATTGATTTAAACTTGTACTTATATGTGTTCTTTTCTTATACTTTCTAACTAAACAAAAATAAACCAAAGTAGACTCCAATAAACTAAACTATGTCAAGATAGACTTCCCATCATTTCCCAATGTACTTTACATTTACAACATTGAATGTACTTTACATTTACAACATTGAATGTACTTATTACACTCAAATGGGAATGTGGTACGATATGTTATAAGAAAGTATTAGAAAATGTAATATATTTTCTAATACTTTCTTGTAACATATCGTACCTCCCCCCCATTTATTAATGTTTAATTTACACAAGGGTCATTCAAACGCTGCCATAGATGTTATGTCGTTATTATATTTTTGTAGGTATTTCTTGAACATATCCCATTTTTGCATGAATGTTTGTTTTGTATTTCCCCCTAATCTATTTGTCAATTGAGCCATTTCTGCATAGTCTAGTAACTTATTCTGCCATTCCCTTACTGTTGGTACTTTTCCCCTTTTCCTGTTTAATGCAATTTATAGCAGGGCAGCGGCTGTCGCATATAAAAAGATTTCTCTTATATTTTTTGGGATATCACTGCCTGGAATTCCAAGCAGAAATGCTTCTGGCTTCTTTGAGAATGTTAATTTAAAGATCTTTTTCCTCTCTCAAATGAGGTTCCAGAACTTTTTAATTTTTCAGCATGTCCACCACATATAGTACATATCTCCTTTGGTTTCTCCACAGCACCGGCAATTGTCTGAAATATTTTTATACATTTTGGAGAGTTTTGATGGTGTAAGGTACCATCTAAACTGCATTTTCATCATGTTTTCTTTAATGGCGTAACATGCCGTAAAATTCATGTTAGTTTTCCAAAGGGTTTCCCATTCACTCATCATGATGGTGCGTCCGATGTCTTGCGCCCATTTAATCATTACCGCCTTCACCTCCTCCTCCTGGACTTCCCAGTCAAGGAGGAGTCGGTACAGTCTGGAAATGATTTTGGTATTATTATTTAACAATTCCTTTTCTAATTTTGAGGGCTCTTTGTTAAATCCAATTTTTTTGTCTTGTCTGAATGTCTCAAAGAGCTGGTGATATTCTAGCCCATGGGTAGGCAAACTAAGGCTCCGGGGGCCAGATCCAGCCCAATCACCTTCTAAATCTGGCCCGCAGACAGTCCGGGAATCAGCGTGTTTTTACATGAGTAGAATGTGTCCTTTTATTTAAAATGCATCTCTGGGTTATTTGTGGGGCATAGGAATTCGTTCATTTTTTCTTCTTCAAAAAATAGTCCGGCCCCCAACTAGATCTGAGGGACAATGGACCGGCCCCCTGCTGAAAAAGTTTGCTGACCCCTGTTCTAGCCATCCCATTTACAAATATAGTCACTTCCTGACAACTTCTTTACAGAGCATTCATCCTGTTGGCCAGGAAGATGCATCACGCTTTCTAGGGCATTGCCCCATGACTTTCTTTATCACAAAAAGTCTTGTCTTTGGGGGGGAAGCAGATTTGTTGTGCAACTTTTCCTACTCATCACCTGTAATTGCGCAACCTCAATTGGCTGGTATGCAATATCGAAAGCAGAGACAGTCTGGAAGCGCCTGGAGTCACCTTTTATATGGTTTTGAGAAAAGAAGCGGGCATTGTTCTGCATGAGGATCCTTCCTCTGATATTATGGGATGGAACGGCAGTTGCCTGGATGAGCCTGTGGACTGGACGCTGAGCCTTGCAAGTTACGATGTGGAGAGTCGAGTCAAGAACCGGCCTTAATAGCTCCACAGACGCCATGAATCTTTATAGCGCCAAAGGAAACAGATGCTTCCAGATGAGAGATTAAGACTGCAAAACGGTCATTCAGACACAGGGTGACCTTGGTCCAGTCGCTATTTCTCAGCTGAACCTACCTCACAAGGCTGTTGTGAAGATGAAACGGGGAGGGGGAGAACCATGTACACTACCTTGAACTTCTTGGGAGATAGTTTATAAATGTAATAAATATGTCATAAAATGTATACACTGCTTGATTGGGGGGGAACCCCTCAAAGGGGTTATGGCAAAAGGTATCAGATATGGCAAACACCATTGGCAAGAGTTTTTTTAAACTAATTCAAGTTTTGCTCTTTTGCATGTGGGATTTAATCGCATGCCAGCAAGTTCCAGGTTGTGCAATTATAGGGCTCACTCACACTTGCGCTTGCCCCGCGCTTAGAAAGTAGAGTCCGAGCTGCAATAAATCTGCATTTCTAAAATATCAAACTTTTCCGCACTAAGTAAAGTGACAGGGAAACTCAAAGGAATAGTGTGGGATAACAATTGCTTGGCACCGACCTCATATAACCTCCCTGCGAACGAATCCGAATGATGGCTCAACAAACAGAAGCAACCTTATTTCTGCAAGAAGGGTGGTAAATCCGGATTAAATTAAATTCTCGCTGGCATTCTGATGCCGCCAAAGTAACTTGGACCCTGAGGGTTGGGGTTGGGAGGAAGCGCGCCTCTAGGAGGAGAACCTATTCCCAACAAATCACTCACGTCGATCCGGATTTGACCCTTCACTTAAGGACAGGGAGTTGCAAAGGCTTGCTTTGCTTTAAACAGTGATTCAAAGAAAAGAATTGAAAAGATCACACACAAAGTTTCCCTGAAGGAAAGTCGCCTTCCAAGTTTCCCTTCTCGGCTTGCAAAGGGGTCTAAAACTAGGAATTTTGCTAGGGAAGGAGATGCGCAAAAAGAGACGGGAGATGCTCGCCAGTGGAAAAGCTTGCAGGAGGAGAGAGGCGCCCTTTTTCTGCGTGCCGCTAACTAACTCGCTTCAAACTATGGCAAGTTCTTACAGAAATGGGAGTGCCTGATCACCTCATCTGTCTCCTGAGAAATTTCTATGTGGGACAAGAAGCTACAGTTAGAACTGGATATGGAACAACTGATTGGTTCAAAATTGGGAAAGGAGTACGACAAGGCTGTATATTGTCTCCCTGCTTATTTAACTTATATGCAGAATTCATCATGCAAAAGGCTGGGCTGGATGAATCCCTAGCCGGAATTAAGACTGCTGGAAGAAATATCAATAACCTCAGATATGCAGTTGACACAACTTTGAGGGCAGAAAACGAGGAGAAATTAAAGAACCTCTTAATGAGGGTGAAAGAGGAGAGCACAAAATATGGCCTGAAGCTCAACATCAAAAAAACCAAGATCACGGCCACTGGGCCTATCACCTCCTGGCAAATAGAAGGGGAAGAAATGGAGGCAGTGAGAGATTTTACTTTCTTGGGCTCCATGATCACTGCAGATGGTGACAGCAGTCACGAAATTAAGAGGTGCCTGCTTCTTGAGAGAAAAGCAATGACAAACCTAGACAGCATCTTAAAAAGCAGAGACATCACCTTGCCAACAAAGGTCCGTATAGTAAAAGCTATGGTTTTCCCAGTAGTGATGTATGGAAGTGAGAGCGGGACCATAAAGAAGGCTGATCGCCGAAGAATTGATGCTTTTGAATTCTGGTGCTGGAGGAGACTCTTGAGAGTCCCATGGACTGCAAGAAGATCAAACCTGTCCATTCTGAAGGAAATCAGCCCTGGGTGCTCACTGGAAGGACAGATCCTGAAGCTGAGGCTCCAATACTTTGGCCACCTCATGAGAAGAGAAGACTCCCTGGAAAAGACCCTGATGTTGGGAAAGAGGAGAAGGGGACGACAGAGGAAGGGATGCTTGGACAGTGTTCTCGAAGATACTAACATGAGTTTGACCAAACTGCGGGAGGCAGTGGAAGACAGCAGTGCCTGGCGTGCTCTGCTCCATGGGGTCACGAAGAGTCAGACACAACTAAACAAACAGCGAACTCACTTACCCCAAACCGCGGAGGCGAACAGGATCAGCCCGAAGACACGGAAAGCGGCGATCGCTTTGCCCATGTCGGCGGAGCGGGAGGTTTCCGAGCTGGAGAGAAGTTTTGGCTGCTGCTGCGGAGGAGGAGGAAGAGCCAGGAGCGAGCGGCTCTCCCGAGGCTTCCTCCGCCCAGGATCGGACTTGCTGCTGCCGCCGATGGTGCGTTATGGCTGCGCCGGGGCAGCAGGATCCCACCAGCAGGCGAGAGGAAGCAGTTGTCCGACGGGAGTCAGTGGGGCGAGCGGGTGGGTGGGATCGTGGGATCGCCCCCGCCTTGGCTCGCAGCTCCCTCCCTACTCCTCCCCGGTCCTCCCCTCCCAGGAAGAAGGGCCTTCCCAGCGCCGCGGAGGGAGCGCGCCTTGCCCGCCCCCTCGGGGACTGGCTCTCCATCCGCCCCTCTGCGCTCTCCCCCCGGCCGCCCAAGGATCACCTTCCCCCGGGCGTTATTTTATATACACAGCCAGGATCGGCCCCAAACAGCTTACAATAGGAAAGTCAACACACACAAAGAAATAATCTTCTCTACCTCTTTGGGCTGTGCGCATAAATTTCCCCCAGTACACACAAAGTTTTTCTGTGATTATCCTGGACCCTGCCCGCCCCTGCCAATATCCATAGATAGATGGAGCCAGCCCATGCTAATCGTGCATAAGTAGATCAGTTGATGTTAATGAACATGATAGACAAAGTTTCGTTCATTTCAGTGAGTCTGCTAGGAATAGGACTTGGCTACAACCCATTGTTAAAAAGGAGACGAACAAAATCCTATAACTTTCTGAGTTTCCCCACATGTATGCATGTGAACCGCCCTTATTCTGTGAATCACCCTGAGGACGCCCCCCACCCCGGTATAGGGCAGGATATAAATAAAATAAATATGCATCTGAGCGCGCACCCAGCAATTTCTCTAGCACCCATACTCTGCCAAAACAGCTGGCACAAAGGAGAAACTGGTGCACTCGCATTCAGGGCCGGATTTAGGTTTGAGGAGGCCCTAAGGTACTGAAGGTAATGGGGCCCAGTTTATTTGTCCAGCTGTCCTTTGTCAACGACAAATTGTCGCTGGTTTTTTTGTGCTGAATAGATGCTATATGGTCATTTATGGACCTAATAGGTATCTAAAGCCATGGGCACATAACAAAATACGTATTTTATCAAAGTAATTGTTGAACTGAAATACAATTAAGAAGTATATTAATAGTGAAATAATTATTAAGCTCTAACTTAAAATGATTTTTTATTCATAATGAACTTAATATTGGCATTTGGCAATAACTTTCTATGGGAAAGCGTGCCTTGGTTTTGGAACGCTTTGGTTTTGGAACAGATTTCCGGAACAGATTAAGTTTGAGAGCCAAGGTACCACTATATATAGAAATGGGAAACCAGTGATATTTTAGGGAGCAGGCTAGCAGGTGGGGCCCATTACTTACATCATAGGAGCCGACACAACACAAAACACTGTTGCTGTATGTAGGTTTTATTTTATTTGTTTTTTATCTTTTATTTTGGAAATGTACATCTAGTGGTTTTTTCCTTTAATTTTTTGGGGGGGCCCCAAGAGAGTGGGGCCCTAAGCTATAGGTTGTTTAGCTTATATGTAAATCCGGCACTGTACACACAGACAGTTTTACTACTGGAGATACTAGCTCTTCTCCGGCCTCTTTCAAGCTCCTTTTTATGCCCTTTATAAACAAATATGGGTTTTGTGTGTGTGTACGCAAACACACATGGTGTGTGTATGACAAACTAGGTCTTTGCCCCGGGTGACAGAAAGCCAATTTTGGCCCTGGGACAGGATGACTTTCGGGGTCCCTTCCAAACTGTACAATTCTATGATTCTACAAAGGAAGGAAAGAAGATCTCTCTCACACTCAAACCTATATGTTTGTTTGCGCTACTTTCAGGTTTAAATGATAGGGTGCTCTGCTTTCTGCACAGGTACCGTAATAAGCTCCCCCGTGTGATTTCTATGTAAATCACAAGCATAGAATCCTAGGAACTGTCATTTTCCTCAGATCTAAAATCCCCAACACCCTTAAACTACAGTTCCCAGGACTGTTCTTGAAATGTACAGTGTGTGCACAGCAAAAATGGAGCCAGTTAACAGAGAGGAGGACTTCGGGATTCGGATACCAGTTTGGTGGCCTTCAGCATATCCCTCTGAAATCGCAGCTGGGGTCCTCCCATCTGTAAAGTGGGCACAATAAGTGGCAAACCTCATTGGGCTTTTAAGATGAATGAAATTGGGACATTTAGATAGATAGATGGATAGATAGATGGATAGACAGATAGACCGTCATCTCAGTCTGGCAAACAAGTGTCTGCATATGGAAATGGTTTGGTTTTGGCCCATGGATATGGAAAGGCCTATTGCATCGGATGAAGAGAATACATGGAGCACACCAAAATATGCCCATTTGTACCAGCTGGGCAGTCCACAAAGCAGCCTTCACGCAGCTAGAGGCAACACTAGTGAAAAGCTCCCAGCAGCTTCCATGGATCATCAAAAGGTACTCACATGTATAGAAACATTTCCTGGGTCGTCCCGTCTCTTTGCCTGGAGGCAGCGTCCATACACAAGGTCCAGTCCAGTCCTAAGGTCAGGAATATCTCGGTTCATGTAGCCAGACAATCCGGGGCTCAAGAAAGCCAAGGGTCCAAGGTCACGAAAAGCAAGAAGCAGTGAGGCCTGGCCAGGAACAAGGAATATTGTTTCCAGCAACTGACCAAGGCTGAAAGCCCTGCTTAAGAAAGCTGGAGCCAGCTGGTTCTCATCAGGAGCAAGGAGGCTGATCAGCCACAGGTGGAGCCACTTCACCTTCTGCTCCTTCAGGCTGCTGCTCAACAGGTGAAGCCAACTCCTGGCCCAAGACGACCACATTCAGCTCATGGGATGGCTCAGCTGGTTGGCGGTGCTGATAACAGATTCGGTCCTCATACAGGACTGCTGCATATTCCTGCATTGCAGGGGGCTGGACTAGATTGATCCTTGGGTCCCTTCCAAGTAAGATTCTATGCCACTGAGGCCACGGATTGGAAGCCAGGGTGCAGGTGAAGGAGGGGGCTCTGCCACGAGTCCCGTGGAGTTTCGTGGGACAAATGAAACATGCTCTAATTGGGAAGATTTAAACCGGCAAGGGGACGCAGGCACGCACAAACACACAACAAGAGCATCCTTCACTTTCACACAATGCCACTGGGGTCTCTGGGGACAGGGGGAGATTATAAATGCCAAGACTTTAGCAGAGTCCTAAAGCCTCACCCGCCAGCCATCCCTCTGGGTTTATCAGGTGCCAGACTTTGTACGATGAAAGACAAGCTGTGAAGCTTTGTGTATTCAGCAAATACAATGTCCAACACTGAACAGTGATTCCGGATATTGACTACTGTTTTGTAGAATTCTTTGTCAGTGTGGTGGGAGGATACAGAATTGCTTCATAAATCCATCTTATTTTGAATGAATGGATGTAAATGAAAATATCAAATGCTGTGGAACTACTGGGCAGTGACTACATTATTACATGAGCACTGTCCCACAGCATTTGATATTTTCGTGGCCGACTCTGGGGTTGCAGTGCTCATCTTGCTTTATTGGCCGAGGGAGCCAACGTACAGCTTCCGGGTCATGTGGCTAGCATGACTAAGCCACTTCTGGCGAACCAGAGCAGCACACAGAAACGCCGTTGACCTTCCCGCTGGAGTGATACCTATTTATCTACTTGCACTTTGATGTGCTTTCGAACTGCAAGGTTGGCAGGAACAGGGACCGAGCAATGGGAGCTCACCCCGTCACAGGGATTCGAACCGCCGACCTTCTGATCGGCAAGTCCTAGGCTCTGTGGTTTAACCCACAGCGCCACCCGTGTCCCTTTTACAAAGTCTGGTATCTTGCTTCATTTAAAGATTTTCAGAGACTTTGAGACTAAATATTTCATTTTGGACTTGTTATGGTTTGAAGGAATTCTATAAAAGATTGTCTATTGCGTATGTACATGGTCATTGTGTTGCCTAGACATTGCTGACGTTCTCTTTGCAACACAGGGGTTTCTTTGGTTACTTTATGAGGTGCCGGCAGCAACTCCCCATGCCTTCCCATCCAATTGTATCTTCACAGATACATAAGGATTAGAAGCTTGCTGTTAAAAATGGATACCGGGATCCTCAGGAAGCAGGATTCTGCACTCGCCATCACGTTCAGCACCCCTTCAGAATGCTGGTTATGGGTTAATCGCCGATTTAATTGAACCGTCCAAGGCAGGGGGTAAGGTAGCAGGGAAAGTTTGCACAGGCAAGGTTGAGAAAGATAAATAGGCCACCCTCTTCTGTGGGATGTGTCCTGAACGCTCCTCAGTTTGAAAGCAAGTTCCGTTGCATGGTTTTCCTCGGCAAAGCCCTAATTGATATGGGAATACATAATAAGTGTATGTAATTCACCCCAAATAGGTTCAGTGGAGCCTTGGTTCTCAAACGCCTTGGTTCTTGAACATTTCGGCTCCCAAACACCAAAAACCCTGAAGTGTTCTGATTTTCAACGTTTTTCGGAAGCTGGACGTCTGATGTGGCTGTTGGCTATTGATTCCAGGGTGCCTGTTCCAATCGGAAGCCGCACCTTGGTTTTTTGAACGTTTTGGAAGTCGAAAGGACTTCTGGGACAGATTAAGTTTGAGAACCAACATACCACTGTATATGAATGTACTACCAACAAGACGTGCCAGAAATTTTTACCTATTTGTTTCCAGGGGGGTAAAAACATCTGCTGCTTGCATTCCAGTAAGTAGCATCTTTTAAAATAGCAAATGAGGCACACAAATGTCAAACCGAGGTGTGTGCATTATTTAATAGCCTCCCAGAGCTTGCCTTGATATTTCCATACTGTTCCTTTACTGCCCTCTTGTGTCCATAAATGCATTCTTCACACCATGGGATACAGACTCGTTTATGCAGCACAAGTTTAAAGCACATATCAAACTCATTTCCCCCCCAAATAATTCTGCGAACTCCAGTTTTGCTAAGGATTCTGGGAAGTGTAGCTCTGTGAGGGGTAAACTAGAGTTCCCAGGATTCTTGGGGTAGGTGTGAAAAAAGAAATCTTTCTCGCCATTCCACCAAAACTGGGTGAATTTCAGCTGAACATGGTGGTTTCTGTTGCGTCGTAACCTGAATATTTTACTGGTTACTCAGAAACCACAAGTTTGGCATATCTGTTTATGAACTAAGCATTCTTCCAATCGCCAGATTCTCTTATTTCAATCTTCCCCACACAAGCTGTCTGCGTTCTTGTGTTGCTTTAAACTTTTGCACCAAACTCTCCTATTCTGTAAGCAAAACACATGTGCGTGAGAATCGTCATTTATAAGAAGCCACAGGACTGCAAAACCCATGTTGCAGCGTGACATCGAGTTCAACATCATGCAAGCATTTAAAAAATATTCAAAGATTTTAACTGAAACGCAGACACGATTGGCAATATTGAAAGTTTCACAGCGTGAACAGAACGGGGCGAAATTCAAAAACAGGCAAGCGCACTTACACAGAAACCCATAGGCCGCTACTGTGAAAACTGAGGATGGATATGATCACAGGCAATGGAAGTGGCTGTAGACAACGCATTTGGATCTCCTCAGAACAGAAGCACAGGCTGGGGAAAGGAGGTTTGCAACAATGGAGAAATGGCTGGACATGTGTAACAAATACAGTGGTACCTTGGTTCTCAAATGCCTTGGTACTCAAACAACTTGGAACCCAAACACTGCAAACCCAGAAGTAAGTGTTCCAGTTTGTGAACTTTTTTCAGAAGCTAAATGTGCTCCATTTTGAATGTTACGCTGCCGATTTGAGTGTTATGCTGTCTGTTTTTGCTGTTTATTTTGTGGGGTTTTTTGTTTTTGCAGCTCTTTTTTCTATTTCTGTGACTGTGTGGAACCCAGTTCAGCTACAGATTGATTGACTGATTGTGACTGCAGTACATTGTTTATTGCTTTCTTTTTATGGATCAATGGTCTTGTTAGATAGTAGAATTTATGTTAAATTGCTGTTTTAGGGGTTGGTTTTTAAAAGTCTGGAACGGATTAATCCATTTTGCATTACTTTCTATGGGAAAGCGCTCCTCGGTTTTGGAACGCTTTGGTTTTGGAACGGACTTCTGGAACGGATTAAGTTTGAGAACCAAGATACCACCGTAACTCATTTAGGAAGATCTTTGGATTCAAGAGCCCTCATAGCATCCATACACTCATGGACAGGAAAATACTTAGTTCATTCAGGGCCGGCCCTACCAACTGGCAGCGTGTGCCAGCTGCCCCAGATGTTGGGGAGGACAGAGAGCATCAATGAGAGAGACACTTAGCCAGCCCTCATGTACACACCTAAGCTAGGCTTCTGCCCTCAGTTGCAGTGGAGAGGACTGTCTCATTGCAGGTGTTGACTAAGATTCAGCTACCATCCTGGTTGGCTTCTGCATGTGGAAAAGGGAGGAAGCGCCATTTTGAATTTTGCCTCGGGCAGCAGGATGTCTTGGATGGCCCCTGGGATCAGAGACAAAATGGTTGCATTTACACACTCCAGGAATATAAGGTGGGCAGCTTTGGTCTGGGATAATGTCTTCCAACAGGTCCCACCCTTCAGGATAGACCTTCCTATATATTTGGGTAGCGCCTCTTCTTAAAACATCAGCAAAGTCCCACTTAGGGATAGGGGAGCCATTTATATTTTAGTGCGAACCAACCTTATTCACACCTCCCAAAACAACATGTGAACCAAAACACAGCTACCCTTCAGAATTCACAGCTGTCCGGATTTTTGTTCTGCAGTTCTCTAGTCAAAACACGGCACACACACAAAATATGCACATTATGAGAAAGTGTTCCTAAAAATGCATTTATTCGTAAAAGATAACATACAAAACTGCATCATATTAAGGAAACTTGCTTGCCATGAAATGCCTATGTTAGGGAAATTGTATATAAACAGGGGGAAATTAAGAGAAATAGACAGTAACATGCTGATACATTTCCATGAGTTTGGGTCCGTCCCCCCAACAAAATTGCAAACGGATACAGAAAGGTTATTCGATTATTTTTGATGTTATACATTGTGATTTTTGTTGTGAACCGCCCTGAGACCTCTGGGTATAGGGCAATATAGAAATTCAATGAATGAATGAATGAATGAATGAAGAACTGAACTTACGTTTGGAAAAACAAAAAGCCGAGAGAAACCAAAATTGACCAAAATTTGCCCATCCCTGTGTCCCACTGAACTGGATAGGTTCTCTATGTTGTGGGGAGGGATATGAGCAACCCGCTCTCTCCCTGAAAGGGTAGGAGGGATGAAGGTGGTGCTTAGGATCAGTTGGGGTGGAGTTTTAATGTGACTTATTTTCTATCATGCTGCTTGGAGACTTTACAATGCAATGTGCATTTCCTGAGTTCTCAGCCAGCCAGCCAGCCTGCCTGCTTGCACATTTCCCCCTGGAAACTTCGCTTCTGGAATTACCTTGCTTCTCCTTAAAGATCTGGTGAAGCTGTTGCCGAGGAGCGATTAGCTCGTACTCCTTTTCTTCCTCTCCACTCCCTTGTGCTGGCTGACACTGTCTTGATTTTTTAAAAGAAGAAGGAATCAAGGAGACGGACAAAGAAGTCTTGCTGAGAAGTCTTCATAACTGTGGGGTCATCCATAAGGGAAGCTCACGTCTGCGTTTGTTGTTCTTATTTTCTGGAAATTCTGGTGGATATAAAATGAACGGGACTTTATTTAATCAGACGCTAGTGGAAGAAGGAGTGTATTCTAACCGGTCCCAAGACCTGAGCACTTTGATTGGCTGCTGCAATGGGACGGGGACGGTGGTGGCCAGCGATGGAGGTGCGTCGGTCCTGCTCCCAGATGAGAGGAACCTCTTCATCACCCGAGTGGTCCAGATCGCGGTCCTTTGCGTCCTCTCCTTGACTGTGGTCTTTGGGGTCTTCTTTTTGGGTTGCAACCTGCTCATCAAATCGGAGAGCATGATCAACTTTTTGGTCAAAGACCGCCGGCCGTCCAAGGACGTTGGCATCGCAATCATGGGGCTGTACTAAGACCGTCGCTTGGATCACTTCTCTGGGGGTGGGCAGACATGAGCAGAGTTCTGCTTGGGGCGTGTGTGTGTGTGTGGAATTCTATTTCGGAGGATGGAAGTTCTGTGACAGCGTGCTGCTAGACAGAGGAACAGAACTGGGGAGAAGAAGGGCAGATTCCTCATGTGTGTGTTACAAACGATAAAGTCCTCTGCTTGTCAAAAAAACAAACTGAAGCAGAGAACGAAAATCCTTTTAGCAAGTTCTGTGCAAAGTTGAATTTCTGCCTAACGCTGCATGTGGAAATGTCGTATGTTTTGCATGAACAGTCCGTGTGCAAGAAGATGAAGAAGAAAGTGAAGATGTTTAAGTCTTTCATGTCGTTTCCCTTGGATACCAGTAACTGGACACAACACTCTCCTTGCTTGAGACAAGCGTTCACATCCAGATTCATAAACTCCACTGATCGATCAGCTGCAAGGGAAGAAAAGTGCTCAGCAAGTGCTAAGTAACAAGATGTTTTTTAGTGCTGCTGGCTCGGGTGCTGGGGAGTTTTGCAAACTGGCAGAATTGTTGTGTTTTTGTGTGTGTAATCATGCTGATGGCATTTTGTGCTGTGAATAAGGGGGTCTGGTTTTACCCCACGTATTGAAAATACACCCAATCTCAACTGAATCAAAGCATGTCTTAAAACAAACAAACAAAAATGTTCCCTGGGATCCTTTTCAGATCCAACGTGGTATTAATTCTTTGTCGGTGTTATTTGGGGGAAGAAGAAAAAAGAGTTGTGCTTTCATATGCTGCTGTTGTGTTTTTTTATATATATTTCCTCTTTGCAAGTATGGCTAATTTGTCGTTTAAGAACAATGATTTTGGAAACTGTTCATATGATTAAAAGAGAGAGAGAGATGTTGGAATTAAAGCTGCAATAAACGAGTGGGAAATTGCTCTGTTAAATTGCTCGTGGCCACAGAAGAGTCTTGCAAAGGTGTCTTGGGTAAAGATCAGTCCACTTTACCTCCCGCAAAGTGAAATTCACTTTCCCTGCTAACGTTATAAGGTTGTGATCTGGAGCTAAAGAAAACACATTAGAGAAGGAAGGGGCCAAGGCTCTCTTCTCCAGCGAAATTAACTCCCTGCAACTGGGTGTCGGGTGCTTAACCACTCGGTTCCTGTTGCACCTCTTTTCCATGACATGAATATTCTGCTAGGTAAGGGAACGGAAGTCAGAACTTAGGCTGTGTACTGTACGCACCATGTATTTAAAGCCCCCCCCCCAATCCTGGAAACTATAGTTTGCCCCCTCACAGAGCTACTATTCCCAGCACCCTTACAAAACTACAGTTCCTGGGAAGATGTCCTTTGATGGTATGGTGTGTACATACAGCCCAAGTCTTTGCCAAACTGGGATATTACCTGTGTGCTTATAGTAAGGAATAAATTTACACCCCACTAAAGTTAAAAGAAGTAGGGGATGAAAAGGAAGGAAGGATTTGTATGTTGATTTGTATGGAATAGGGCAGCACAGAATTGTGCGTGTAGAGAGAGAGAGAAAGAGAGGGAGAAATATGTTATTGGGCGTACAGCCTTCAAGGAACAAGGAACTTCTGAGGATGGTGCAATACTTTATTTTATTTTATTTTACTTTTCATATTTGCACATCGCCTGTTGTCTAAGAAGCTTAACGTCATGCCCAGTTTGAACTTGAGCCTCCTTCACAGTCCAATCCTTTCACAAAAAATCCACTCATACAGTGGTACCTCGGGTTAAGTACTTAATTCGTTCCGGAGGTCCGTTCTTAACCTGAAACCGTTCTTAACCTGAGGTACCACTTTAGCTAATGGGGCCTCCTGCTGCCGCCGTGCGATTTCCGTTCTCATCCTGAAGCAAAGTTGTTAACCCAAGGTACTATTTCTGGGTTAGCGGAGTCTGTAACCTGAAGCGTATGTAACCCGAGGTACCACTGTATTGGTTTTAAAAAAAGAGAGTGAAAGAGAACTCCCAAACCATTCCGTATTTTTCAGGACTTTGCTCCCTTCTTAAGCCCATCTGGCTATTGGATGGTTTTCTCAAGAGGGGAAAAAAGATGGAGGCTGCCCACAAACTGAAGTACGTCAAGTCCTTGAAAATCCCACCTGTTTTGTTCAGCCCCTGGCACGCAGCAGACACAGGTGGGTTGCCTTTGGAGCTGCTGGGCTTCATTCAACTGGGTGCCTCATGAGCGATAAGTCTGAGTTAAGAAGGTTAGAAGCATCAGCTACATTGTGCCAAACTCCCGTCTGAGACCAGCACCCTGGGTTCGCAGTGGCCAACCAGATGACCACAGGAAGCCTGCAAGGAGAATCTTAGCAGAATCCTACCTTCCATTATCAGCGACTGGTTTTCAGAGGCCGCTGGCAATGGAGGGAAACCGCAAGCACCATGGCTAGTAGCCACGAATAGCTTTATCTTCCATGAATTTGTGTTAATCCTCCTTAAAGCCATCGAAGCAGATGGCCATCACTACATCTTACAGGACCATAGCTGTCAACGTTTCCCTTTTTTAAAGGGAAATTCCCTTATTCCGAATAGGATTCCTCTCAAGAAAAGGGAAAAGTTGACAGCTATGTACAGGAGTGAATCTCACGGTTTAACTCCTTGCTGTTTGAGGAAATCGGGGATGTGGGAAACCCAGGGCTCAAACCTCCACACAAGTTACGAAGAAACGAGGCTTCAAGCCTATAAAGGTAAAAAGGTAAAGGACCCATGGATGGTTAAGTCCAGTCAAAGGCAACTATGGGGTTGTGGCGCTCATCTCGCTTCAGGCCGAGGGAGCTGGCGTTTGTCCACAGACAGCTTTCCGGGTCATGTAGCCAGCATGACTAAACCGTTTCTGGAGCAACGGGACTCGGTGACGGAAACCAGAGCGCACGAAAATGCCATTTACCTTCCCGCCACAGCAGTACCTGTTTATCTACATGCACTGGCGTGCTTTCGAACTGCTAGGTTGGCAGGAGCTGGGACAGAGCAACGGGAGCTCACCCCGTTGCGGGGATTCGAACCGCAGACCTTCCGATCAGAAAGCCCAAAAGGCTCCGTGATTTAGATCACAGTGCCACCAGAAGCGGTTTATTCATGCTGGCCACATGACTTGGAAAGCTGTGTGTGGAAAAACGCTGGTTCCCTCGGCCTGAAAGTGAGATGAGCGCCGCAACCCCATAGTCGCCTTTGACTGGACTTAACCGTCCAGGGGTCCTTTGCCTTTTACCTTCAAGCCTATACACACTCATCAGAGTCCCCCTGAACTCAATGGGACCTACCAGTGTGGTGTAGTGGTTAAGAGCGGTAGTCTCCTAATCTGGGGAACCGGGTTCGCGTCTCCGCTCCTCCACATGCAGCTGCTGGGTGACCTTGGGCTGGTCACACTTCTTTGGAGTCTCTCAGCCCCACTCACCTCACAGAGTGTTTGTTGTGGGGGAGGAAGGGAAAGGAGCTTGTTAGCCGCTTTGAGACTTCTTCGGGTAGTGATAAAGCGGGATATCAATTCCAAACTCCTCTTCTTCTACTACTCCTGAGCAGACACACGGACAAGATTGAGCTGTGAGGCAAGCCTCTCATCCTCAACTATCTGAAAAATCTGAAATAACTGATCTCTGTTGCTAGAAAAGGTGCAGTATATTACTTGCCGTAGGCCTGTCTCCTATATGGAAAAAGTCACCCAGTCTCTCCAAACATTATCAACTTAATGAGCAGAATGGTCACATAAAACACAATCCCAAAGAAGGGGATATGATAGCCAAATATCTCAAGGGCTGTCCCATGGAGGATGGAGGAAGCTTGTTTTCTCCTGCTCCAGGACCCAAACCAATGGCTTCAGTTTGCAAGAAAGGAGATTCTGAATAAGGTTCGGGAATAACTTTCTGACAGTAAAAGTTGTTTGACGGTGGAAAGGTCTCCCTTGGGAAGTTGTGGACTCTCCTTCCTTGGAGGTTGTTAAGCAGAGGTTGGATGGCCATCTGTCAATGGATGCTTTAGCTGATAATTCCTGCATTGCAGGGGGTTGGACTAGATGACCCCCGGTGTCCCTCCCAATGCTATGATTCTAAGATCCTATTTTGTTAGCATCCCCCAATACCAAAGGAAAGAAACTTATTTCCATCAATTGCTGAATGCCCAGTCCAGAGAAGATATACTCTCCAACACAGGGCAAACAGGGAGACATGGCAATACGTACAACAGGGTTTGCTTGTTTTTCAAAAAAATTAAATCATGGAGGTTTTGTGCAACGCCTCCTTATTAAAAAGAAGATGGGCAAATGGAAAAGTTATTTCCATCTCCTTTACCACCACCCACAGAAAAAGCACAAGCTTCTGTTCTGCCTGTTATGAAACATGATAACTAGTCCGTTGTACACACCCTGGGTAATCTTTAAGGTATGCACAGGTACTGAAACACCTGCCTAAATCTCCAGATGACTCAGAGGGCTGAAAATAAAAATAAATCCCAGCAGAGATGCTGTCCATCAGGCTCTGCCCACCATGGCAAGTAGCAGAATAGCATGGTGGAAGTGTTAGGGGGAATCTATTCTGCCAGAAACAAGTAGAAAGTTTCTAAAAGGTTCCAGAGTTTTCCTTTATATATGGGAGTGGCACTCTGTGCTTAATTAGCAACAGCTGGAGGTGCCAATAAGAAGACGACCACTCAGCTTCATTTTTGCAGACACCTGATGGCAGATGCCTGTCCGAAGAGTATTGCCTGTAAAATCTGTTGAAGGACTGTTCCTGTAATTTACGACGTTCCTGTAATTTACGACGTGGTTTGGAAGTGCACTGTTAATTGCTGTTTAATTTTAACAGTCGGAAATATCTCTGCTGCGGTAATGCTTGTACCTGGTCTGGGAATAAAAATCTCCTGACTGAGACTTCACAGAGTTTGTGAGTCATCTTTGAAGCAACTACTGTCACTGTTCACCAATTCCGCGAGAGAAAGAAGATAAACTCCGCTAAAACAATTTAAAGAGAGGTTTTACCTCACCCCCAGTATCTGCGCAGTGAAAAGTGTGTGGACGGTAACCTCTAAGAGGAACTCCAGGGGGGTATGTGGGAGCGCAACCTGCCAAATGCATGCACAGAAAAATCGGAACTGAATTTGCAAAATCTGGTCCCCATCTTGAAGCGCCTTAAATCATCATCAAGGGAGCTAGCCAAACAATGACTGAGTTTAAGCTACAAATAAAAAAGAAGGCAGAAAGAAAGCACTTTGGGCAAAACCACTCACCCCCTGTGCATCTAAAGCACATTTTTAAAAAATACATGGATTTTCCCATGGAAACTATAAATTACCCTTCCCAGAACTATAATTCCCAGCACCCCAAACTACAGTTCCCAGAATTCTTTTGGGGGAAGCCAGGCACCTTATTTGTGCTTCAGGTACTTGGTGTAGGTGTGACCTACATCAAACAGGCTTTCTTTTTCTTTTTAAAGTGAGCTTTAGATGGCCATTTCTGTTGTGAAGGAAAATAAGCAGGACCCCCAGCCTAGAACTTAAGCCCTAGAGAGACACTACCAGTCGTTGTAGACAAGATTGGGCTATAGAGAACAATGGTCTGACTCAGAATAAGGAAGCTTCCCATGCCATTCTGTCTTGGGTGGGTGGGACTTAATTGTTGGCCCCCAGTTAGAGCTGTCATTCAGATCCAGGTTTTTCATTCTGTCTTTTCAAGTGGGGAGTTTTATCCCGAAGTGCATTTAAAAGAATTAACCACGTGCAAAACAGGGAAACGAAGGCAGAGATAACAGTGACTCCCAAACCTGTTTTATTAAGAAATTAAATTTCTGAAATGAGAGGAGTTGGTGCCTCAAACTTGCCCAGAGATTCTTTCCACTTAAAGTTCTTTAAAAATAAAAAAGAGAATAAAATAATAAGACACTACACCACTAGACTAGGCTGGAGATATTGGATGGCAGGGTAATAAATGTGAAAGGACATCTGTAATTCTTAGCTGGTCAAAAGCACTGATTGCAAATTCAGGCTTGTCATGTTGAGTTTCCAGCTTGAGAAGGGAAAAGTCGTCGGAAAAAGGCAGCAGCAGAACTAGCGCCGCCTTTGCAAGAAACACAAATAATGGGTTTTCCACATCGGTTTGCATCGCCCTGGTTCTCAAAGAGCTCAATAAGGTATTCAAGAAACCCTGGGTTCTGCAGTCTGCATAAATTATGCAAATCTAACATATTTGCATGCTTCCTTCATTTGGCAATATTCCTTCTGTGGCTGTGGCTGTTTTATAATATGTTCCTACCAGACGACAGGCACAGCAATCCTTATGATTGATCCAGGATATGGAGAAACACTGTGGGCATACAACCTTGCAGGGGACAGTTAATTTTGGTTAGCGTGACCAGAAGGTTTGGTTAGTTAAAATTTGCATACTGTGCTTCATTTGAAGATCACAGGGCAGTGACAAAAAAAATACAAAATGAGAACACAAAATAAGTAATTGTTATGTACTGAAGTTCTCACCCAGGGCCAGCAGGGGGATACTGTAGATAGTTTTCACTCAGGTCCACATATGCAAATAAGGGATCGAAAGTGACGTTCAGTGATTGGATAGTTACAGAAAATGGTTACTGTTGCGTTCTAGTGGAGCTCTATATAAGCAGGCTGGCTGAACCCTTCAGTTCAGTTCTGTTCTGGCCTGTGAATAAACAAGAGCTGTTTGAAGAATCGCTGTGTCGTCTGATATGTTCACCCACAACTTAACAGTAATGTCAACCAAATACCGATAACAACCACCCTTAAAGCTTAAAAGACCACAGAAAGTTAATCAGCCAGAGGCCTAGTTATAGAGAAATGTTTTCATCTGGCACCTAAAGATATGTAATGAAGATGCCAGGCAAGCCTCCCTGGGGAGAGCGTTCCACAAGTGGGGAGCCACCACAGAAAAGGCCCGTTCTTATGTTGTCACCCTCCAGACCTCTCGTGGAAGAGGCGCATGAAGAAGACCCTCAGATTATAATCTCAGGGGTCTGGATTGGTTCATATGGGGAGAGGCGGTCCTTGAGGGATTGCAGTCCTGAGCCATTTAAGGCTTCATAGGTCAAACCAGCACTTGGAATTGGGCCCCAGAAACTAATTGGCAGCCGGTGCAGTTGAGCCAGAATCGGTGTAATATGCTCAAACTGTCTTGCCTTGGTGAGCAGCCTGGCTGCCGAATTCGGCACAAACTGAAGTTTCTGAACTGGTTAGGTGCTGAGGCATCCTGTGGCATAAATGAGTATACAGTGGACGCTCGGGTTGCGAACGTGATCCGTGCAGGATGCACGTTCACAACCCTCAGTGTTCGCAACCTGCAGCTGCCCGTCTGCGCACACGCGGGTTGCGATTCAGTGCTTCTGCGCATGCGTGGCCACGGAAACCCGGAAGTAACCTGTTCCAGTACGGGTCCATAATCTAAAAAAACGCAACCTGAAGCGTCTGTAACCCGAGGTATGACTGTACAGTGGTACCTCTGGTTACGAACTTACCGTATTTTTTGCCCCATAAGATGCACCTGACCATAAGACACACATAGTTTTTAGAGGAGGAAAACAAGAAAAAAAAATATTCTGAACGAAATAGTGGATGTATGATTTTTGTGGCTCATGCTGTGGCCACAGACATGTGATCCGATGGTGAATTTGGGGTGACCCACTGCAAAGATCCTGACGATCCATGTGGATCCATGCTTTGTAGCCACATTTTTGCACCATTGCAGCCCCAGGAAACAGTGGATGCGTGATTTTTTTGGTGCGGACTGTAGCCATGGACATTGTATCGTATCATAAAACCTTTATTGGCATCACATACAACATCCAAAGCAAATCAGTACAGAATTACCACTTCCACAGTGGCACAAAACATTTGCTAAAAGAAAGGAGGCATTCACTCCATAAGACACACAGAAATTTCCCCTTACTTTTTAGGAAGGAAAAAGTGTGTCTTATGGAGCGAAAAATACGATAATTCTTTCCAGAGGTCTGTTCTTAACCTGAAACCATTCTTAACCTGAGGTACCACTTTAGCTAATGGGTCCCCCGCGCCACCGGCGCGCGATTTCTGTTCTCATCCTGAGGTAAAGTTCTTAACCCAAGGTACTACTTCCGGGTTAGCAGAGTCTGTAACCTGAAGTGTTTGTAACCCGAGGTACCACTGTATACTACTGCACAAGTGAAGGATGAGCTAGCCCCCATCATCCCACAACAACCTCTCATGTGCTTCTTCAATGCAGGATGGGGGGGTTGGTTGATATGAACTGCACTAGGGGAGCTGGAGGTTAAGGTGGGAGACCAGTTCCCAGAGAGAAGCTGCCATTTATTTACACGATTTATAAATGGCACTTTGGCTGTAAACATCAGCAGCAATGTTCAGTTTTTGAACATCCAGCCTCTTGGATGCAGTGATTGCGTAACTGAGAAAAAGGCACCAGTGAAGCACAGCTCTGAACTTCTCCCTACAAACTAAAAAGGCTGCATTTCATGACTGAACGGCTGGATCAGCTCAGCACATGCCACCACCCCTGGCATCTCCAAAGCGCTGACCCTGTTTGCATGGCAACGGAATGGGACATGAGTTCGAATTTAACAGACAAACCTACCTAACCCCCAATTTCCAAAAACAATGCACACACTGAAAAACAGCCCATCTGTCTAATTTTTGATGGAGTTTCCCAGCCAAGCAATGAGTGCCAAAGTTCATCTACTAGTGTGCGCTAAAATGCATATATTTAGCAAAAATAGCAGACAAAAATGCGTCACGTTACAAGAAACACACTCTAAAATGGTGGCAAAGTTTCATGAAGCCCTCCCGCTGCCCTGACTGCCGTTCCCTCAAAACTGCAAGCCGGTACAGTGGTACCTCTGGTTACATACTTAATTCGTTCTGGAGGTCCGTTCTTAACCTGAAGCTGTTCTTAACCTGAAGCACCACTTTAGCTAAGGGGGCCTCCCGCTGCTGCTGTGCCGCTGGAGCACAATTTCTGTTCTCATCCTGAAGCAAAGTGATTAACCTGAGGTAATATTTCTGGGTTAGCGGAGTCTGTAACCTGAAGCATATGTAACCTGAAGCATCTGTAACCTGAGGTACCACTGTATTGAGATGTGTAGGGCTGAACTTAAAAGAGTAGAAAAATGAGAAAGGGAGGAAAAAACCAAAACTGACACGTTCACCCACTTTCTGCACAGACTGTCTTGAGCCAACGGTTGTGACGATGTTCAGTCTGACGGCGGGAAATCCCCAACAGAATGCGGTGGGAAGGAGACCGGTTGGTCGCAGCCATCCCTGTCAGTGCCATTTCCTCCTGTCTGTGGGATCCATCTGCTTCCAAGCTGACATGGCCCAACTCATCTGTTGCTGGGGCTTCTCCAGGAGTGGCTATTCCTACAGCACAAACACTGGACCCTTTGCTCTGGTGCACCTCAGAAGGCTGTTTTGAACTTCCCTCCACCTGGGTAATGCAGATCAGAACCATTGGTTTCAAAGCAATGGTCAAGGAATAGGCTTTTCAGTTGAAGGCATTATTTTAAGTGGACTAATAATAATAATAATGATAATAATAATTTATACCCTGCCCACCTGGCTGGGTTTCCCCAGCCACTCTGGGCAGCTGCCAACAGAATGTTAAAAAGACCTTTCAAAATGGAGATTTGCAGGTCGTTTAGCAGCTCAGCTGTTTCTCTACCTGCCACCCTGCTATTTGTAAAATCTTCCGGCTTAGGCTTATGATTAATAATAATAATAATAATAATAATAATAATAATTTATACCTTGCCCATCCAGATGGGTTTCCCCAGCCACTCTGGGCGGCTCCCAACAGATTAAAAACAGAATAAAACATCAAACGTTAAAAACTTCCCTAAAGAGGGCTGCCTTCAGATGTCTTCTAAAAGTCAGGTAGTCGTTTATTTCCTTGACATCTGATGGGAGGGCGTTCCACAGAGCAGGCACCACCACTGAGAAGGCCCTCTGCCTGGTTCCCTGTAACCTCGCTTCTAGCAGTGAGGGAAGCACCAAAAGACCCTCGGAGCTGGACCTTAGTGTCCAGGCTGGACGATGGGGGTGGAGACTCTCCTTCAGGTACACTGGGCCGAGGCCATTTAGGGCTTTGAAGATCAGCACCAACACTTTGAATTGTGCTTGGAAATGTACTGGGAGCCAATGTGGACCTTTCAGGACTGGTGTTATATGGTCTTGGTGGAAGGGTTAAGCACCTCCTTCTACCCAGCTTTCCTCTTCTGAAATTGATGGCTTCTTTCAAATTCCATCATGCTTGCACAGCTCCTGTTCCAGCTGGACTCCTGTCTCTCCATTTACCAAGTGCCATCACTGAGACCACCAGAGGGCGAGGGAGGAGAAGCCCTGCCACTGTGCTTAGGTTCAGCTCCACAAATGGCTGAGTTCTGTAACAAAGAATACCTTTTTTTTCCTCCTCTGCCCTCCCCATCCGCTTTTCCTTTTGTGACATGTCTTTCCCGATTGGCACATTTCAATATCCCTGGATCGGTGCTGTAGGTTTCCCCACCACCCACCTAGAGTGAGATTAAAATGACGGTGTTAAGAATAATTTACTTTTCGGATAGTTTTTTTGGGGGGAAAGGCTACAGATCATCCGGAGACTGTTCACACATCCCTGCACACATCTACTGCGACCCTGGCAGGGAGCCTTCCAATGCGATGAGATGCCATCAAAGCAGAACGGCTGGTTTGGGAGAAAAGAAGAGCCATAAAACTCTCTGAATCAAAAAGGTACGCAAGTGAGAAGAGGCAGCAGCTTTTAGACACCTGGTGCCAAACACCTGACTACCAGTGAGATAAAACTAGACCTAAGCAGGAGAGAAAAATTACTTGCTCGTGCTCGGAAGCAAAGGCAGATTATTATAATTGGCTGTTCTCCCCTGCCAAGTCTTCGTGATGGCAAGACAGAGGTCAGCAGGGGCACAGCGAAGCAGATACAAAAGGAGCCTAATGAAGATAACTTGAGTATGTGAGAGGTGTCCCCCCCCCACAGGTTCCATTCAATAAAAGGCCCCAAGGTTTGGTTTTAAAAGACAGGGTTGCGGACAAACAACATTTCTGCAGCAAGGCAGAACTCGAAGCATACGGCTTCCAGGTGCCTTTTATCAATTTTATTTCTGAGGCGCCTCATAAAAGGATGTATCTAGGTGTCAAAAATATAAAAAAGAAACGCCCACCCCCCAAAAAAATGCTGTAAGAAAATAATAAACTTACGGGGTAACTAGAAAAAAATAAATACAAGTACAAACTCAGCACAGTAAAAAGCGCAGAGCTAAAACCGACTGTCATATATGCCGCCACAGGTACTTAAAACTGGAAGGACCATGTGTGTAGCTTAGATGTGCTACTGGAATTGGCACTAACTGGGGAAACCCAGGTGATCGTGGTGGTCAGGGGTTTATTCTGAATAACCCTGAAGTCTCCCAGATCCCCGGCTGAGGACTGGGAAGGATAAACGTCCAGTGCCTGAGCCAAGGTCTCCCTACACCTGAAACTTAATCAAGTTGTGGCCAATTTTAATCCCACAGCTCTGGAGCCAACTGAAGAATCCCAGGTAAGATCCTCCCTCTATTGTGTGGGCAGGTAGTCCCTCCCCCTACCTGGCCTGGTCACCTTGGCAATGCTTCCCCAGGCGGGATGGGACAACTGACTGAGGTAGGCGCAGACCTCCAGGTATCCCACCTGGGGGGAGGCGAAGCCAAGCCTGTGTTGATGGAGCCGCACAGGGTCCAGGGGCTGCCCGTGACCACTCAAAGGGTGCCCCCCGTTTAATGTGGGGAGCGGTCATTCCTGCCTGCCCAGACTTGTCTGTCCATTTCCCAAAAGCAAGAGCTGGCAGACTGGCTGGCTGGACTTCCACACCCACTTGCCTGCTTGCTCCGAGTCCGTCTCATCTCCTGGCATCAGCACCCCCTGGCCAGCCCCAGAGGCATCATTTGCCTGGGGAGCTTGTAGACAGGGCTGCTGCAACAAACAGCTGTGCAAGCCTTTGGGAGGCAAAGATGGGAGAGGGCATCAGAGGAAGGAGGGAAGGGAAGGACGACAGAGGCCAGTGTTGCCCACAGCACCCCAGGGTGTCACAGTGCACTGGTTGAAAACCCTTGATCTCATGCAGTGTACAGTGGTACCTCGGGTTAAGTACTTAATTCGTTCCGGAGCTCCATTCTTAACCTGAAGCTATTCTTAACCTGAAGCACCACTTTAGCTAATGGGGCCTCCTGCTGCCGCCGTGCTGCCGGAGCATGATTTCTGTTCTCATCCTGAAGCAAAGTTCTTAACCCAAGGTACTATTTCTGGGTTAGCGGAGTCCGTAACCTGAAGCATATGTAACCCGAGGTACCACTGTATTCGTACATAGAATTTAGCAGCACAGTACATTACAATAGATATCTATGCATTTCAATGTGTTTCGATGCTGGTCATATGTACTTACTTGAATTGCACGATGGGAGGAAAGGGACCCTCTTGGCACAAATGCCAGAATTGACCTCCCCCCTCCCTTCTGCCACCCCATTCTCATTGACTGCAGGAGTCTATTGTGCGCCTTTTGGCACATTTACGGCACAGATGCAGCCGAAACCAGGGTGAGAGTTAATGACAGATTAATTACCTCCTGCAGATGGGAGTTGCTATGAATAAAGCAGGTCTGTAGCAAGCGTTGTGCTAATAAAGGGTGATTAGTATGGGGGTGGGGGTAAGGGAAAGGGAAAGAGAAGGAGACCCCCCAGCTCTAAAAGTGAGCAGAGGGATGGTGCTAAGGATCATTAGGAAAGGAGTTGGAAATAAAACTACCAACATAAAGCCTATGGTCCTCCTCCTCCTCCTTTGGCGATCACTCGTAGGCAAGTAAGATCGTCTTCCATCAAAACGGTTTTAAAACTGAGTCCGTAAGTGACTGTGGAGGCCAATTCTGGATCCACACATCCTTCCACAGTGGGGACATAGGTTTCTGGGCGGGAGTTGATCATGGTGAGGGTTTGCCAAGCGTGCCTTCCTCTTAGCACGTTTCTCCCTTTCGTCCTGAGTTTGAGCATCTTCAAAGCCCATGACAGCTTTGGTAAAGGCTGTTCTCCAACTGAAGTGCTCGCAGGCCAGTACAGTGGTACCTCTGGATGCGAATGGGATCTGTTCCGGAGCCCCGTTCGCCACCTGAAGCGAACGTAACACGCGACTGTGTGTCTGCACGTGCGCAGGTCGCGCTTCACCACTTCCGCACATGCACGTGATGTCATTTTGAGTGTCTGCATATGCACGAGCGGCGAAACCCGGAAGTAACACCTTCTGTTACTTCCGGGTTGCCGCGGAGCGCAACCCAAAAACGCTCAGCCTGAAGCGTATTCATCCCGAGGTGTGACTGTATTTCCCTATTGCCGGTGTTTATACTAAAAAAAAATTAGATTTGCCTTAAGAGAGTCTTTGAACCCTCTTTTGTTGACCAGGCGGCTGTTCAGCAGGTGAAGCTGGCTCCTGGCCCATGACAGGTATGGCCATCAACTTGGATGGCTTTGAAAGAAAAATATACAAATTTATGGATTAGGCTATCGACAGTTACAATGCTGTGCTTCCATGGTCAGAGGCATCAATGCTTCTTCTGAAAACTTCAGGAGGGGAAGAGTGCTCTTGTGCTAGGGTCCTGCTTGAGTGTTTCACAAAATAAATTATTATTATTATTATTATTATTATTATTATTATTATTATTACCCCACCCATCTGGCTGGGTTTCCCCAGCCACTCTGAGCAGCTCCCAACTGAATATTAAAAACACAATACAGCATTAAACATTAAAAACTTCCCTAAACAGTGCTGCTTTCATTTGTCAGATAGCTGCTTATTTCCTTGACATCTGGTGGGAGGGCGTTCCACAGGGTGGGTGCCACTACTGAGAAGGCCCTCTGCCTGGTTGCCTGTAGCTTCACTTCTCGCAGTGAGGGAACCGCCAGAAGGCCCTCAGAGCTGGACCTCAGGCTTCTGATGGGCCACTGTGAGAATAGGATGCTAGACTAGATGGGCCATGATTACAGAATTATAGAGAAATATCGATAGATAGATATGCATACACATATTATTATTTATTGAATTAGTCATATATCCTTCAACATTTCACAGATGCATATTTTAACTTCCCACATGCTGTAAAAATGAATAAAAGGGTATTCATTCACTGCTGGAAATGAATGAAACTTTATTGATTTACTCTGAAATAACCTCTCCTTTACCAGTCAGAAAGCATAGAGAGGTTCCTGCTGTTTTGCTAAAGATGTGCAAGGAAATGCAATTGCTCTAAAATGCCCTAACATTGTTTAAAAAGGTAAAGGGACCCCTGACTGTTAGGTTCAGTCGTGACTGACTCTGGGGTTGTGCTCATCTCGCTCTATAGGCCAAGGGAGCCGGCATTTGTCCGCAGACAGCTTCTAGGTCATGTGGCCAGCATGAC
>JAXCMG010000034.1:5685635-5744613 GCA_034642415.1 Podarcis siculus
TAGATAGATAGATAGATAGATAGATAGATAGATAGATAGATAGATAGAGAAACTTAGGAGAAAAAAATTCCCAAGTACAAACATTGAAAAAGAAAAAAAGAAAAAAAACACCCGTTACCATAGCAATCAAACTTGGCTCATCATTACCATGGCAATTACAATAATTCATAGCATGTTTTTTTAAAGGCAGAGACACAGAATCCCAGCGGCAACTTTGACCTAAAGTAGAACAAGAAATACTTCAAATCGTTAAAACCCATAATCAGTTCTCTAGGATGCAACCCTAGACAAGGCTAAGCTAATAGGTTGGTATTACCAATGCTGCTTAGTTCTTCAGAACCACAATTTTGTAAGTTACTTAACATTTTAAATAAACTTGCATGTCACCTTCCTCCTCTTCCTCCAACAAAAGCAGCTTTTGAGGAAAATGAAGAGGTAGTGACAGACTGAGTGGAGATTTGAACCTTTGTCTAATACTCTGTCACTGTACCACACGGGTTTAAAGGTAAAGGGACCCCTGACCATTAGGTCCAGTCGTGACCAACTCTGGGGTTGCAGAGCTCATTTCACTTTATTGGCCGAGGGAGCCGGCGTACAGCTTCCGGGTCATGTGGCCAGCATGACTAACCAGAGCAAGCGCACAGACACGCCGTTTACCTTCCCACCGGAGCGGTACCTTTTTATCTACTTGCACTTTGTCGTGCTTTCAAACTGCTAGGTTGGCAGGAGCAGGGACCGAACAATGGGAGCTCACCCCGTAGCAGGGATTCGAACCGCCAACCTTCTGATCGACAAGTCCTAGGCTCTGTGGTTTAACCCAAAGTGCCACACGGGTTTAGAAGTGGCCAAATTCTGTGCCACTGCTAGAAAACCTGGGAGACAACCTCTGAATGAATCAAATGGCCAATGTCTTAACATGCATATTTTAAATTGGAGGTTAAGATCTTGTTGTTGTTGTTGTTTAGTCGTTTAGTCGTGTCCGACTCTTCGTGACCCCATGGACCAGAGCACGCCAGGCACCTCTGTCCTCCACTACCTCCCGCAGTTTGGTCAAACTCATGCTGGTAACCTCGAAAACACTATCCAACCATCTCGTCCTCTGTCGCCCCCTTCTCCTTGTGCCCCCCATCTTTCCCAACATCAGTGTCTTCTCCAGGGAGTCTTCTCTTCTCATGAGGTGGCCAAAGTACTGGAGCCTCAGCTTCACGATCTGTCCTTCCAGGGAGCACTCAGGGCTGATTTCCTTAAGAATGGATGCGTTTGATCTTCTTGCAGTCCATGGGACTCTCAAGAGTCTTCTCCAGCACCAGAATTCAAAAGCATCAATTCTTCGGCGATCATATTTTAATTGTTTTATATCCATTTTATTTACTGTGCTCTAGCTTATAATTTTAACCTATGTATATTTACATGTTCTCTCTCACTGTATATGTCCATATTTCTGGTCTGTGACGGTAATAAATTGATTCATTCCCACTGGTTTAGACTAGAGGATATTTCATTACGCAAGTGTCAGCCCACACGTCCCACTGCATTTCTCCTGTCACTTTCCTTCTTGCAAAGAGTCTTATCTTTTGGGGAAGAGCATTAGTTTCACCAGTGCTCTAGAAAAGCTTTAAGGGCAGAGCTTGGATTTATCGGGATGGATAGGGTTCCAAAATTTCAAAAAGTAAAATTCCTGACACCCATTGTTGAGCTTTGTTAAGAAGCCCCAAAATCATTGAGCTTTTTTGGGAAAACCTCCCCAAAACTTTTAGAGCTGTATATCTCCCCCAGCGCCATTTTTAATACCCGAAAACCAAGACACGTCAAGTCTGAATCACCTGTTGATTTTCCATCTGCAGCTGTTAAGGGCCTAGCGCCTATAAGAAAATTGTAGCCTTTCCATGTTTTGGAATTTTGTAGAGTACAGTAGATGATGATGATGATGCCTTAAGAGTTATACAAAGGGGACCATTTCTGCCAGATATGGCTTCTCTCAGCACTTCTGCAATACAGTGGTACCTTGGCTCTCAAACGCCTTGGTACTCAAACAACTTGGAACTGCAAACCCGGAAGTAAGTGTTCTGGTTTGCAAACTTTTTTCGGAAGCCGAATGTGCTCCCTTTTTAGTGTTACGCTTCCGTTTTGAGTGTTGCACTGAGGTCTGTCTGTTTTTGCTATTTATTTTGTGTTTTTGTGGCCCTGTGTGTATGTGTGATTGTGTGGAACCCAGTTCAGCTACTGATTGATTGATTGATTGATTGTGTGACTGCAGTACATTGTTTAATGCTTTCATTTTATGGATCAATGTTCTGGTTAGATAGTAAAATTCATGTTAAATTGCTGTTTTAGGGGTTGTTTTTTTAAAAGTCCGGAACGGATGAATCCATTATGCATTACTTTCTATGGGAAAGCGTGCCTTGGTTTTGGAACGCTTTGGTTTTGGAACTGACTTCCGGAACGGATTAAGTTTCAGAACCAAAGTACCACTATAGTTGAGAAAAAGCTGCAATAGCTAGTGCTGCTTCTATGCAACACTTAAAGGCACACAAGTCCTCTCTGAATCAGACAGTGGCAGCTTAAACCCCAGCAGGGTTGCGGGAGCTCCAGGGTTAAATCCGGCACCTCCCTGTTTTTGTGGGGGCCCCCCACAAATGTCCCCTATAGACAGGTTATTTTCTTTTGCTCTCCCACCTCCCCCAGCCCCAAATTGCAGGCCTAATGGAATGAGACAGCTGATATGGCAGGAGGAATGTAATTAGACCTCAATTAGCCATGCTCGTTCTTCCAGATAATTGGGGGGGGAAATCAGACTAGACACCCACGCTAAATTCTGTGCTCCAGCCAGCACTGCTTCTGCCTAAGCTCCTCGGTTTGATACAGTCCATCAGGCTGAATAAACACGGCTCCGGGGACAAGGGTGGCAGAGAGAAAAAATAGGGTAAATATGCCCCCTAAGTTCATTGCCCCCTAAATTGTGCCGGGGGGAGAGAACCAATAATAGGATTGCAAACTCACCCCCCCCTCCACTAGCCCTGATTCCGGACCTTTAACAACAGCCTGACATGTAGAAATTAAGCTGCTGAATCTGTTCAAACAGAGGAATATAACAAGAGTCCTGTTGGGTCAGGCGTAGGAACAGGGAAGGAATTCAGTTCATTTTTCATTTAAAGGAGAGCCTACATCATTCTCACTTTCTGAACGGCAGCCATCCTTTTGAGATTTGCATTTCTCTTAAAATTCTGTAATGCTGTTCTCCCAGCCAAGTGATGCGGTACAATAATTCACACTATACAGAGTAAAGCATGGCTATAAATGCATATACATCTATGAAAACATAACATACGAAGGTGCATTATATTAGGGGGAAATTGCTTTCAAATGACTGCGCTAGGAAAAAAATAGCATTCAAAGGGGCGTTACGAGGCATTCACACTGGGTTGCTGGGAGATTTTCATGTGAACCCTTAAATGAAAGGGGGGGAAGCAATTCCTGAATGCCACGATCCAAGTTCAGAGCAAGTAGTCTTTGGTGACAGAACCCCAGCAGAGATTTAAAAATCATAAAATATGCAGCAAAGCAAAGTGCGGAAATACAGGCTGTTAGACCTTTAAAATGTGCCCTTGTCAGTTCCAAAACTTCCCTCTTCCCCAGCATAGGAAAATCCCACATGTCTGCTAAGTTATAAACTAGTTTACTTACAAACTCTCCAAAGGTCAGGTTCATGTGCTTTTCTATACAGCATTCAAAAACAAGTTGCACAGGCAGCAAAACTTGGCTTAGAGTGGTGAAATTTCCTCAATTTTTGGTATAGGAACTCAACAGTGGCTTATGAGAGAGCCATGCAGTTTGGAGTAACCAGTTCAGACCTCAGTACATTGAACTTCTCAGGTAGACTGGGGCTTATTTCCTCCCAAGGTAAGGGGAAGTGACCTCGCTAAGCCTGGCAGGCCAGCTTACTCTATGGTTTTAATCCCTCATGCATTAATTAGACAAGCATGTTAGGTATTTGAGACTGGGTATCCCACACTGTGGTAATAATCCCTAATAGCCACTGATAGCCTTAAGCTTCTTAAGAACTAGACAAAACTTTTTCTAACCCCACCTGAAAACACTGCTAAGTAAAGTGGAAACTGAGGTACATCAGCAAGGCTGTGGGGTTGAGCATTTCCTTCAGGGGTCTCAATCATTCAGGGAGCCTTCTGTGGCCCCCAAATGTGTGGCCCCCACTTTTTCAGTTAACAGCTGAAAAAGGCTTAAGTGAGTGGCCATCCCCACATCTTCTGATAGCGAATTTCACACCTGAAAACTAGGCACTGCCTGAAGAAATACTTATTTTTGTCTATCCTGGATTGTCTAAAATTCAGCTTCATAAGATGACCCTGAGGTCATCCCATGCAGCTGAATGGATGCTTAAATCTGTGGGATGTAATCCACTGAGAGCAGTCAAGTACAACATTCCTTGTTTTCCTAGAGTGGACATGCAAGGGAATGTTTGGTCCAGCCAATGTAAACTTCCTGTTCCTCCTGGCCTGGAGCATCTTTCCTTACATGTGATTAGTGGGTGGGCATGACCTTTCCAGACCTGGTAAAAGGACAAGGCGTGCTGCCACTCTCTCTCTCCTTTTCCATCTTCCTTTCATCCTGCAAACTTCCGAGACTGCTAACCGCAGTCACTAGGTCAACCTATATATGCAGTAAACCTGTTTGTATACATTTGTAACTTTAAGCCTAAAACCTGCCTTCAGGGATCACACTGTGCTCTGCCTGATCATGAGAAAACTTTTTTTTTATTGCATATGAATAAGATCTGTGGTGTCTTTATTCTTTTAGGAGGGATTCAAGGGGGCTTACCAGGAAAATATTAGAACGCATTTCAATCTGGACAAGCCAGAAGACTGCCTTGTGATTGGCTGCCTAGTGCAAAGCAGCCAATCCACCCTAGGTGGGTGTCGCCAGGGGCGGGCGGAAGTATATATAAAGCCCTGTTTTGCCAGCCTGCGCTGGAGGGCTCAAGGAAGCCTGGAGGCTGAATGGCTGCCTTGGGTCTTGCGGAAACCCACCTCTCTTCCCTCAGGGCTCAGGAGGAAGCCCCTTTGTGAGGGCAATGGGACCTTGGAGCCAGGCTACCAATTCTCCATAAACACCCACCCACCCCATCCTGGAACCTGTAGGATAACTGAGCCCCTCAGGTGAGCCTGTGCATTTGCCTGCTGCCTGCTGCCGCCTGTGGGGCCCAGATAAGCCCCCCAGGGGGATCTGAGAGGGGCTTGAGCCCCACACACCCACTGAAGTTGGGCACGAAGGCCTACAGTTGCTGCATCCCTGTCCAAGAAGAGCTGTGGGTGGGGAAGGTCAGCTTGGCCCCAGCAGGACAGGACTTGCCTGAGGACATCTCAGGCCTCTCCTTGGGCCTAATAAAAGGGGTTATTTCTCTGTCTTGTTCCTCCACATCCCTTCCCATTGAGTGTTTTGTCTTTGAAGTTTCCAAACCTGAGGGCAGGACTTGCCTCACCTTGTTTTAAATCGGTGTCAGCTGCTTTAGGAAACAACAAGAGTCTACAAAGCAGGATACAAATAATAGGAAAAGTATTAAACTGTACACTTAAAAGAAAACACACACACACACACACACATCACCCTTGAGTTGCATGGCATTAACATTGTTCTAACCATTAGGAAACACGGACTCTCCTAGAACCTTGGCACTATGGCTGTGAATTCCATGTTCTCAACTGCTGTTGCCTAGCAACGGAGCTTGTGACAGTTTGAACTGTCCTGCATCCTCAGCATCTCGAGGTTTGCAGAGGTGGGTTGCAGTGACCTTCGCTCAGTCCCTACATTAGAAGATGGCGTCCAAAAGACTCCTGGAGGTAAGTGGAGGTTGCCATGGCCCGTGGACTTAACTCTAGAACCTAAATTAATGGTATCACCAAAGAGCTATCCAAAGTCACAGAAAGGTTTGCGCTTTGCCCAAGTTTTTGGAAGGGGAGAAGGAATGCCAAAAGGAAAATTTAGTGTTCTATATTGCAGTCTTTTGAATATTATTTTGAACAGAGGATTCTTTCTGATTTATGTACATGTGAATATGGGAGAGGCTTCACTTATATTTCTACATGCTGGGTGTTATCTTTGTACTGTAGTTTGGAAGAGAAAAGGAAAAACAGAAGAAGAAAATAAAGCGTGAGCAGCTGGCCCAGAGGAGGAGAAGGGAGTGCCGGATGGAGCTGGTTTTTCTGCAGAGCTGATGCAGGGAGCCCTGCTGCCCACCTGTCCACAGAGTCCATCGCAGGAAAGGGTCGCTTCCAGGTGCAGGTGAGGGAGAGACAGGAGGCCTGGTGGAGCTCTGCTCCTGGAGGAAGGATGGATGAGAAACAGCGCCATGGGCTCTGCTGAGACAGGCCAGCTCCCTCCAGCCTCCTCTCCCCCAACTGTCATCTGGCGGCAGCCATTTCATCAGGCTGCCTCAGTGGGAGAGATGAGAACAGCATTCAAGATACTGGAGTCTGAGCTTGTGAGTTGTCATTTCCTCTGCCCTCCTTGTCACCTTTCCTTGTGTGTTGCATTTCTGTTTGTCAGATTGTTTATTACAATATTAAGCCTGCGATTAGGGAGCTTCTTGCATTTGATTTCATGTAAGGCTCTCTTGGGGATGCAGGTGGTGCTGTGGGTTAAACCACAGAGCCTAGGACTTGCCGATTAGAAGGTCAGTGGTTTAAATCCGTGTGACAGGGTGAGCTCCTGTTGCTCGGTCCCTGCTCCAGCCAACCTAGCAGTTCGAAAGCACATCATAGTGCAAGTAGATAACTAGGTACCGCTCCGGCGGGAAGGTAAACAGTGTTTCTGTGTGCTGCTCTGGTTCGCCAGAAGCGGCTTAGTCATGCTGGCCACATGACCCGGAAGCTGTACGCCGGCTCCCTCGGCCAATAAAGTGAGATGAGCACCGCAACCCCAGAGTCAGTCACGACTGGACCTAATTGGTCAGGGGTCACCTTTACCTTTACCTATGCTCATGCGCACACGTGATCTGACCCACAGAGAGATCTCCGCGGGACTGATCTGGCCCAGGCAAGATAAATCTTGCCAACCCCTGCACTAGGGTGACAGATCACTACTGTAGAATCAATTTTAAGTGCCCAATTCTAAATTTCTGGTATGCACTTGAATCCCTCCTGCAAATCAGCGACAGTCTGGAGGTACCCTAAGTCAGGGATAAGTAACCTGTGGTCTTCCATGTTGTCAGAGACTGCCTCTAGGTCCCGCTCACAAAGGACCAACGCTAGCCGGTAGAACGGTATAAAGTCTTTATTGAAGTATAGTTTCCATTTCCAAATCCTAGCGTGCGTCTCTACGTCTATTCCCTAGATCGGCGAAGTCCCATCTGACTCTCCGCCCCCTGTACACCAGTTTAAGACTCTAGCCTTACTCCACCTCTTGCGTCTCTCCTTTCGCCTCTGGGTCCTACCACCCCCCGGGGTTCCTTCCTTCCTGGAGGCTTCGGATGCGGACCCTTCGGACTCCTCCCCTTCCCTTCGGCGGGCTTTAGGACCTGGCTCCCTTTCCGGGCTGCTCATTGCGCCTCCCTCTTGTACATTTGAACTTGGCGCGCGCGCGCTGTCTCCGACCCTCCTTTCTACCGTTTCCTCGCTCTCTGACGCAGGCGTGGCTAGCCCTGACTCATGTCCTTCCGCTGTCGGAGAGCTGCCTGGCCCCGATGCCTGGAACTCCTCCCCCCTACCGCTCTCCGGTGGAGAAGCTGGTCCCGATTTCCAGCTGCTGCTTTCTGGTGGGGAAGCTGGTCCGGATTTCCAGCTGCTGCTCTCTGAATCCCCTCTGGTCCCTCCTTCCTGGGGTGTTCCTCTTGGCAACCCCCCAGCTCTGCCCACGGGAGCCCCTTTCTGCGAATCCTCCGATTCGCTAGAGAGACTTAGGGACCTCGGTCGGCTATCGTCGCTAACTTCTCCCTCCGATTCCTCCCCATCCGTCCCTTCTGCACCTGAACCCCTGACACATGTGTTGTGGGACTCTAGCTCCCATCAGCCCCAGCCATCACAAGCAGTAAGCAGTGATGATGGGAACTGGAGTCCAGCAAAGTCTGGAAGGCTGCAGGGTCCCCATCTTTGTCCTAAGTGGTTTACATTGGGCAAGTCTCTGCATCTCTGAGCATCTTCCCCAAGGTCTGGAGGGTGGCAACACGAGAACGGGGCCTTCTCTGTGGTGGCTCCCCATTTGTAGAATGCTCTCCCCAGGGAAGTTTGACTGGCGCCTTCATTGCACATCTTTAAGTACCAAGCAAAAACGTTCTTCTTTAACCAGGCTTTTGGCTGATTGACATCCAATGCCCTTTTAAAATGTGTTGGGGAGAGGGGATTATTGGGTTGTTTTTGTTTCGATGTATTTTGCAATTTTATCTTGTGATTTTATCTTGTGTACCACCTTGAGACGTTCTGGTTACAGGGCGGTATACAAATTCAACGAATAAATAAAAAAACAACCACAGAGAATTGCTGTGCTGATATTACAGCACTGTAGCCGGCGTTATCGCTTCTGCAATTTGTGTAATGGGATTGCATTGTAAGGATTGAATAAGCACAGTTAAAATGGCAAATTGAAAGAGCTCTATAGTATACACAACGGTACTGAAAAAGGCGGCCTGAAATAACTCAAGTATTCCTCAAAGAGTTAAAACTTTCGCTCTCCAAGCCTTGGGTCTATTTGTGGAAACTGCATTGTCGGATCAACAGATGGTCAGGAGAGAAAAATAAAAACACATTTTTTGACATCTTCCTTTATGTTTGCGTCGGCAGCCTACTCTCCCGTGGGCGACTTTCTAAGCAGGCAACATCTTCGTGTGGCTGGTCTTCTCGCCATCCAGATCCATGGACCTGTTTGCTACCAAATGTCTAGTTGAACCCTAAAACTGACTTTCTCAGTTTTCAGTGTCTTGTCAGGGAGGTCTGTCCTGTTGCCAGTTATTTCTAGCTCAGACAAAGCTCTTTCCACCCAGACATTCCTCCTTATCACACCTTGGATGCAGCTGGGGAATACTGTTGCCTCCAGGGTGCATGGCCTGGAGGGCTCTTGCGATGCAGGACTATGCAGCTGTCCCCTATGGGGATCGAACCTGCAGCCTTGGCGTTATCAGAACCACACTCTAACCAACTGAGCTATCAGAATGAACTGTGAAAAGAGGTGAGCAGAGATGGGGAGCCTGTGGACCGCCAGGTGTCACTGGACTACAACTCTGATGATCTCCAGCCAGCATGGCCAATGGTCAGGGATGGTGGGAATTGGAGTTCAGCAACATTTGGGGGGCCACAGGTTCCCACCCCAGATTTTGAGGCAGGGGGAGGATTCACTGTAATTTGGCAACACTGTTATTCCTTGGCCGACTAACAGAATGTGATAGCAGAAGACTGCTGTCCCCCTGTGGGAGTTGTTCTGGGGGGGATCTCTTGGTCCAAGTCCTATGTACGAACGGCAAACTCATTCCTCAAGTGCCATTCCCTGTGTAGCCCCCAAAGGGCACCCCTCTCTTGTTCTGGCTCCCATAGAAGATCTCATAGGATAAGTCAGCACCATGGAGAGCTCCAAGTAAGCCACTTGCTCTGACCAGGGTTGAAACACTCTGGCCTGAAGATCATAGAGTTTTAAGGGACTATGGGAGTCATCTAGTCCAACCCCCTGCAATGCAGGAATCTTTTGCCCAGTGTAGGACTTGAACCCACGACCCTAAAATTAAGAGTCTCATTCTCTACCAGTTGAGCAATCCCAGAGGTGCAAAGGGCAAGTCTGCATTCCATGGCCTATCTCCTGCTCCCTACACTGTTCAGCTGGTACTGTGGGTGGTACCCAGTTCTTCAAGCACTGGGAAAAGCATCTGCAAGTATCTGTGGACACTGGTGTCATGGCACCTGGTTAAAGTTTCTGCCTGCCAGCCTCGGGGACATGCCCCTCTGCTCACCAGCATCAAGCTCAGAGCCCTAGATCCTTTGCCGGTAACATCACCGTAGCTCCAACTCAGTGTCCTGGCCACTGCTGGACTCTGGCATCATGGCGACCAGACACTAACAAGAGGGAGGTGGCAGCAGACTCGGTGTCACGGGCGATCAAAGTCCCGGCAGGGGACGTCGGGACCGGGGGCAAGATGGCGGGGTAGGAGCAGGAACAGGGGTCCAGAAGCCAGGAGTCAAGAAGCCAAGGGTCCGAGGGTCAGGAAGCAAGGAGGCACGAAGGCAGGGGTCCGAGGATCAAGAAGCAAGGAGTCAAGAAGCCGAGGTTCAAGGATCAGGAAGCAAGAAGCCAAACACAGGAAGGCAGGGAGCGTGTTGCTGTGGCAAAGAGCTGAAGGGAAATGCTGACCTTATATCCTTTCCCAGCTCTTGCCACCAGGTGCTGTGAGTTACCAATCAGCCTCACCTGTGAGGCCACACCTTGCGTCTTCAGAACAAACTTAGGAAGGCCCCAGTCCTGCAGAGTCCTATTGGTCACAGGGCCTGGCTCCTGCACGCACACCTGACACTCAGCACCCTGAGGCAGGGGGAACCAAAGCAGCCCAATTGTCAAGAACCCTACTGGCTTGGGCAGGACTGGCAAATGCTGCTGGAGGAGGAGGATGGTGTGGAAGGTGCCATCACCAGGGAGCAGTCTATGATGGAGGAAAGGGGCTCCCACTCCTCTGCCTTTAGAGACCAGGGAAAGGAAGACATTCCCTCTGCCTCCCTGTTCTGACCCATCCGTGCAGCGGAGAGATTCCCTAGCAAAGTGGGAGTGTGTGGACCGGCCAGGAGGCAAAGCTGGGTAGCTCTTGTAGCTCAAAACACCAGAGGGGCACCAGGTTGGGGAAGGCTTGCCGAGTAAACGAGAAAGGATGTGGAACAAGAACATTTCTGTTGTGGTGCCCACCTCCTTTGGTCACACCCACACCATGCAATTTATAGCACTTTTCATGTGCATGGCTTCGTCCAAAGCAGGGGTCAGCAAACTTTTTCAGCAGGGGGCCGGTCCACTGTCCCTCAGACCTTGTGGGGGGCCGGATTATATTTTGAAGGGAAAAAATGAATGAATTCCTATGCCCCACAAATAACCCAGAGATGCATTTTAAAAGCACACATTCTACTCATGTAAAAACACGCTGATTCCCAGACCGTCCGTGGGTCAGATTTAGAAGGCGATTGGGCTGGATCTGGCCCCCGGGCCTTAGTTTGCCTACCCATGGTCCAAAGGATGCCGGGAGCTATAGTTTCTTAAAGGTGCAAGGAAGTGTACCTCTGTGAGGGATATACTACAGTTCCCATGATTCTTTGGGGGAAGAGATATGCTTTAAGTGCACATTAAATGTATGTTGCGGGGATGTGACCTTTATTGAACACCTTTTTCCAGGAGATCAGGCTTGTTCCTTCCTTGCTTATCTTCCCCAGAAAGTATTTTAAAAAAATAAAAAAATAGCTAGCTCCTGATGGTTTCTGGTGAATATACAGTGGTACCTCGGGTTAAGTACTTAATTCATTCTGGAGGTCCGTTCTTAACCTGAAACTGTTCTTAACCTGAGGCACCACTTTAGCTAATGGGCCTCCCACTGCCACCGCGCCACCGGAGCACGATTTCTGTTCTCATCCTGAAGCAAAGTTCTTAACCCAAGGTACTATTTCTGGGTTAGTGGAGTCTGTAACCTGAAGCGTATATAACCCGAGGTACCACTGTATCAATATTACGGATATTTTCTGAAGTGGTCCAGAGATAATGGTTTTCAGGTGGGGGTGGGGGTGTGTTGGTTCAAGCACCTCTCTCCCCTTTTTTGGGTGAAAAAGCAGCTAATAAAGAGCAACTAACAAGTATTATAAATATGCACCCCTTCCTGTGGCACACACAGCATCTGGGCAGGGGAGGGTAAGCGATGCTGCCCTCCCACATCCTCACTGAATGCGCACAAGGGGAATGGCACAGATGCAGCCTTGTGGAGGACCAGTGGGCGGCAGGGCATGCTTATTTGGAGATTTTATCTCCATGAATCAGACAGCCTACTTTGTCAATCTGGAGAGGAAAATTAACAAGCTGCACTAGTCACAACAATGCACCAATTTCCTCCCCCAGTCCTACTTCTGGCAATAATAGATCACACATTTTGTTAAACAAAAAAAAAAAAACAAAAAAACCCCAGCCAACTACGATCAATATGAGCCATGTAACAGATCTGTAAAGAGGCAGGTCGAAGAATAAAGGAAGATTAAGATAAGTGTTAAGGGTCGCGGGTGGCGCTGTGGGTTAAACCACAGAGCCTAGGACTCAGAAGGTCAGAGGTTCGAATCCCCGCAACAGGGTGAGCTCCCATTGCTCGGTCCCTGCTCCTGCCAACCTAGCAGTTCGAAAGCACATCAAAGTGCAAGTAGATAAATAGGTACCACTCCGGCGGGAAGGTAAACGGCGTTTCCATGCGCTGCTCTGGTTCGCCAGAAGCAGCTTAGTCATGCTGGCCACATGACCCGGAAGCTGTACGCCGGCTCCCTCGGCCAATAAAGCGAGATGAGCACCGCAATCCCAGAGTTGGCCACGACTGGACCTAGCGGTCAGGGGTCCCTTTACCTTTAACTTTAAGCTAAGTGTTGGAGGGGAAAACGCCAAAATTGAATGGCATTGACTCAACAATGCAACGGGAAATTGTTTCCTGACAATCCTGTTGGGCATTGGGTCATTTTGGGGCTATGAGATGGAAAAGATAAAGGTAAAGGACTGCTGGATGGTTAAGTCCAGTCGAAGGCAACTATGGGGTTGCGGTGCTCATCTCGCTTTCAGGCCAAGGGAGCCGGCGTTTGTCCGCAGACAGCTTTCCGGGTCATGTGGCCAGCAGGACTAAACAGCTTCTGGCTCAACCGGACACCGTGACAGAAACCAGAGTGCACGGAAATGCTGTTTACCTTCCTGCCACAGCGGTACCTATTTATCTACTTGCACTGGCGTGTTTTTGAACTGATAGGTTGGCAGGAGCTGGGACAGAGCAATGGGAGCTCACCCTGCCGCGGGGATTTGAACCGCCGACCTTCCGATCGGCAAGCCCAAGAGGCTCAGTGGTTTAGACCACAGCCCCACCCACATCCCATCAGGGGCTAGAAAAGGATACTTGTAGCCTGGCACACACAGTTAAAAGTGTGCATATTAAGTGAAAATGATGTGCCACATCTACTAAAATAATAAAAAATTAAAAATCTGGAAACCAGACTAAATGCCTGGCTTCTAGCCTTGTGCGCACATTTAAACAAAAAACTCGCAAACCAGCCCAGAAACAAAACCACCATCTGGTCAGCTGGCAACCTCATATGCAGTTCTGATCCAATTCCTCTAAATGGTGAAGCAGCAAAAGCAGAAAGCAAAAACTTCCTTCTGGGCTAGAGATTTTACTCAAGGGGTGGGGAATGTGTGGCCCTCCAAATGGACTATGGCTCCCGTAATCCCTGGGGCTGATGGGAGTTGGAGTCCGAAGCCCTGCCATGTGTATCAGAGCCACTAAGGAGTTTGGGGACGGAGAGCCATTCCGTGCTCAGACTTCCACTGAGGATGGTAGAACGGGAGTCAGGAGCTTAAGGCAGAGGTGACCCTCCATCTCCCATCATTCCTGGCCCACTCTATTAGCTGTCTGGAGAGCTGGGAAACTGCAGGTCCAGCATCCCTGGGTTAGCTCAGCTGAGATGCCTCAAAGACCTTTAAAGGTAAAGGTAAAGGGACCCCTGACCATTAGGTCCAGTTGTGGCCGACTCTGGGGTTGCGGCGCTCATCTCGCTTTATTGGCCAAGGGAGCCGGCGTACAGCTTCCGGGTCATGTGGCCAGCATGACTAAGCCGCTTCTGGCAAACCAGAGTAGCGCACGGAAATGCTGTTTACCTTCCCGCCAGAGCCGTACCTATTTATCTACTTGCACTTTGACATGCTTTCAAACTGCTAGGTTGGCAGGAGCAGGGACCAAGCAACAGGAGCTCACCCCGTCGTAGGAATTCGAACCGCCGACCTTCTGATTGGCAAGTCCTAGGCTCCGTGGTTTAATCCACAGCGCCACCCGCGTCCCCAAAGACCTTTAGGTTCCAATAATTCTATGCACCCAACTGCATCCGCCTTCCACACAAACCTAGTTTCTGCTAATATTAAAACACAATAGTCTATTAAACATTAAAAGCTTCCCTAAACAGGGCTGCCTTCAGATGTCTTCTAAAAGTCTGGTAGTTGTTTTTCTCTTTGACATCTAGTGGGAGGGTGTTCCACAGGTCAGGTGCCACTACTGAGAAGGCCCTCTGCCTGGTTCCCTGTGACTTGGCTTCTCGCAGTGAGGGAACCGCCACTTCCCCAACCACGTATCCTAAAACTGGCTCTAAAATAAAGCAATGCTTTATAGAAGCTATTTTATTGCATGATGGAATTGCACAGTATGTTCTGACGTTGAACTGGAGGTCCGGTGGCAAAAACACTGGGGCTTCCCACTGTTCAGTTGTTGTACAGGTGACAATGCCTCACACAAAGGTCACATCCATATTATTATTATTATTATTATTATTATTATCCCCTGCACATCTGGCTAGATTGCCCCAGCCACTCTGGGTGGCTTCCAACACAAATAAAAACATAACAAAGCATCAAACATTATAAACTTTCTGATACAGGGCTGCCTTCAGATGTCTTCTAAAAGTGGTATAGTTACTTATCTCCTTGATATCTCTTGGGAGGGTGTTCCACAGGGTGGGCACCACTGCCAAAATGACCCTCTGTCCTGTTCCCTGTAATTTGACTTCTCGCAATGAGGGAACTGCCAGAGCTGGACCTCAGTGTCAGGTCTGAACAACATTGGTGGAGAGGCTCCTTCAGGTGTACATTTACAGTGGTACCTCAGGTTAAGTACTTAATTCGTTCTGGAGGTCTGTTCGTAACTTGAATCTGTTCTTAACCTGAAGCACCACTTTATCTAATGGGGCCTCCTGCTGCTGCACGATTTCTGTTCTTATCCTGAAGCAAAATTCTTAACCTGAGGTAATATTTCTGGGTTAGAGGAGTCTGTAACCTGAAGCGTATGTAACCCGAGGAACCACTGTATACGTTTAAAGCAGACTCATACCGCTTTAAAGCCATGGCTTCTCCCAAAGAATCATGGGAAGTGTAGTTTGTTAAGGATGTTGGGAGGTGTGTGTCATTTTGCATTTCTTAGTACAGAAATTATTGATCTGATGCATAGAAATTATTGATCTGATGTGAAACCCTATTCCAGAGGGTTCTGGAAGCTTCTCTGTGTGAAAGAAGCAAGCAGAAGGTTCATAATGTTTGTGTTATTCCTTCAGAGAAGCTAAGCACAGCTGGTTTAAACTGGTTCTCTTAGCCCAGGCTTCCTCAGACTCGGCCCTCCAGATGTATTTGGCCTCCAACTCCCATGATCCCTAGCTAACAGGACCAGTGGTCATGGATGATGGGAACTGTAGTCCCAAAACATCTGGAGGGCCGAGTTTGCCTATGCCTGGCCAAGACTGTCCAAGTGCCACATTGGTGCTTTAAATGTATGGTGTGGTTGTGGCCAGCCTCAGGCTACAGTCCTGTGCTGCCAGCCATAGCAGAGCTCAGTGGAGGGAGAAGCCAGTGAACCATCCGAATCTCATGGGGGTACTTGCCTGGAGGCAGAGTCCGTATACAAGGTTCAGTCCTAAGGTCAGGAATATCTCAGTTCATGTAGCCAGATGATCCAGGGATCAAGAAAGCCGAGGGACCAAGGTCAAAAGAAGCAAGAAGCAGTGAGATCTGGCCAGGAACGAGGAATATTGTTTCCAGCAACCGACTGAGGCTGGAAACCCTGCTTAAGAAATCTGGAGCCAGCTGGTTCTCATCAGGAGCAAGGAGGCTGATCAGCAGCAGGTGGAATCACTTTGCCTTCTGCTCCTTCAGGCTGCTGCTCAACAGGTGAAGCTGACTCCTGGCCCATGACAACAGGTTCATCTGGCTCAAACCAGCTGCAGTCAAGCATGCGCCGCACTGTCCAGGGATCGAATCTGGAAACTTCTGTTGATAAAGCAGGTGTGGGGAACGAATTGCTCAGCTACAACTCCCACCATCCCCGGCCATTGGCCATTCTTGCTGGAGCTGATGAGAGTTGTGGTTCAACAGCATCTCTGAAGGGCTGTAGATTCCCCAAAGTTACTTTAAGTGTAGCATGTGCACAAACAAAAGAAGAGCCTTCTGGATCAGGCTGAAGTGTTGAAGTAAGAGTAGCAAAATTGCAGCTAAGAAGCTCAAATCATACATATACATATACACTCATACCTCGGGTTACAGATGCTTCAGGTTGCGTTTTTTTGGGTTGCGGGCCGCTGAAACCTGGAAGTACCAGAATGGGTTACTTCCAGGTTTTGGCAATCGCGCATGCACAGAAGCGCTAAATCGCAACCCGTGTGTGTGCAGACTCGCCGCTGTGGGTTGCTGACACTGCGGGTTGCGAACGTGCATTCCGCGTGGATCACGTTTGCAACCCAAGCGTCCACTGTACAAGTCCTGTAAAGGTAAAGATAAAGGGACCCCTGACCATTAGGTCCAGTCGTGGCCAACTCTGAGGTTGCAGCACTCACCTCGCTTTATTGGCTGAGGGAGCCAGCGTACAGCAGGTGGCCAGCATGACTAAGCCGCTTCTGGCGAACCAGAGCAGTGCACGGAAACGCCGTTTACCTTCCTGCCAGAGTGGTACCTATTTATCTACTTGAACTTTGACGTGCTTTCAAACTGCTAGGTTGGCAGGAGCAGGGACCGAGCAACGGGAGCTCACCCCGTTACAGGGATTCAAACTGCCGACCTTCTGAGCAGCAAGTCCTAGGCTCTGTGGTTTAACCCACAGAGCCACCCGCGTCCCTTACATATACATATACATATCACAGTGGATTCTAAAGCACAGTCCTCTCGCTTCACACAAAATGGAGTCTCTCCTTCACTGGATACCTCCCATGTGACCAACCTTAGCCAATCACATGAGCGCTACCAGAGAACTCTCTAGAATTCAGTTACCAATCAATCAAATGTAAACACATAGTAGTGCATACAAGCATTTGCAATTTCGGTGAATTAAATTATTATGCTTAACAGATGCTTGTTGGAAACCCACAAGCAAGACCCCAAGCACAGTGGCACTCTCCCATCATGTGGCTTCCAGCAACACGGATTCAGAAGCATAACTGTTCCAAACTATGGAGGCAGAACATAGGCATTATAGCCAGTAGCTATTGAAAGCCTTGCCAACAAAGAGACATCACCTTGCCAACAAAGGTCTGTATAGTTAAAGCTATGGTTTCCCCAGTAGTGATGTATGGAAGTGAGAGCTGGACCATAAAGAAGGCTGATCGCTGAAGAATGGATGCTTTTGAATTCTGGTGCTGGAGGAGACTCTTGAGAGTCCCATGGACTGCAAGAAGATCAAACCTATCCATTCTTAAGGAAATTAGCCCTGAGTGCTCACTGGAAGGACAGATTGTGAAAGTGAGGCTCCAATACTTTGGCCACCTCATGGGAAGAGAAGACTCCCTGGAAAAGACCCTGGTGTTGGGAAAGATGGAGGGCACAAGGAGAAGGGGACAACAGAGGACAAGATGGTTGGACAGTGTTCTCGAAGCTACTAGCATGAGTTTGACCAAACTGCTGGAGGCAGTGGAAGACAGGAGTGCCTGGCATGCTCTGGTCCATGGGGTCACGAAGAGTCGGACATGACTAAACAACTAAACAGCAACAAATTGAAAGCCTTTCCCTCCATGAAGTTCTGTCGTCCTTCCCCAAGTATTTCCATCAATCCAGTTCTTTTGTTACCGCATCCACAGCTCCCCAGTATTCCATGCCAGCTCCACTTGCCTCCGCAAGCCATCGGCCACGTAGCCAAATTATGCAAATAAAAGGGAGAAGAATGCTAATAATAACCCACTTCTATATTTTCGTCCCCAATTTTGGAAGCTGGTCAGTCATCCAAAACGATGTTTTTTTAGAACCATTAAATATGACGAACGGGAGCAGAGTGTTTCTGCATCCACACGCTATCTCTTTTTCTCTCTTGCGCATAGCGTACCTGCCAGCACGCATGACTGCTAGTGGGGGGGGAGGAAAGCTTTATTTTTAATTGCTATAATTTCATTTCAAGTGTGCCGAGTTCTAAGAATAGACAGCCTTGTCTTGTATTTATCATCTCGCCACAGCTTTCCTTACCCTCCTCCTGGCAGAGAGGCCCTCTCCCCCCCCTTCCCTTGTTTTTTTTTCCTCAGAGAGGGGGAAAAGTTAACCAAAGTTAATCGAGATCAGTAAGAATATGTGATATGTGTATGCGTGCAAAGAGAAGAAGAGGAGGAGTTTGGATTTGATATCCCGCCTTTCACTCCCTTTAAGGAGTCTCAAAGCGGCTAACATTCTCCTTTCCCTTCCTCCCCCACAACAAACACTCTGTGAGGTGAGTGGGGCTGAGAGACTTCAGAGAAGTGTGACTGGCCCAAGGTCACCCAGCAGCTGCATGTGGAGGAGCGGAGACGCGAACCCAGTTCACCAGATTACGAGACTACCGCTCTTAACCACTACACCACACTGGTGTAGAGAGAGGGAGGGTGTGTGTCTTGCAGAGATTTTGAGAGCGCGTGAACTTTGTGTGTTGGTGACAGCGATAAAACTGCCACTGGTCCTGAATGGGGTAACTGTGCCCCTGAAGGACCAGGTGCGCAGCCTGGGAGTCATTTTGGACTCACAGCTGTCCATGGAGGCACAGGTCAATTCTGTGTCCAGGGCAGCTCCACCTGGTACGCAGGCTAAGACCCTACCTGCCCGCGGACTGTCTCGCCAGAGTGGTGCATGCTCTGGTTATCTCCCGCTTGGACTACTGCAATGCGCTCTACGTGGGGCTACCTTTGAAGGTGACCCGGAAACTGCAATTAATCCAGAATGCGGCAGCTAGACTGGTGACTGGGAGTGGCTGCTGGGACCACATAACACCGGTTCTGAGAGATCTGCATTGGCTCCCAGTACGTTTCCAAGCACAATTCAAAGTGTTGGTGCTGACCTTTAAAGCCTTAAACGGCCTTGGTCCTGTATACCTGAAGGAGCGTCTCCACCCCCATCCTTCAGCCCGGACCCTGAGATCCAGCATCAAGGGCCTTCTGGCGGTTCCCTCATTGCAAGAACTGAGGTTACAGGGAACCAGACAGAGGGCCTTCTCGGTAGTGGCACCCGCCCTGTGGAACCCCCTCCCATCAGATGTCAAAGAGATAAACAACTATCTGACTTTTAGAAGACATCTGAAGGCAGCCCTGTTCAGGGAAGTTTTTAATATTTAACGCTGTACTGTTTTTAACACTTGATTGGGAGCCGCCCAGAGTTGCTGGGGAAACCCAGCCAGATGGGCGGGGTATAAATAATAAATTTTTTATTATTATTATTATTATTATTATTATTATTATTATTATTATTACAGTTCCTGCTTCAGCCCCCAACCCCAGAAGTTAGATTTCCGATTGGGGTTGTGCCAGAGATGAACGCCTCTTGCCTCTAAATGCAAGCGTGGGGACAAAAAAATAAATGCCAGAATGGCTTCCCTTTGCTCCCTCCAACTTCCAGAACTAATCAACAGCGGGCGGAGAAAAGCCTCAGCAATATGTAATATAGTGGGAGGGCAGCAGTTCAAGCATGAAAATCGGGGTGTGTTCCAAGAATATCAAAGCGTCCTTAATTTTCATCTGCAAAACGTTCAGTAACCATACGCTTGGCTGAATTAAAGAGATGGCAATGGCCTAGAGCCGTGGTTCCTAACCACACGCCCCACAGGGGGTGCAATTTGATTGGGGGGGGCAATTCGAGAATGAGTTATTATTAACAGTGGTTTTTTGTTGTTGTTGTTGTTTTGCATTTCTTATTGTTCTAGGGGCCTCATATACGGTATAGAAATATACCATATTTTTCGCTCTATAGGATGCACCCGGCCATAGGACGCACCTTGTTTTAGAGGGGGAGAACAAGAAAAAAAAATTCTTCCCCTCTCTGCTCAGAACCCCTTCAGCGAAGCGGCAGGAGAAACGGAGCCCCTTCCCTCCCGCTTGGCTGAAGGGGCGCTGCGCAGCTCTCCCTCTCTGCTGAAGCCAGGAGAGTCTTGCTCTCCCGGCTTCAGCAAAAGGAACCCGAAGCCTTTGGAGCGCAGCGTGAGGTCCCGCTGCACTCCAAAGGCTTCGGGGATAGCTGCCTGAAGCCTTTGGAGCGCAGCGGGACCTCGTGCTCTGCTCCAAAGGCTTCAGGGATAGCCACCTGAAGCCTTTGGAGCACAGTGGGAATTCGCGCTGCACTCCAAAGGCTTCAGGCGGCTATCCCTGAAGCCTGGAGAGCGAGAGGGGTCGGTGCACACCTCTCGCTCTCCAGGCTTCAGCGAAAGCAACGCGTAGCCTCCGGAGCACTCCCTCTGCGCTACGGAGGCTTCGCGTTGCTATCGCTGAAGCCAAGGAGCCTGCATTCACTCCATAGGATGCACACACATTTCCCCTTAACTTTTGGACGGGGGAAAGTGCGTCCTATAGAGCGAAAAATACGGTATATTGCAACACGCACATTAAAAAAAATAAAATCAGAATGTACACGGTGGTCTTTTCGGTGCCTGCTAAAAACATTCTTGTTTAGACAAGCCCACCAAGAGGCTTAGAAAGTTGGAGGCAATTTTATTCCTTTAACTTTTGTATGTTTTTAAGGACGGCGGTGAGCTCCCCCTCCATCTCCTTGCTGTCGTTTTGTAAACCGCCTTTGAGTTTTCCTGCGATCAAGAGCTGCGCATAAATCTCACGATTTCCATAGACAAAAAAAAAACAGAGAGAAACGAAGAGATCATGTCCACACCCTTTTTTTTTATTGACTGTTGTTTTTTTTAAAAAAACAGCAGATCCATCACCAATTTCTCACAGCAACACAAGGCAAGCATTCAAAATCTCATCTTATGCACAAACCTGCCGGCATCCATCGAATCTTAAGCCATTCACACTCCATATTCATCGTACCATGCAACCAATCCAGAAGGTCAAGTTCCCAAAACACACACAAGAAACGAAGGCGTCGCGGGGAAGGGGAGGGTTAGATGGAGACCAACGGCACCTGAGTCATAGAGATAGTCTTGAAAGCAGAGGTGCGAGTTGAGAGCCCCACAAAGCGCAAAAACCACACGAGGCATGTGGGGGGGGGGGTAAAGAGAGAGAGAAAGTCCAAAGAGGCCAAAAAAGGAGGAGGAAAACCAAGCTGGGGGAGATTCAGAAGAAGTCTACATGGTGTCTGTACAAGACAGTTCTCCACAGTGCAGACAGACTCTCGGGTCCCTCTCCTTTGACCCCCCCCCAGCCCAGAAATGCTACCTGCTCCCCCCTGTAAGCCTGTATTAAGTTGACCCACCCCAAAAGGCTCACAAAGCTTAGTGCCGCAAAACGGATTTCCCCCGCCCAATCGTGTTGTAGAAGCCCCTGGTGCCATCTGGGCCTTGCGGACGCCGAATCACTTTCAGCCGGGCATGGAGCGATTCAGACACCCTTTTGGAAGCGGGCGCTGAGCTCAGGGGCTCCGGTTTCAGGGAGGGGGGTGGCTGTTGCTGCTGCTGCCTGCAGGCTGGTCCTTGCTGCTTTGGGGGCCACAGAACCCCCACGCCGAGCCCACTCGTCTCCCAGCAGGAGTTGGGCGGCTTCTGCAACCCGCAGGGGCCGTTGCTGGGCTTGGGCGCGGAGAGAGGAGGGAAGCAGAGCGGCCACGACAGCGGCTTGTGCAGGAGCGGGCGAGGGCCGGCGCAGGGCATGCTGAAGAAATTGGGCTTGAAGGCCTGGCCAGCAGAGGCGCAGAAGCCAGCAGTGGGCCAGACTGGAGCAGAGAGGAAGTTCGGAGGCAGGATGGGAGTGGATACAGGCGTGCCGTCAGACTCTGTCGATGAGCTGTAGAAGGAGTCTTCAAAGGCAAGTGGAGGACCTTCAGGCAACGCGCCGGTCCACATCCTTGGTTTCTCAGCCTCCTCGGCCTCTTCACCATCTTCCTGACTGGTCACGCTCTTCTTTTTGGAGCCCCTTCCAGAGAGGCTAACCACCTTGATGGCGTCCCCATTCAGGGAGGAGGCAGCGGCTTGGCTGCGGACCAGCTCCTCAAAAGCCTTCCGGGTGCTTTCCAGGCTGTCGTACTCCACCACGGCGCAGCACTTGGTCAAGAGCTCCGGGTACCGCGATAAGCACTTGCTGACATCCGAAGGGAGCTTCTTGCCGGGCCGGAGGATGCGGATGGAGGCGATGTCGCCGAAGGGGCTGAACAGCTTGGTGATGTTGTTGAGGAAGGTCATCTGGAACTGGAGAGAGCTCTGGGTGGCCGGCTCGTACGGAAGGACGTTCCAGGCCAGCAGCATCTTGCTCGAAGGGATGTTCACCAGATGTTCGGGGACGGGGGTCTTCCTGCGCACCTTCGTCCCTTCCTCGTTGACCTCCAGCAGCTCCGAAAACTGCAGGGCGTAAAGGGTCACCCGCCAATCTCTGGTTAAATATTTCACCTGGTTATAAAAGAGGGGGGGAAGAAGAAGAGAAAGAGAGGGGCAGTTTTGCATGCTTCTCTTTAAAGTACTGTATTTTTCACTCTATAAGACGCACCAGACCACAAGACGCACCTAGTTTTTGGAGGAGGAAAATAAGGAAAAATATATTCTGAATCTCAGAAGCCAAAACAGCAAGAGGGATCGCTGCGCAGTGAAAGCAGCAATCCCTCTTGCTGTTCCGGCTTCTGGGATAGCTGCGCAGCCTGCATTCGCTCCATAAGACGCACACACATTTCCCCTTACTTTTTAGGAGGGAAAAAGTGAGTCTTATAGAGCAAAAAATACAGTAATAAATTTATTATTAATTATTATTATTGATTTGATTAGATTGAATTTATATACCGCTCTATACCCGGAGGTCTCAGGTCGGTTCACAGAATGAAACCACAAAATGCATAATCAAAATAAGAACAACTGCCCAATAACGCCCCCTCTCCAAAGAGCGAAGTTTTCAATGTATGATGTCTTACTGTGTTTATTTGTGCAGACAGGCGGAGACCCCCCCCCCAAATCCCAGGCAACCCCTGGATGGAATAATGACACCTGACAACGTGTTATGGGATTAAAATTGGCCACAACTTTATTAAACTTTCAGATGTAGGAAGACCTTGGCTTAGGCACTGGGCGAAGATCTGGAGCCGACTGAGGACTAACAGGCAAGCTAGACTCTCTATTGTGAGTGTGGGGCAGACCTAACTCTACCTGACCAACTCCCCTGGCAACGCCCCGCCCCCAGCCGGGATTGGTTAATTGTCGAAGCTAGGCGGGAACCTCCAGGTACCCAGCTGGGGGGTGGGGGCGAAGCCAGGCTACATTGCCGGGAGTCTCATAGTCTCGGGGGGGGGGGCTGCGCGCAACAACGCAAAAGCCGCCACCCCCCAGTTTATGTGGGGAGCAGTCATTGCTGGGGCAACCCAGTCAGATGGGTGGCATATAAATAAAAAATTGCTATTATTGTTGTTATTGTTGTTATATTATTACCCGCCCATCTGACTGGGTTACCCCAGCCACTCTGGGCAGCTTCCAACACATACTTTATAAAAACAGAATAAAACGTCAAACATTAAAAACTCCCTGATACAGGGCTGCCTTCAGATGTCTTCTTAAAGTTGGGTAGTTCATTATCTCCTTGACATCTGAGGGGAGGGCGTTCCACAGGGCAGGTGCCACCACCAAGAAGGCCCTCTGCCTGGTTCCCTGTAACTTCACTTCTCACAGTGAGGGATGGAGCTTTGCAAATATTATTATTCTTTGCACAGCTCCATCTTCCTCAGGCACAGCTTGCTAAACATGTGATCACTGCCACAGAGCTATGTGGCTTGGAACAGAGCATACATCGGGCACAGAGTCAGACCATTATTCCTTCCAGCTTAGCATTGTCTCTACTGAGCTGCAGTGGCTCTCCAGAGATTCGGAACAAGAGTCTTTCCCCTTGGAAATGCAAGAGATTGAAGCTGGGATCATTGCCATGCAAAGCGGTCGCTCGGCCACTAAGCTACAGCCCTCTTCCCCCAAATTGCCCGAAGACAGAGGTCGATAGCTGTCAACGTTTCCCTTTTTTTAAGGGAAATTCCCTTATTCCAAATAGGATTCCTCGCAAGAAAAGGGAAAAGTTGACAGCTATGCAGAGGTCGCAGCTTTGACCTTGGGATCCAAACGCATGCAAAAAATGGAAACAACGAATACCAAAGAAAGAAGAGTGGCAGATGAAGACGATGGACTCTGCGGAACTGGTGAAGCTGACCGGAAAATTCTGAAACCAAGGTGATCAAACTTTCCAAAAAGACTGGAGTAAATTGATACAATACTTGAAGGACCATTGTAAGCAGTTAACAACACCAGCAGGGTTGTAAGAAGACTTGTAAAGATAATTGTCGCTGCCCTTTATTAATTTAAAAATTGTGATACAGTGGTACCTCAGGTTACATACACTACAGATTACATATGCTTCAGGTTACAGACTCCACTAACCCAGAAATAGTGCTTCAGGTTAAGAACTTTGCTTCAGGATGAGAACAGAAATCGTGCTCCGGTGGTGCGGCGGCAGCAAGAGGCCCCATTAGCTAAAGTGGTGCTTCAGGTTAAGAACAGTTTCAGGTTAAGAACGGACCTCCGGAACGAATTAAGTACTTAACCTGATGTACCACTGTATTCTGAATGAGTGAAACGTAAAATATAAAATGTATAAATGCTATGATAGACCAATGAATTTTGAAAACCGTGAGGCGGGAGGGAGGGAAGTTGACAGGCTCATATGAGCAAAAGAAGTAAACAATGAAGATGTGTTTAAATATTGTAAAATGGAAAATTAATCAAAATATTATATATATATAAAAAACGCATGCTGCTCCGCCCTCCCACCATGAACGTTTTCCGAGTGCCGTGTCCTTACCTTTTTGAAAGATGTCAGGAGCTTAATGCTGACAAAGCCCAACCTGTTCTTCTGCACGTGCTTCAGGAGGAAGGCATCCTTGGACAGGTTCTCATCAGAGAGGTAGAACTCCACCTGTGAGACGATCCTCCTGATCAGCTGCAAGTCGGGTGTGGGGCAGTGGCTGCTCTCAAAGAGGTCCAGGCTGAGGAGGTCGCTCAGGTCGTAGGGGCTGCTAGCAGGAGGAGAGTGAAGGGGTGGGGACCACACACAGAATTACTGCCAGCAGGTCAAAAGCGTGAGAAGATTCACATTGCTTCAGTCATAAGAGCAGAAGATACAGTGGTACCTCGGGTTACAGACGCTTCAGGTTACAGAATCTGCTAACCCAGAAATAGTACCTTGGGTTAAGAACTTTGCTTCAGGATGAGAACAGAAATCGTGCGGCAGTGGCAGCAGCAGGAGGCCCCATTAGCTAAAGTGGTACCTCAGGTTAAGAACAGTTTCAGGTTAAGAACGGACCTCCAGAACAAATTAAGTTCTTAACATGAGGTACCACTGTACCTGGCAGATCAGACCAAAGTCCTAAGTCCAGCATTTTTTTGTTAGGGTTGTTTTGGTATTTTTTAAAAAATATTATTATTATTATTATTATTATCTTACTTTGACAAAGTAATAATAAATAAATAGGCAAGAAAAAAATGTGCATGCCACTCCTGAGACCATTCCATTGCAACTATCCAACCTCCCAAAATTTCAACGCTTCTTGCACTGGTTTGAGCCCTTTCCATTTTAACGGTACAAATTCTACAGACACCTTCCATATCTCCTCAAAATCATTTCTCCTGCGTATTCCCCATCTTACCTTAATGACACATGTTAATTTATCATGAATAGCTATAACCCCACACCTCTTTATACCATTCTTCCATTTTATATTCTGCTTGCCCCTTCCACTTCCTCGCTATAATAACGTGTGCAGCTGTCAATAAATTTGTGAGCGAGTCCTTCCCAGCCTGCGAACCTTCCACCCCCATCGTAAATGGATAATAATGCTACCTCTGGACTTTTGGTCAGCTTTAACCCAGTGATTTCTGTTATCTCCTTAAACACCCTTTGCCAGAAAATTGCACAGTCATACCTCAGGTTGAATGTGCTTCAAGTTGAGCATTTTCAAGTTATGCTCTGTGGCAACCCAGAAGTAACAGAGTGGTTTCACCACTCACGCATGCGCAGACATTCAAAATGACGTCTCGCGCATGCGTGGAAGCAGCAAAACGCGACCCACGCACGCGCAGACGTGCGATCGCGTCTTATGTTCTATTCAGGATGTGAACAGGGCTCCGGAACGGATCCCATTCGCATCCTGAGGTACCACTGTACATATTTACACCCCCACCACATGTGAACATAATTCCCAGTTTCCTGGCACTATACACCACTATACAGGTCCAGCATTCTGACTGAATAGCGGTCAGTCTGCTGTCTCTGTGAGGCCTGCAAAAGAATTCCCACATACTAGGTGTACTCAGTAAGAGTAAGCCACTGAAATTCAAAGGTGCCACACTTAATATTGTGGGGGGCGGGGCTGAGGAAAGCCCCACCCCACATAATCACAAGAAATGGCACACACACACACCATTTGAACGGCAATGACCACCAACCTGGGGGAGGGGGCCAGCTCCCTCAAATATTTTATCAGGGGGCCCAAAGGGACCTTGGCTCCAAGGAGCTGGCTCCTGTGCTCCTCAGGCTTGGTTCCCCTCAGAGGCAGATTTGGGTGAGGGCAACCGGTTCACCCTCACAAGGAACAACGGAAGGCCAGAGTCTGGGTGTGTGTGGATTTTGGCATTTCACACTGCAGCGCTGAACTTTTAAGCCTGAAGTCCGCCACTGTTCCCCCCCCCCCCCACACACACACACACTGCACATTACATTTTTGAAATACAGCAACTTGGCACTGTACACAATATTCCAAATATTGGCTGCCCTGCAAATTCTAGATGAAAAGCAGCAACGCCAACTCTTGTAAGCTTTCTTGACAGTTTCATGATCATTCTAGAGCCACCAGACCCTCTGAGCTCTTGTTTAAGAGATTTTTCTGCTTTGAGCAGGGCTTATTCCCAGAGTTTCCCAAACTTGGGTCTCCAACTGTTTTTTCAGACTACAGCTCCCATCATGCCTAGCTTGAAAGATCAATGGTCAGGGATGATGAGAACTGTAGTCCAAAACCAGCTGGAGACCTAAGTTTGGGAAACACTGGTCTACTTTGAAAGAAGGCCATCAATTTCCCTCTCAGCCTAGAAGCAGGCTTTCTCAACCTTGGGTCCCCAAAGTTGGTTGGACTACAACTCTCATCATCCCTTGCTAGCAGGACCAGTAGGCAGGGATGATGGGAGATGTAGTCTGACAAGCTCTGGGGCCCCAGGCTGAGAGGGCACTTCTGCACACCACTGGGATCATGACAGCTAGAGCAACAGGCCGTCCACTCACTCGGACAGGGATAAGAGAGGGAGAAGGTTTCAAGGCAGCCTCAAGGAGCAGTATCTCCAGAGGAGGACCATTGAGGAAGTTGACTTGGGATGGACACAGGTGGCGCTGTGGTCTAAACCACTGAGCGTCTTGGGCTTGCCGATCAGAAGGTTGGCGGTTCGAATCCCCATGACGGGGTGAGCTCCCGTTGCTCTGTCCCAGCTCCTGCCAACCTAGCAGTTCGAAAGCACACCAGTGCAAGTAGATAAATAGGTACCGCTGTGGCGGGAAGGTAAACAGGGTTTCTGTGCACTCTGGTTTCCATCCAGTTGTGCCAGAAGCGGTTTAGTCATGCTGGCCACATGACCCGGAAAGCTGTCTGTGGACAAACGCCAGCTCCCTCGGCCTGAAAGCAAGACGAGCACCGCAACCCCATAGTCGCCTTTGACTGGACTTAACCATCCAGGGGTCCTTTACCTTTACCTTTCTACTTACCCATCCAGAGTCTCTGCCAGCTCCTCTTGGGTCAGCAGAGGGAAAGACCTGTTGGTGCGAGGGAAGAAGTGGAGAGTGGAGTACGGGCCGCCCTGGACCGGAACCGGACTGCTGCGCTTCAGGTGGGAGGCCAAGGTCATCTCAGGATTGCACAGGGCCATCGCCCTTCATCTGTTGAGATGGAGAAGAGGGTGGTTGGGGTGGGGAGTCACACAACAGCACAGCCCTCCAACAAGACTCCCCATGCCCAGAAGATCATGGGGAGCACCTGGAAAAACCACCAAACAGGTAGAGCGTGAGACTCTTAATTTCAGGGCCCACTTTGAGTCCCACATTGGCCAAAACATTCCTGCTTCATGACCCACATGGTCCCTTCCAGCTCTGCAGTCATATGATCAAACACTTCCTGCAAGGCTCCCAGCATATGCTATAGGCCAGGCATCCCCAAACTCGGAGCCAGTGTGGTGTAGTGGTTAAGAGCAGTAGACTCGTAATCTGGGGAACCAGGTTCACGTCTCCGCTCCTCCACATGCAGCTGCTGGGTGACCTTGGGCCAGTCACACTTCTCTGAGGTCTCTCAGCCCCACTCACCTCACAGAGTGTTTGTTGCAGGGGAGGAAGGGAAAGGAGAATGTTAGCTGCTTTGAGACTCCTTCGGGTAGTGAAAGCAGGATATCAAATCCAAACTCTTGTTCTTCTCCTACCTGCTCGCAGACTGTCTCGCCAGAGTGGTGCATGCTCTGGTTATCTCTTGCTTGGACTACTGCAATGCGCTCTGTGTGGGGCTACCTTTGAAGGTGACCCAGAAACTACAACTAATCCAGAATGCGGCAGCTAGACTGGTGACTGGAAGCAGCCGCCGATACCATATAACACTGGTCTTGAAAGATCTACACTGGCTCCCAGTACGATTCCGAGCACAATTCAAAGTGTTGATGCTGACCTTGAAAACCCTAAACGGCCTCGGTCCAGTATACCTGAAGGAGCGTCTCCACCTCCATTGTTCTGCCCGGACACTGAGGTCCAGTGCCAAGGGCCTTCTGGCAGTTCCCTCGCTACGAGAAGCCAAGTTACAGGGAACCAGGCAGAGGGCCTTCTCGGTAGTGGCACCCACCCTGTGGAACGCCCTCCCACCAGATGTCAAAGAGAAAAATAACTACCAAACTTTTAGAAGACATCTGAAGGCAGCCCTGTTCAGGGAAGCTTTTAATGTTTAATAGGTTATTGTATTTTAGTGTTCTGTTGGAAGCCACCCAGAGTGGCTGGGGAAACCCAGGCAGATGGGCGGGGTATAAATGATAAATTCTTCTTCTTATTATTATTATTAGGACTACAATTCCCATCATCCCTGACCACTGGTCCTGTTAGCTAGGGATCATGGGAGTTGTAGTCCCAAAACAGCTGGCAGGCCGATTTTGGGGGTGCCTGCTATAGGCGATATCAGTTTCAAGGCAATTCAACTGCTCAGCTTTAAGAAAGAGCAACACCATCGAAAAGCTACTTTCAGCCCTGGATTGGGACACGAATTAAGGTTTTAAAGCAACTGAACTGCTATGTATTAATATACAAATACGAACTTTTTAAAAACAAGCTCTTTTTTTTGGAGAAGGAGATAAAGAATAAAGGGGGGGTGTTTTACAGTCGTGAAGGCAGTAACTAGAAAATCTTCAGACTTTCCACATTGAGAAACGAAAACAAACTGAGAGCACCAGCTGGAAGGCTGGGAAAGTAACGTCCAGGAGGAATAATTGAATAGATTGAGCATTTGACTATTTTGAAGAAATAATTGTATACACAACCGATAGGCGGATAGCTGGAGGTCTTTACTTCTCTCCCTTTTCTCTTTACTTTTATCTCCCTTGGGAGTTTATCATTATTCTTATATTATTGCTCTCTCTCTCATTGTACTTTGGTAAGAACTGCGCACAGAGGAAGGGAAAGGACAGTTTGGACCCCTTTTAAGAGCCTGTAAGAAGAGGGGGAAGAGCCCAGGTGAGAGCTGGGAGGGCACACCTTCCTCTGTAGGGGATGAAAGTTAAGATGAGGAAGAATCTTGTAGCTTCTTTTTCTGTTCCTTCTTCCTTTATTTTGTTTCTTCCCGTAAATTGGTTTGTTTCTTTTATTATATTGTAAAAACTTTTTTTAAAAATTGCAAAAAGCAGCAGCAGCTACTTTAAGCACCTGTGCAAAGCTACAGTTTTGAGGGAAGGATCTTAAAGTTTCTTTTTCTGTTCCTTCTTCCTTTATCTCGTTTATTTACTTCCTGTAGATTGGTTTGTTTCTTATATTGTATTGTGAAAACTTGCCAAAAAAGAAGCAGCTACTTTCAGCACCTGTGCAAAGCTACAATTGTGAGGGGACTTGGAGGCAGAGGTGATAAAGCAGTGACAGTTAACCAATTTCTTTTCTCTATCTAAAGTCATCCCTTAATTGCTGTTCTGCCACTCTTTGCAACAATTTCAAGTTCCTAGTCTTTAACAGTCTATGCCTCTTCTTTTGCCCCCATTCGTTTCCCACAGACCCCTCAACTTGCATACCAAGCCTCCCATCCCTCCCTTCCTTTTTTCATGTATAATTTTTATTAAATTTTCTGTTTTACAATTCAGAATATTCATTTAAACGACCTTAAAATGCCAATGACTTCCTTTCTTCTCTTTCCATGGTTCATTTTGCATATCATAAAAACCTGCAAATTTTACATAAACTAAACCATTCAGTCATCCATTATTACATCCATCGAAACTTGTTTACACTGTTGAATTTATTGTAATACTACCAAGGTTTTCAAGTGTACAAAATTCCACCACCCCCCATATATTCAATAAACATTTTCCTATCTTCTTTAAAAGTTCTTCTTGTTGTCTTATTCTATATGACATCTCTCACTTCCCAATACTCAAGTACTGGTTGCTAGTTCCAGAAAAGGCACTCTGCATATGCCTAAGGACACATGTTTCCATTTTACCCTTCTGCTTGTCTCCCTATCCTAACAGAATCAAGATAGGAGGTCAAGAATGAGTGTTGTCCTTAAGTCTCTTTTCAGGGTACCCTCCTGCTGCCAATTTAGAGATCATTTTTAAAGTGAAATAATAAAAAGAAACATGAACATCCCAATATACAGCCAATATACTCTGGTGTGTGGCAGGCCCTCTGGAATATACATTTCAACCCTAACCCACCCTTGCAGCTATAACGGTTCAAAAGAAGCTTTACCTAGATTCAAAGAACTCCTGCCAACGAGAGTCGCTCCAGGAGACTTTTGAATTCTTCGACTTTCCAAAATGGAGGTTCGGGAGAAAAGGAAGGAAGGGGGAAAACAGAGACAAGGACTAAAGAGTGATGGGTGGAGAGCAAAGCCTCTGTACTGCCAGGAAGCAGGTTCTTAAGAGAGAAAGGAGCTCCATGAGGGGCAGAGGGAAAAATCAGGTGGTGGTCCTTGAAAATTAAGGCAGCAAGAGGAGGAGGAGGACTGGCCTAAAGAGAGATCTGCAGGTGAAGTCAATCTCCATCATTAGGTTCAACAGTTAACAGCTGAAGCAAGGGAGCTTTGTGTGAGAGGACACATCAGTTTTCTCCTGTGCATGTTTACTCAGGGTCTCTCCAGACCGATGTGGGGTTTTGTGGCCAGTATTTTCTGCAGCATATCACTGATGCACTCAATAATAGAGCACAAGTCTTGAATTTATTCTGCAGTGCAGTTTTCACATTGTGGCCAAGTTCACAACATTACGTTTGAAACACTCTGATACCACGCTTAAACAGTCGTGGCTCTCCACACCCCAGATTTCTGGGAGAACAGTGTACTGAACGTTGTTTAGCAGCCCCTTTCCCCCTCACAGAGCTACCGCTCTCTCAGAGTGGTTTCACAATCTGTCCATCTTCACAGGGAACTCTGGGAATTGTGGCTCTGTGAAGGCAAAAGGAATCTCCTAACAACCCTCAGCACCCTTAAGAAACTACTGCTCCCAGAATTCTTTGGGGGAACCCCAAGGCTGTTTAAAGCAATATTTTTATTGGCATCCGTCTGTCTCTAAAGTAGGCATGGCCAAACTTGGCCCTCCAGCTGTTTTGGGACTACAACTCCCATCATCCCTAGCTAACAGGACCAGTGGTCAGGGATGATGGGAATTGTAGTCCCAAATCAGCTGGAGGGCCAAGTTTGGCCATGCCTGCTCTAGAGGCAATGGAGTGCGCCTCTGCGGGTGAAGTCAAACCATTGGAGAGTCACAGCACATGCTGTGGCTGCAGAGAGCAGTAATTTGTAACTGCTGCCTCCTGTGTCGGAATCGGTTCTGCCTTCCCCAAATGCAAAGCTTGCTTTAAAGGTAAAGGGACCCCTGACCATTAGGTCCAGTCATGGCCGACTCTGGGGTTGCGGCGCTCATCTCGCTTATTGGCCGAGGGAGCCGGCGTACAGCTTCCGGGTCATGTGGCCAGCAGGACTAAGCCGCTTCTGGAGAACCAGAGCAGCGCACGGAAATGCCGTTTACCTTCCCACCAGAGCGGTACCTATTTATCTACTTGTACTTTGACGTGCTTTCAAACTGCTAGGTTGGCAGGAGCAGGGACCGAGCAACGGGAGCTCACCCCGTCGCGGGGATTCGAATCGCCGACCTTCTGATCAGCATGTCCTAGGCTCTGTGGTTTAACCCACAGCACCACCCACATCCCCTAAGCTTGCTTTACGGTGGTGCAAAATGTGTTTAATTGGGTTGTTTCTATCCTTAAATGTGTATCACTTGCTGAAATCTGTCTGTCTCAAGAGACAATGGAGTGTGCCTCTGGGGGTGAAGTCAAACCACTGCATGAGCAGCACTAAAGTGACCTACCTGGGGCGCAAGCCTGCGCAGTGTGTCTGGAGGTCCTAGGCTGCCCAGACGACAAGACTCCCTCTTGACCTCGCTGGTGTGGTCCAAAAGAAAACAGAGCAATACGTTTGGTACCAGGTTGGCTGCAGGAGTTGCTAGAAGGAGGTGTGCAAGGCAACATCCAGGGAGTCCACTCTGGATTTGTGTAGGGTTTACTTCAGGCCTCCTCAACCTCAGCCCTCCAGATGTTTTTGGCCTACAACTCCCATGATCCATAGCTAGCAGGACCAGTGGTCAGGGATGCTGGGAATTGTAGTCTCAAAAGGGCCGAGGTTGAAGAAGCCTGGTTTACTTCTTAGTCTTCCCGCCCTGGAAAGATGTCCTGCAAGGCAGCAGGTATGGATTCATCCCTGGGGTTTTCTCCTGAAGCCTTTTCCATGAATGGGTATGGTAAAGCTAAAGGACCCCTGGACAGTTCAGTCCAGTCAAAGCTGACTATGGGGTTGTGGTGCTCATCTCGCTTTCAGGCTGAGGGAGCCTGGGGGGGGGGGGATAAGGATGATATGTTTCTGGATGATATGTTTTGTTTTAATTTTGAATAAAAAACTTATTTAAAAAAAGAAAAGAAAAATATGGTAAGTTAGTCAGTTAAGCCAGATTGTATGCTGTCGGCAGATTTTTGTTGTTGTCTTGTTGGGCTGTGTATGTGATAAAGGGGAACCATATTGGGGTGAATGTGTCTTCATCTATTTGGCCCCATGTCAGTTTCAGTTTATTGGTTAGTTTTTCTAATGCTGTTTCTCATACTATTTGATACCATTGGTCTATGCTTGCTCCTGACAGGTCTCTCCAGTTTCTGGCTATGATGCTCCTGGCTGCTGAGATTAGATGGGTTATGAGCTCTTTATGATGTGAGTGCGCATTATTATCTTGGAAGACCCCAAAACACACACATACATACCCCCCTCATACACAAAAACAGATCTCACTACAGCCAACCAAAGACAACCAATCACAGCCTAGGCTACACCAAACCTCCTTCACCACCAAGGAAATACAACAAATGAATAGGAAGAGAAGCCACACAACTGACACTGACCCACACAAAACCCCACACATACACTAAGTAGAATAGAAGCTTTGCCACCCCACCCAACCCACCATTCCCCCTCCCCTTCCTTCCCCCTTTTCTTCCTAACCTAACAATGTATGCAATGCTAATGTCTCACAACAAATGAAACTGATCTGTAGAAAACACAACTTGAAAAAAGAGAGACAATGCACGTATTTTTGTAAACTAAGAAATATTTAATAAAAAATATATTTTTAAAAACCCAAGCACAAGTCAGTTGGTGAGTTGATCTAACGGAAAATGAAATTGTGTCTTTTCTTTTAAGCAAATGCTTCCAGAACCTAAGACGCTGCCTGTTTGATCTTACGATCCTTCAGGGACTACGTTCTTAATTGTTCGTTGTTGCCATAGAAGGAAAAGTAACTGGCGTTGCTATAAATCAGCTAGGGCTGATGTACATTGTAATCCAAGACGTCTGGAAGGAACCAGCATGGTGAAGGCAGTTACGAATAATTAAACCTCAACATTTTAATAGCTATATGTAGCATAACTCTCATATTTGAATAATATCAGCTTATGCACATATATTTGATCATATTCATGGAACCGTTGCAATTAGGAAAGCCTGACTTGATTATTCACTAAACAAAAGCAAAAATTTACTCTTGGAATAAAAGCCCATATTTTACGGACCAAAATAAAGGGAAACGATGTCAAATGAACCCCCCAGGTGGAAATAACAGGGCATGCACCTAACTTTTCCAAATCCAGTTTGTTGATTGGAAAACTATAAAATCAACAGGGACCTCCCGTATAATTTACCCCCCCCCCCAAATCAGTCCTTTTTATGCCATACATAATGAGCGCTGCAGACAGACGTAATTTCTGCCACTTTCTCTCTAGCACACAATGGGCTCAAATCAGCGTTGGACGGGAGCCTCAATCGTTATGTATGCCAAATGAGACAATAAAGGTTTCATGCTGGATAAAAGGAGCCCATGTTGGGCCCGTTTGATCAAGTGTGAAATTGTGCCATTGCTGAACCAGTTTGGTGACTTGCAAAATTGTCTTTTTCTCTCCCCTCTAATAATTCCGCCCCGCCCCCCATGAAGCCATCCCTCCTACACACACACACACACACACACACACACACACACACACAAACTTCCCCCGCCTTGACTTCGAGGTTCACGTCGGGCTTTGGGCTTTGGCAGGTACAATTATAGCTTCTCTCGTTACATTTCTTTAAATACCGATGATTTTTCAAAGCACCCTCAAAAAGAAATAACATAAAGGGAGACAATTAAACAGCCAACATCCCAAAGGTTTTCATTAACTGTGACTCGCCAGAGTTACATGTGAGGTTGCGTTACCATAGATACAGTTGCTGGAGTTATTATGGTCCCAGGTTTGGGCTTATTTGGTGTTGTGCGCCGGCTCGTGTAATATAAATATATACTTGTGCGCAAAGATATGTTTCTCCTTCTGTCAGCCCCATCTGCCGCTACCTGGCCCTGAAATGATGTTCTTGTTTTCTTGTCTAGGAGAGACAAGATGGGAGTGGGGTGGTGGAGAATGAGCCAAAATGCAAAAGCAGAAGAAGAAAATTGAACAGGAAGAGGAAAAACAGATGCCGATGGACATCTGCTGGACAGAATAAAATGGAAAGAAACAGCTAGTTGGCAACCACCACCACCCTCCCCAAAAAAAACCCCAGATGTTGGAGGGGACTGAAATAGAACTTGGGTGTCTTATATTTCATTATTTATTTTTAAACATTTCTATTGATGCTTCAGAATTATGGTGCTGGAGGAGACTCTTTGAGAGTCCCGTGGACTGCAAGAAGATCAAACCTATCCATTCTCCCTACATCTGAAATTTAATAAAGTTGTGGCCAATTTTAATCCCATAGCACATTGCCTTGAGTCATTATTCCACTCAGGGGTCACCTGGGGTTGGGGGGACTCCGCCTGTCCACACACACACAAAAACCACTGTCTTGGCAGCTTCATGCGATCCACTGTCCTCCTTGGCAACTTGGCCACCTTTTATCACATATTTGTGCCATGGCGATTGTACAGGAAATCCAACTCAAACACAGATTGCTGCAGAGGGGATTATTGATCTAATTTGTATTTTCACATCCTTTATTAATCTTTGGTTTCCTAAGCAATGCACCTGCTGGGCTGCATTTTCCTTCATTCAAGTTTCTGGAAAGAAAACAAACAGGTGAACACAATTTCTCCTGCTCTGGAGGCTAGGACCCAAACCAAAGGATTCAAGTTGCAAGAAAACCCTATGATTCTTCCTGAGATCCATCTTGATTAGGGGTGGAAAGATTTTTTCAGTTTCTCATTTTTCCAATCTTAAATTCTGTTCTCCACATTTCTGCAGCAATTTGTGTTTTTAAAAAGACTTCAACATTTTAATTTGACTTTCTCCTAATCGACACATTCTTGTATGCAGTTTCTAAATCTACACATTTTTGCGGTTTCTCCTAACTGAATGCATTTCTGTATGTTATTTTCACTAATATATTCATTTGGGGGGGCACACTTTCACCTAATATATGCAATTTTTGTAAACATCACTTGCGGTCAGAGAAATGCATTCCTAAATTTGGATAAGCACAAACATTGAAAGATGGCTGTGTTTTGGTTCTGACATTGTTCCAGGAAGGGTGGATTTGAAAGGGTCAGCTTTAAAGGCAAACTGAATCCAATCACTGCCCCACCCCTAACTTTGGTAGCGACTGTTAGAATTCCTGCTCCATCATTGCAGTCATGGGATTTTTGTCTATCACATGACGGTATATGTTTTGATTCCACAGAGTGGGAAATGATGGAGACAGGATGTTTGTGTTACTGTGTTCCGTGAAGTGGGACTATTGTCCTTTGTTCTTTGTCTTTTTGCTGCATGATGCTGTGGAGAAAGGGAGCCATGTTGCAGTGCTCTATGTGTGTTTATATGTAAATAAAGTAGATTAGCCAAAAAGCTGAGTTGCTGAGGTATGTTACGCATGATGCGCAAACTCTCAGATCCCTAAGTGAGCCGGTGTCGGTTGGCATCGGTCGCTGTGATGTGCGGGCTGAAGAAAGCTTTTGAAGCTCCCGAACGAAAGACCAGGAGGGAGGGAACATGCCAGTTGGGCATGTGTCTCTGCCAGGGTCCTACTCGAGTGTAGGACAAGCTCCTGACAGCGACTGGCCCTCCACGTTCCAATTCCAAATTCTAAAGTCCGTTCCTACAGTGACATTCTGCTACTCCAACCCTACAATACCTAGAGTAGAGTGGAGGGCTGGGTGAGGAGTCATACTTCGCTTTGCTAAGAGACTCCACTGCAGCCTAATGTCTGGGATGGGTGTGGGTGTGGGTGTGGGTGTGTGGGTGTGTGGGTGTGTGGGTGTGTGTGTTAGAGAGAGAGAGAGAGAGAGAATGCCAAAATGGTGGGAGGAAGAGCAGGGAAGATGAGGAAAAGGGGTTTAGATCACAAAAAATGTTCAAGCGGGACCTTTTGTAGCTCTGATCTGACCGCCTCGCTGGGGTGATGCTGGGCTGCTGTTAAACACAGACCTTTTTTGCGTAACAAGCATGTCGTGCTTATAATTCCACCTTGGCTACCAGGTGTTTATTTTAAATGCAACTTCTGCTTCCCAGAGATGCAGTAATTGGACAGCTCACAGGAAGAACGGCAAATGCGTACGGCACAAGCTGCCACCAGGCTGTGACACTCCTGAGATACACACACACACAGAGCTCTCTTCTACCCAACACTATTGCACTACAAAGGGGAATAGAAGGAAGTGACTTTCCCAAACTTTATTAGGTCCGTTTCTGTCGCATGCCAAAACTGTCGTCGATGCTGTCCGCCGAGTACACACACTTGTGAGTGTACTTGCTGCCATTTGAGAGGTGTTCCGCTTTCAACCAAAAACATACCGCCACTGTTTGATGGCAGCGTTCGCACTCCTTTAATGGTTAGGACCCTGGCTAAGTGCCAGTGGTCTGGGGGCTGGCCTTGCAGAATTCTTTGGTTTCATTTGGAGGGGTTTTTTTGTGGGGGAGCAATGAATGCACAATGGGAGCCTTAGACAACACCCCCCCCCCCGGAGCATCAGGGCTGGGTTCATACTTGTATTTACAGCATACACTGCCCAATAATAGTAAGATCTCTGGGCAGTGTACCATAAAAGCAAAAACCTAGACGTTCTTCAACATAGCTTGGAAACACGCTTGTTTTATTCATTCTTAAGATTTTGTTGTCATTTAGTCGTGTCCGACTCTTCGTGACCCCATGGACCAGAGCACGCCAGGCACTCCTGTCTTCCACTGCCTCCCGCAGTTTGGTCAGACTCATGTTTGTGGCTTCAAGAACACTGTCCAACCATCTCGTCCTCTGTCATCCCCTTCTCCTTGTGCCCTCAATCTTTCCCAGCATCAGGGTCTTTTCCAGGGAGTCTTCTCTTCTCATGAGGTGGCCAAAGTATTGCAGCCTCAGCTTCACGATCTGCCCTTCCAGTGAGCACTCAGGGCTGATTTCCTTAAGAATGGAGAGGTTTGATCTTCTTGCAGTCCATGGGACTCTCCAGAGTCTCCTCCAGCACCATAATTCAAAAGCATCAATTCTTCGGTGATCAGCCTTCTTTATGGTCCAGCTCTCACTTCCATACATCACTACTGGGAAAACCATAGCTTTAACTATACGGACCTTTGTCAGCAAGGTGATGTCTCTGCTTTTTAAGATGCAGTCTAGGTTTGTCATTGCTTTTCTCCCAAGAAGCAGGCATCTTTTAATTTCGTGACTGCTCTTAAGATAGCATAACCAAATTCGGCATGATGGTTCCAGAGATTGAGAAGTAGGTCTCTGCCTGTGCTTGCATAGAATTTATATTGAATCAAGATGGCAGACAGAACCTCTCAAAGCCACACTGATTTTAACCACTGGTTTCAGCAATGTGTCTGTTGTTGCTGCTGCTGCTGTTTTCTTGGAATTCCAAAGCAAAACTGATAGCCAAACAGGATATGAGCACCTACCATTTAGAAATTAAGTGGGCCCATGCTGTTCCCCGCTGTTTGCGCCTGGATGTGGGTTTCAAAGCCGAATAAAACAAACGAGGCCTGTCAGCCTTTCCCTCCCCTGCCAGGAGAAACTAACAAGGGAGCTGTGTGTGTCTGCCTGAGATCCTTCCCTTCCCAGGTCGCTTTTTCAAAGTTCTCCACTGCCTCAAGGCACTAATCAAAAGGTAGGCAGCGACTGACTCAAACTCGGTGCTGAAGGCAGCTCCCCACCCTGCGGCCCCCGCCCAAGGCAGCAGGCCTCAAAGGATTGCTAGACACGGCTGGCCTCATTAGGGAAACCTGCAGACAGGCACAGCCGCAGCAAGGGTGAGGCACCCTGGGCTGCCAGTGCCACCTAATGAGGCACCCGGATTCCAAGGCACCCTGCTGACACTGACAGGGCTTCAGAAAGGGTGCTTTGCCATCTTTCTCTTGTTATTGTTATTGAGTTGTTGTTTTTTAAGTGCGAGAATATGCAGTATAATGTCAGTCGAGCTAATTTTCTAGGTAACTGTGCAGAATGCCTCCCTCCGCTCCGAGGGAGACAGAGAGGCACAAAGCCTCGATGCCCTGAAGCTATTACGCCTCCTTCACAGATGCGGGCTGCCATCTTTTCTTCCCTTCCCTCCCTTTGTTCTTTCCATACTACAGTGGTATCTCGGGTTACAGACGCTTCAGGTTACAGACGCTTCAGGTTACAGACTCCGCTAACCCAGAAATAGTACCTCGGGTTAAGAACTTTACCTCAGGATGAGAATAGAAATCGCGTGGGAGCGGGAGGCCCCATTAGCTAAAGTAGTACCTCAGGTTAAGAACAGTTTCAGGTTAAGAACGGACCTCCGGAACGAATTAGGTAAGTTCTTAACCTGAGGTACCACTGTACAAGCTGCCAGGGCAACGTACAACTGGGAAACGTGAAGCGCCATTAAAAATAATTCAAATAAGCGCCAGTCATTTGAAGAGCTGCAAAGACCTGTCAGCATAAAAAGGCCTTTAAGAGATGCCTGGGGATCAAAGGTTTCGGGAAGGAGCCATCCTGTCAGAGGCCTGGCGTCTCCTTCCCAAAGCCCAGGCTTCTGCCCGGCTTAGTGAGGGAGGCATGATGTCATGCGCATTGTGCCCCCAATCGCCCTTGAAAGCTGGTGCCTCTGGCCTTGTTCACCTACGAAAAATTTTGCCACACGCCACTGTCCCTAACCAATCCAACATGCGTAAGTGGGGACAGTGTTCTTTCCCGCCACAAATATGACGATCAGATAGGCACGGAGATTTAACGGATGCTATATCCATTCTGAAGGAAATCAGCCCTGAGTGCTCACTGGAAGGACAGATCCTGAAGCTGAGGCTCCAATACCTCATGAGAAGAGAAGACTCCACGGAAAAGACCCTGATGTTAGGAAAGATGGAGGGTACATGCAGAAGGGGACGACAGAGGACGAGATGGTTGGACAGTGTTCTCGAAGCTACCAGCATGAGTTGGACCAAACTGCGGGAGGAAGTGGAAGACAGGAGTGCCTGGCGTGCTCTGGTCCATGGGGTCACGAAGAGTCGGACACGACTAAACGACTAAACAACAACATCTCAGTGAGACTTTGAATCAACTTTATGCCACCATCCTATTTTCCCATAGTTGCCTTTCTGGTGCCTCAGAGGAAGTTCTCACAAAACGAAAGCACCTCTCATGCCCACAAAGGGAGGAATCAGACGTGTAATCACAATATGCCCATAAATCAATCCATATCCCTTTTAACCAACATTTGATTATTTATGAAGCAGCTAGCACCATTAGCCCTTGCACAGAGCAATTAGACGGATAAAGCCCTTTAATAAAAGCTTTTACCCGTAGAAAGTGGCTTTCAAACATTCCGGCTTCGTATGGACTTGTTTACCACCAAAGCCACTACGGAGAATTCTGGGAAACATTCTCTGGGAAAACACAAACACACACACACTGCCTCTGGAATATGCTTTGTGAACAGAGGATGCGGCCGCTACTCTTCAGCAGCAATGAGGAGGGATGGCTCATAACATTTAGCTTGGTAAAAAAGGTAAAGGACCCCTGGGTGTTTAAGTCCAGTCAAAGGCAACTATGGGGTTGCAGTGCTCATCTCACTTTTCAGGCCGAGGAAGCCGGCATTTGTCCACAGACAGCTTTCTGGATCATGTGGCCAGCATGACTAAACCACTTCTGGCGCAATGGACACCCTGACGCAAACCAGAGCACATGGAAATGCCATTTACCTTCCCATCGCAGTGGTACCTATTTATCTACTTGCACTGGCGTGCTTTCAAACTGGCAGGAGCTGGGGCAGAGCAATGGGACCTCACCCCGTCGTGGGGATTTGAACCGCTGACCTGATTGGCAAGCCCAAGAGGCTCAGTGGTTTAGACCACAGTGCCACCCACACCCTTGGCACACAAGGCAAGGTACATAGAACTCAAGACTGGCCAGGTTATTTTGGCACCTGAGGCAGACCATTCTACAAACGGCTCTTTCTGAGAGTAAAAAAATAAAAATACAACCATTAATAGTGTGGGGAAGGGTCAGAGCTCAGTGGCTGAGCATCTCCTTTGCATGCAGAAGGTCCCATGTCCAACTCCTGGCAGCTCCCGGCATGGCTGGGAGAGATGCATGTCTGAAACACTGGAGAGCTACTGCCAGTCAGTGTAGACAATACTAAGGTCGGTGGACTGATGGTCTGACTCCATCTAAGGGAACTGTCTATGTTCCCTGAAATGGGCAATATGAAAGGGAGAGTTGAGAGGTGTCAGCCTTCAGGGAATCCGATCCCTCCCACAGTAGACAGCCAATAATTAAATAAACAAGGAGAGTTCTTACCAAGTCTTTTATTCAATATTCACAGAGAGAGGCTTTGAAAAGTGCCTCTCTTGCTGTAATGACATTGCTCTGAGTAAAGACCCACCCCCTCCGTCTTTCCTATTATATGTCATTTCTACGGTGGCTGATCTGTGCCTTCTGCCTCTGAGCTTTCTGTTCTCCTACTTTCAATGCCCACCATGTTCTGGGAGAGGAGGGGTCTGGCATGCTTTCTAAGGACACCGAGTCAGTCAGCTGTCTCTCCCCTGGTGCTTCTTCTTCCAATATTTCCCAGCTTCTCCCTTCTGCAGCCTCTGAATTATGCCGTCTGCCAACCCCTGTTCTAAATCTATACTGTCTCCCTCTTCTCTGGCAGGTTCAGGCTGAGGAGGTGGTATCCACCATTCCTCCCCCTCCTCTGCCCAGTCCCTGACAAGGGGCTATCAAAGAATGGACAAGCAGCAGACAGAGGACATGGGGTCAAGGCCAATGGGTGTGGCCCCCACTGTAAGTTATAAATGGACGAGGGCTGCAGGTGCTTCAAAAGGCACGCCGTTCCCTCTCGTGGAAGAATCCCTGCATCCTTTTCAATAGAGGGGAGGGCTGTGGCTCAGTGGTGGGGCATCTCCTTTGCTTGCAGAAGATCCCGGGTGCATTGCAGAGGGTTGGACTAGATGACCCTTGGGGGTCCGTTCCAACTTCATGATTCTATGATTCAGTCCCTGGCATCTCCAGGTTAGGGCTCCTGTCTGAAACCTTGGACAGCAGCTGCCAGTCTGCAGAGACAATTCGGAGCTAGAGGAAGCAGGGAAGGGTCCTATGTTCCTAAATAACCAATTGCTGCCCTTTGCAGCACTATTTGTTGCACTATTTTAGTGTTGTTAGCCGCCCTGAGCCCGGCTTCGGCTGGGGAGGGCGGGATATAAATAAAAAAAATTCTTATTATTATTATTATTATTTCGCAACACCTTAAGCCAGCTGCCTGAGACTGTCTGTGCAACGCAGGGAAAGATGTGTACTCAACTAGCAGTGTGCTAGGCTTGTCTTTCAGGAATGCTTGCCCTTCTCACGGAGGGAGCTGTGATAAGGCTTCTGCAGCAACCCAGCATCTCCCAGGAACACAGCACAAAGAAAGGGAAGGGGACTAAGAAGAAGAAGAAGAAGAGTTTGGATTTGATATCCCGCCTTTCACTCCCCTTCAGGAGTCTCAAAGCGGCTAACAATCTCCTTTCCCTTCCTCCCCCACAACAAACACTCTGTGAGGTGAGTGGGGCTGAGAGACTTCAAGGAAGTGTGACTGGCCCAAGGTCACCCAGCAGCTGCATGTGGAGGAGCAGAGACACGAACCCGGTTCCCCAGATTACGTGACTACCGCTCTTAACCACTACACCACACAGGAAAGAAGCGGGAGAGAGTTTCATCTCAAATCCCGAAGGCCCCTCCAATTTTTATTTTATTTTATTTCATTGTCTGCTCCCAGGGGCATAGCCAAGATTTTGGGGGGGAAGGGCAGGACTTTTGTGGGGGGGGAGCAGAACCGACATGATTGGTCAAGTATTTTTATTGTTTTACTTGACAATGTGCTCCCTAAAAAGGAAAAGCTTCCAGCTCCCTCCCGAAAGTGCAGGCTCTCAGCATCAGATGGGAATTGGGAGCTGTCCAGGTGCTGAAATGAGACACCTTCCACCTCGCTCTCAACGGGACTGCAGCCCACGCAGCTCTGGGAGAGAGAGGGGAAGGAGGGAGGGAGAAGGCAGGCGCTGCTCCAAGCCCACCGTGGACTTTGCTAATTGCAGTTTGTCTAGATGAGTCAGATGCAGGCTCTTCCTCCAGTCTGGGGTTTTGCATCGGAGCCAGCTAGCAGCTGCCTTGGCATCTTTGCAAGACAAAAGGGTTCATTATCAACCATCCACGCATTCCCTTGCATTGCTAGTTAAGCTTCCCTTTATTGGCCTTTTTTCATACCCACCCAAATGCTTTGCATCATTTGCTTAGGGCTACTGGTGGCCCGTGGGCTAAATCCAGCCCACAGCCTTTTTGGCCGTTAGTCATATACCCCTCAATTGACCAAAAGGGGCCTTTTAAGCCCCTTAACCATGCCCCCACACACATTTCCCTTTGCTTACTGGGGCTGGGGGGCAGAAAATAACCAGCATCCTTATAGCAAGTCAGGGCACAGATTCTTCAAGCCTAATTGTGCCCTGCTCAGATGGGCAGCAGATTCTCCAGCAACCTTAAGCAGGGGAACTCCCCACCCAGAGATGTTAGGGAGAAGTTGAAGCATGTATTCTCCCCACTTGTCCTCCTCTCTTGCTCTCCCCAAAAGAGTCTGAGCCTTTGACTGTGTTCCTAGGAAATGCTCACAAAGGCCCTGCTGCCCCACCCCCCAGATTTCCAGAAAGTTTCTGTGGGGCTGAGAGAAGGGAGGGGTGCTAGCCAGCCCTCATAGACCAGGGGTCAGCAAACTTTTTCAGCAGGGGGCCGGTCCACTGTCCCTCGGACCTTGTGGGGGGGCAGACTATATTGGGGGGGGGGAATTAACGAATTCCTATGCCCCACAAATAACCCAGAGATGCATTTTAAATAAAAGCATACATTCTACTCATGTAAAAACACCAGGCAGGCTCCACAAATACCCCAGAGATGCATTTTAAATAAAAGGGCACATTCTACTCATGTGAAAATACGCTGATTCCCGGACCATCTGTGGGCCGGATTTAGAAGGCAATTGGGCCAGATCCGGCCCCCAGGCCTTAGTTTGCCTACCCATGTCATGGATCATCTTTCCACACTGGGGATTGGACTGGAACTTATAGTCCCAGCACCCATGGCAGGACAGTGATGCCGCACACAATTCCTGATGAAATGACTTTGAGGTCTTCTCAGCGGGAATCACATCGCATCATTTTCCTGCAAGGGCTGCTGGGACTAGAAGCTCCAGAGTTAACCCACGACAGGGGCACATGCTTCACCAGGGCATGGGAGCAGTTCAAAAAAGCCGCCTCTAGAGCTGTGACTCCCCAAGATAATATTTTTTGGAGGGACCTTAGCACAGGAAGAGAGGCCACTGGCAAGTTGCAATATTTATTTCAAACATCAATTGCCTGTCGTTGTAGCTTTCTATGGCCCTACCTTTGCAAGCATCCTTGCAAAGGGACACGAGTGGCGCTGTGGGTTAAACCACAGAGCCTAGGACTTGCCGATCAGAAGGTCAGCAGTTCGAATCCCCGTGACGGGGTGAGCTCTCGTTGCTCGGTCCCTGCTCCTGCCAACCTAGCAGTTCGAAAGCACAAGTGCAAGTAGATAAATAGGTACCACTCCAGCGGGAAGGTAAACGGTGTTTCCGTGTGCTGCTCTGGTTCGCCAGAAGCGGCTTAGTCATGCTGGCCACATGACCTGGAAGCTGTACGCCGGCTCCCTCGGCCAATAAAGCGAGATGAGCGCCGCAGCCCCAGAGTCGGCCACGACTGGACCTAATGGTCAGGGGTCCCTTTACCTTTACTAGATCTCTATGGCCCTACCTTTGCAAGCATCCTTGATCTGAGTGCTCACAATACCCACTAAAAGGGAACCTCCAGCAAATCTAGCTGGACACCAGGACTTTACACATAGACTCAAAAAACCCCAGCTAGCATTGAATGATCTACAGGACAATAGGCAAACCTTAGAGATATACTGCATTGAAGAAAGCTCTGAAGTCTCTGCCCTGACTCTGGTTTCACAGCAGTGAAAGCTGTGTCTTGTGTGAGGAATGTTGGCCACCACTGTTGAGGAAGAGGAGAGGTGACGTTCATAGTAGGAGCACAATGGTTCAGGCTCCCTTAGCTGGTCAAGACAAACTCAGTCTAAAGAACTTGCTTATTTGGGGGGAAAAATGTGTGCCTTCCCTTCCATTAACATTCTCAACATGGTTCACATCTGAAGTACAGTGGTACCTCAGGTTACAGATGCTTCAGGTTACAGATGCTTCAGGTTACAGACTCCACTAACCCAGAAATAGTACCTGGGGTTAAGAACTTTGCTTCAGGATGAGAACAGAAATCGTGCAGCGGCGGCGGCACAGCAGCAGGAGGCCCCATTAGCTAAAGTGGTGCTTCTGGTTAAGAACAGTTTCAGGTTAAGAACGGACCTCCGGAACGAATTAAGTACTTAACCCAAGGTACCACTGTACAATGAAAATCAAAATATAACTAAGAATATTTTAAAAATGTAGCTTAAAAACTCTGGAAGCATGAACACTCAGCTAAAACCTATGAAAGAAATAAACTGGAAAGCCTGGATTAAAAAAAAAAAGTCTTCACCCAGGGCTGATGTACCATCGAACTTGGTGCCAAGCAAGCTTCTCAGATGCAAGATGCCATCCTTGAAAAGGGTCCCACTTTCCACTCATTTAATTTTGGAGGCCCTCTCCCAAGCCTGAAGATAAATGTAAGTTTCAGACAAGCCTTGGTGGTCATTCAGTAAGAGCTGTTTGGCAGTGGAACGGACTCCCGACGGAGGTTGTGCACTCTTCTTCCTTGGAGGTTTTTAAGCAGAGGTTGTGTGGCCATCTGTCACGGATGCTTTAGCTGAGATTTCTGCTTTGCACGGGGTTGGACTAGATGACCGCTGGGGTCCCTTCCAACTTGATTTTATGAAATGGAAGAGCCATAGCTCAGTGATAAAATACGCCCCTTGCTTGTACAAAGTCCCAGGTTCATCCCCAAACATTTTCCTTTAAAGAATGAAGAGCTGGGATTGGTTTGTGCCCAAGACTGTGCACTACAAGGCTACATGGGCCGCCAATCAGTATAAGGTAGGGGCATGTGAAGAGCCACACGTACTATTGATTTCAGGACAATTGTTTGATCACTTGACCTTTTTCTAATTCATTCTTAAGGGAGCAGTTCCTCCTGGGCTCATGGGAAAACTGTAAAAAAAGAGAAAGAAACTTGGCTTTTCTTAATCCTGGGAATGAGAATTGTGAGTCACCCCTGGACAAAATCTTGCTCAAAGAGGCCAACGCAACAGGAGTCATTAGCTCTCCTAAATACTCTTGCAGCAAACATGGGCCAACACAACTAGAACATGACTGCCCTCTCCTGGGCTCTTCAGGAAAGTTAAGGAAATGAAGCCGTCTCGTCCCAGAACCGAATGAATCAAATTCACAGGAAGCAGGCTTATGCCGATAACTGTCCTGGCTTATCAATAATCAACAGTCCTGGCTTATCCAGAGGGGAGGAAACTGCCTTGGTCTTCTGCATCACAGCTCTTCCGTTCCCACTACCAATCTTCCAAATATTTCTACATTGGGAGGGGCTGCAGGAGAGCTGTTTCACCTGGGCCTCAAGCTCAGAGGCGGTGCTCAGATATAGACCCAACTTGTGGTTATGCACATTGGGCCAGCCAAAATGCAGCACCCTCTCTCTCAGCTAAGAGCGGCCAATTTAAGCACGTGAGATGTGATTTGGTGCAGCGTGGACTGCGGAGTTGCACAAAAGCTAGATTTTGCCTCGATAAAACAGAAAAAGGCTCCAAGAGCATTCATTTTCAAATAAATATTCAAATTATGTTTCGCCTTTTTTTGGAGGGAGGTGCCTTATTCTTCCCTTCCCCCTTTCCCATTCCATTCCATTCTGGCTAGAGACCTCAAAAGTTGGACAAGGTCTGGGCCTCTCTGCACCCAAGACAACCTGCCGATCTGCAGTAAGGTTTGATGAAACACATTTTTGAGCTTTGGGCTTGGTAGCCAATCACAATAGCCAGCAAGGCTGCTCTTTCTTCTATCCTGGTTTGCAAAAGCATGTGTCCGCTGCCTGGCTCAAGGGGGTGATGTTGCAGGAGAGAAGTGGGTGGCTGTGTGTGTGTGTGTGTGTGTGTGTGTGTGTGTAGCAACCCCTCTCCTCCAACCCACGACACTGAGGCTGTGTCCCAGCCCAAGGCACCAACATTGTCTGATTTTGAAGGAGGGATTTTGTGTTGTCAACAGCTTCTTAAAAAGGTTATTCATGTACAGTGGTACCTCGGGTTAAGAACTTAATTCGTTCCAGAGGTCTGTTCTTAACCTGAAACCGTTCTTAACCTGAGGTACCACTTTACCTAATGGGGCCTCCCGCTGCCACCGCACAATTTCTGTTCTCATCCTGCAGCAAAGTTCTTAACCCAAGGTACTATTTCTGGGTTAGCGGAGTCTGTATCCTGAAGCATCTGTAACCTGAGGTACCACTGTACTGTGCTGGAGTACACAAGCCAGTCACCAGGTGAGAGGTTTTCAGTTCACCACCAGAGAAACCTGGAGTCTGCATAATTTGCCAGTGAATTAAAGGATCAGAGGTCTGCAAACTTTTTCAGCAGGGGGCCGGTCCACTGTCCCTCAGACCTTGTGGGGGGCCGGACTATTTGGGGGGCGGGCGGCAGGAATGAACGGATTCCTATGCCCCACAAATAACCCAGAGATGCATTTGAAATAAAAGCACACATTCTACTCATGTAAAAACACCAGGCAGGCCCCACAAATAACCCAGAGATGCATTTGAAATAAAAGGGCACATTCTACTCATGTAAAAACACGCTGATTCCCGGACCATCCGTGGGCTGGATTTAGAAGGAGATTGAGCCGGATCCGCCCCCCGGGCCTTTGTTTGCCTACCCATGGGATAGGGGCTACACAGTTTGCTTAAAATTCCTTTGGAAGTGGGGAGGGCCAAACCTGAACATTTTTAAAAGGTGAAAAACGCATTTACCACCACTAGAGGGTGAGCCTTGCTTGCAAAAAGACTTCAGGGCTCTTAAAACATGTCTTGGTCCGGCGGCAGCAAGTCGATTGAAGAGGAAACAAGATAACACGGGGAAGTTTTATCTCCAACACAAGTGTGTTTAGCCAGCATAAAGAGAAGGGTGTCCCCCGCTTTTGTGCTCTCAATCCCTTGAACCTAAAACTACACACGATAAACTTTGGTTCCATGGCGTCAACAGCCTGGAAGGCCGACGGCACAGTGCCAAACAGGGAAATAATTAACCACTTGCCCTATGGATCGCTTCTCTTTGCTCCCAGAAATCCCTGCAGCACCTATAGAATTAAGATTATTAGGGGCAAGCCGGGACCGGATACATTCACTAAGGATATGCTGGGATTTCAAACCTGGCGTCTGAACTGTGGTCCCGCCAGCTCAAGGAAGCATCTCTCCAGCACGTTCCTTGGGATAACTGGCTAGAAAGACTGTCACATTGGCCACTTGCCAACTTGGGTGGATGGTTGCCATTGGCTGAAGTGTGGAAAGGAATGGCTCACTCACTTGAGCCACCTGTTACCATTTGCTTTGCAGGGATACTTTCTGTAGCACCTCTACCTTGGGGCCTACAAAATATCGTAGTTGTGGATTGTATTAAGCAGATCAGGAGAGCGAAGGGTGGGTAAGGGGGAGTTACGGTGCTGGTCTTTCTGGCCACTGGACCCCTTTCCCACCCCAGGCACACATAATTCCACTGGGTGAAGATCAGAAGTTCAGTCACTTCCTTTCCCATCAAAAGGCTTTGAAAAGATTTTTTAAAAGTAAAATTTGTCGGTTTCAGCTCCACTCGTGTTCTTTTGATGCACTTGCAGGAAGTCACTCCGGATTAGAACTCTCAACGCTGTGAATGTTCACGAACATATAACAGTGATTCCCAATTATCCAAGTACTGTAGATCCCCCATTTTTTCAAAAGCCAAGCAATGGACCTCCTACTTTTGAAAATGCTGATATCTCTGTGGTAGTTTTTGTCACGTAAATGGTGCCACGGACCCTGCCCCCCCCAGGGGGGGTATGTGAAACCCCTGGGGTCTGTGGACCACCAATTGGGAACCATGGCTCTATAACATCACTGTAACAGCCACTTTTACTCAGTTGCATGTAACCAAGGGTTGGGGAAGAAGGAATGAATGGAACTGGTTGCTTCCAAAGAAGAGAGAGTTCTGCTTTTCTTGCTTAGGAAGCTTGGCATCCAAGCTGAGAAGGCCAGATTGCTGGACTCTTGATTATTTAGTGCTAATTGCTCATTTGCTCTCATGATGTCCCTCCTGCATCTCCCTAAAACATAAAAGAGTTACCGTATTTTTCGCTCCATAAGACGCACCTTTTCCCTCCTAAAAAGTAAGGGGAAATGTGTGCGTCTTATGGAGCGAATGCAGGGGGGAGGCAGGCAGGAAAAGCCCGCAAGAGCCGCACACAAGCTCCGTGCGGCTCTTGCGGGCTTTTCCTCAGGAGGGAGAAGGGACTGACGCGGCCAGTCAGTCCCTTCTCCCTCCTCGTAGAAAAGCCATCAGGAGCCGTGTGCTCCTTAAAGGGTGCGCGGCTCCTGTGGGCTTTTGCAGGAGGTGGGGTATTGCCATAGCTGCACACAGCCCCTCCTCTTTAGCCAAGGAAGCCTCGCGCAACCTCTCCAGCTGGGAGAGGCTGCGCGCGGCTATAGCAAAAGCCAAGGCAGCGAGCAGGATCCATCTTGGCTTCTTTGCTCTTTGGGGCTGGGGGGGGGGGGATAAGATTTTTTTTCTTGATTTCCCCCTCTAAAAACTAGGTGCGCCTTATGGAGCGAAAAATACAGTGAATGCCTATTTAAACAAAAAACACATGTATACAAACTCTCTTGGAATTCTACCTTAAAAAGAAAAAAATGTGACATAGCACATCTACAAATGCCTAGAAAACTGCTCAACTATAGATCTCCTCTTAAACACAGCACCTGATTTTCCAAGAGGGAAGGAAAGGCACTTCAGTTTGAAGAGGAAAAGGGTAGGCAAGGAACGCCAGAGTGGGGGGAAAGGAGTAGAGTGAAGAAACCGCAGCTTAGTTGAATGTTTACCGTGGCTATTTTGGAGCCGTTTTTAATCTGCTTGAACCAAATCAAACACTGTTGATATCAGTTTGAATGGAGTAAGAATCAAATATGGGATTATAAAGGAACAGGGCCCAGATAGCGACTCCTACTTGACACTACAATGTGTATTTCAGAGCAAGGCAAAAAGCGGCTGTTGTGCTAATGCGTTTGGCAGGGGTGGAAAACGCTCCACGCTGCAACCCCTGATAACACAGCGATTAAGTGCAGCACGGCCTGTAAGTATGGGAATCTGCAACCAGAAGAGAACATGTCAACTGTTCAGCGATGTGCTCAAACCTGAGCACGTGGCACAGCCTTCCCTCAGGTCTCCTGCAGTTTACAGAGCCAGCTTTGCTGGCTGCAAGGTGGGGTAATATCTCTGCATGTTTATCTCTAGCTACCTATAAGCAGGGGTGGCGCTGTGGTCTAAACCACAGAGCCTAGGGCTTGCCGTTCAGAAGGTTGGTGGTTCAAATCCCCACAACGGGGTGAGCTCCCGTTGCTCGGTCCCTGCTCCTGCCAACCTGGCAGTTTGAAAGCACATCAAAGTGCAAGTAGATAAATAGGTACCACTCTGGTGGGAAGGTAAACAGCGTTTCTGTGTGCTGCTCTGGTTCGCCAGAAGCAGATGCTGGCCACATGACCCAGAAGCTGTACACCAGCTCCCTTGGCCAATAAAGCAAGATGAGCGCCGCAACCCCAGAGTCATCCGCGACTGGACCTAACGGTCAGGGGCCCCTTTACTTTTACTTTACCTATAAGCAGACAGAGTACTACTGCCCAGCTTCCAGTTTTTGCCTTTTCCTGTTGTGCAAACAAACGAAAGCATTCATGAGAAACATTCCTTTTTAACCAGGCCTTTGGTTGATCTGATTTACATCCTATGCCCCTCTAATATGTGGTTTTTGGAGGCAGCTATTGGATTGTTGTTTTTATTATGTATTTTGTGGTTTTATATCTTGATTTTATTATGTGAACTGCCCTGAGTATAGGGCAGTATGTAAATTTAATAAAAATAAAATAAAATGAGATATTTGGAGATGGGGGCAGGTTACAATGTGAGTCAGTCAATCTTGTTCAATGGAATTTATGGCATTGCCATCGTAATTTTTGTAAGCCTCCACTTGTACCCATGAAGACTAGAAACTTTTAAAATTAAAAACCGAGAATCTCATATCCTTTGCTGTTGTGCAGGGTGCTTGCTACAGTCTATTATTTGTGAAGTGACCCAGTGCCCCCCATTGTGATAAAACCTTTTTTTATAAGTGCCTTTTGCAAGTATCTTTGCAAATATATTATACTTCCAATGGCAGCCAGGGTGTCCCCGTAGAAACGTATCTACTGAGCCGGCAGTTCTGCCCCAAACCTTTTTCACCAAGAGCTAGCTTCTGCAAAGTGGAGGGTGACTGCTGCCATCCATTACCCTGAATATTTTACTATTGTTCAAAAATGAGTTACCTTGCTGTCTAGCCTTCGGGATCTGCTTATTCTAAATAAAAGGCAGGCACACAGCTTCCGAAAAAGAAGATCTTTTTGGCCCATGAAGATTTCTACTTGTTTCAGCCATGGCAGGACAATACTCTCCTTGCATCCTGGGACTATATTAAGGTAAAATAAATCAAAACCGCTCAGCTGACCACAACGTTCATGTATGTAACCTGGTTCGTAAGAACACCAAGTGGGTCTGCAGTTCCACGGACTGCACAGTCGTGCAGTTTTCTTAGGTTCCGTCACGATTGCACGGGGGTTCTGTGACCACATGAATGTGCACCGCTTACGTCAGCAGCGCATGACAACCGCATGGCAATGTCCGCTAAACCTGCGGGGGCACAGAGAGACAGCCCACCACCTGGCTGAAGAATTACATCGCATCTCGGCACCGTGTGGCTTTGTAAGCACCAGCACCAAGGGCCTGAGTCCACGTAAGCTGAATCTGAGCCATCTCACAATGCCGTAAGGAGAGAACATGACCAGTCCAGAAGGCAGGAGGTTCGCCATTACGTTGGGAGTCTATGAAGAAAGGCAGTCAGTCCATCACAGTCCGCTGGGAAGTCCTCTCGCCGCTCACGTCAGGTACTGCACCACGAGGAACATGAGAACGCAGGTCACGATCATGCCTCCGATCATGAAGTACTTATCCTGGAAGGCACGTTTCTCAGTGAGGCGCATGACTGTGTTGGATAAGCCGAGCATGTTTGCAACATCCAGGATTTTCTTCTGGGTGCCCTGAAGGTGAGAGAGAGCAAGAGAGAGAGAGAAGCGGCAACGTTAGGGAAACAAACAGGCAGACTCTCTGAATGGCTTCGGCATCCTCCACAGTCAGATGTTGTTTACTGAGAATCACAGAATTGTAGAGTTGGAAGGGCCCCACACGGTCATCTAGTCCAACCCCCTGCAATGCAGGAATCTCAGCTAAAGCATCCATGGCAGTCCAAGCAGAATGAGCTTTTACAGAACGAGGACTTGCTTTCCACATCCCTCTGAATTGCAGGGCCCACTACACCTTCCCATCTCCTTTCCTCTGCCTCCATCCTCCCCTGATGATCTTCGGTTGTCAGAAGTTGGTTAGGTTTACCATGCCATCCCAAAACCATACTTTCAACACTTAATTTTTTTTGGGGGGGGAAGGGGGAATATGGGAACCCTTCTGTTTGATTTAGCAGTTTCCTTTCCAGCGACACTCCATTTTAGACAAATGGACATACTGTTGTTGTTTTTTTAAATGGCAGCACCAGTGCTCTCACAAAGCATCTGGGTGGCAACAGGGTTGTGGGTCATGGCCCATATGCTGGAAGGTCAGTGCTAGAGAGGCACAGCTCTCACCAGGAAAGCACAACCTGTCCCATGGCTATCACCCATCTGCTTTTCCATGCAGGTTTTACCTGTGCTCCGATAGGACCAGGAAGCAGGAGGAGGACCAGCCGTCCACCAATCAGAATCAGCACAGTAACAAACAAATGTATATGGCCCCTCCCTTCTTCAGGAGTCAGAAATCACAGATAGGCCAGGGGGATATGGAACAAAATGCCGCAGTGGAGAATGCCTTTTTTAAAAAAGAAAGCTTTGGTGGCCAAATTCCATATACAGTGGTACCTCGGTTCTTGAATGTAATCTGTTCCGGAAGCCTGTTCGGCTTCTGAAACGTTTGAATACCAAGGCGTGGCTTCCCATTGGTTGCAAGAGCTTCCTGCACTCAGCGGAAGCTGCGTCTCATGTTCGGGTTCCAAAAAAAGTTAGAAAACAGAAGCATTTACTTCCGGGTTTTCAGCATTCGAGAACTGAAATGTATGACAACGGAGGCATTTGGGAACCAAGGTACCACTGCATATATACAGTGGTATCTTGGAACTTGAACGGCTTCCGATTGGCCAACAGCTAGGTATTTGCACAGCCATGCTGGACGTTCGTGTTCTGAGGAATGTTAGAAAACCGGAGCACTTACTTCTGGGTTTTTGGCATTCGGGAGCCGAAACGTTCGAGAACAAAGCTGTTCGAGTTCCAAGGTACCACTGTATTTCACTTTTAAAATTGTGTTTGCTGAAGGCTTTCACTTCACTGACGTCCTCTCTTAGGAAGCCAGAATTATGCTGCAGACTCATGTAACCCCAATGCTTCCTTTTCCACAGGGAATCTGTCCTGGAGCAGTGTCACAATTGGTGTGATGGAAAAATCGGGAGTGGCTCCAAAAACAGCAGCAAAGGTTGTGTAGGGCAACAACGAGAAGAGAGCCAATAAATGCTACAGGTGTGATACCTCCGTGCCGCCTACTGAGATGCAGCTACACAAAGAATGAGAATTCTCACCCCAGAACTCTGAAAAGGAGCCTTCCACATTTCCATCTAGGAATATTCAGCCTGTGAGCTTCCATCTAGGGAGAGCCACTTCTACATGCTCATCTGATCCGATGTGATTACCAACGGGATGCTAAAAGGCTACAGTTCACTTCCAGGATGACATCACTCCAAAATGAACATTCAAGCCTGCAAGGTCACATCCTGTAACGCCTTAAGAGGCGAGAGACTGCTGGAGTGGGTGTTTGGACAGCTGTGTTCCAAGTGGGGCCAGGGCAGCGCAGGGAAGCGGTTTCTCTAGCTTGGCAGGAATATCAGGGGTTGCCCGGTGGCTCAAGCCTACCACACCCAGCCTGCTTCTTCCAGAGGAAAAGGGCTGGGGTTGGAATAAAAACAGGCACGGGGTTCGGAAATGGCATTTACGTCAGCGGCTACCGAGGACACTTGAGCTTTTAACCTCTGCACGGCAGGGAGTGGCGGCTGGGGAGACAATAGCACCCGGCGTGGCTTAGGGACCCCAGAAACTGCGTGCCATTGATAGTGGCGTGCCCAGAGAACAGGGCAGAGAGTTAGGAAGAAGAACCGGAGGGTAGAAAGTGATGGAGATGCAAGGAGGCAGAACGACTGGTTGAAGGGCAGAAGGAGACCAGAGCCAGCAATAGCTAGAGGAGGAGGAGGGCAAACAGTGGAGTGAAGGAACGGTGGGCCAATGAGAAGAGGGAAGGTAGGGAACACCTCATATGCAAATAGTCTTGCTCTTTTTAGGAACCGCTGGCATGGAGGATCCTGATTCAGGATGGGTAGGATAGGCAACCTTCAGATTCTCTTTTAATTCACAAGAAGCTGCATTATACCAGGAACAAAGGAATTATCCAGCTTAGCCTTTTACTGTCTGCTTTCCCCATGGTCTCAGGCAGATCCTTTTAACAGGTGGAGCCAAAGTTCCTGAACCTGGGAGTTCTGCATGCAAAGTATCGTATTTTTCGCTCTATAGGACGCACCGGACCATAGGAGGTGGAGAACAGGGAAAAAAAATCTCTCCCTCTCTGCTCAGCGCCCTCCAGTGAAGCGGCAGGAGAAACGGAGGCCCTTCCATTTCTCCTCCCGCTTCACTGAAGGGGCGCTGTGCAGAGAGGGAAAACTGTGCAGCACCTCTCCAGCGAAGCGAAGCCTGGAGAGCAAGAGTGATCGGTGTGCACCGACCCCTCTCACTCCCCAGGCTTCAGGCGGCTATCTGCAAGCCTTCGGAGTGCAGTGGGAACCTGCTGCGCTCCGAAGGCTTGCGGATAGCTGCCTGAAGCCCCCGAAGCGCAGCGGGAGTTCCCTGCGCTCTGGGGGCTTCAGGAGGCTTCAGCGAAAGCAACGCAAAGCCTCTGGAGCGTGCAGGGAGCGCTCCCACTGCGCTTCGGAGGCTTCGCGTTGCTATCGCTGAAGCCAAGGAGCCTGCATTCGCTCCGTAGGACGCACACACATTTCCCCTTCATTTTTGGAGGGGAAAAAGTGTGTCCTATAGAGCGAAAAATACGGTATTTTCTCCACCCCACAGCTCCCTGGACTGATATTCGGAGCTTCTTATCCAGGAGCAAATTTGCAAAACTCTGTCCAAATTCGCAGCAGGGCACAACGAAGCTACAAGAAACCACAAAAGGTTGAATTAATTAGGAAAAACAGAGGAGTGACAGGGTGACCAAGGAGAGGTTGGAGAAGAGACATAGAGGGCGAGAACGAAAAGAACCTGCACCTGAGTTTTACTTTTCAGAATTCTGGAAAGTTATCAGAATTAAAAGTGGGGGGAGAAGAAAAAGTGGGTGCCTACTCCCCATATATATATATATATATATATATATATATATATATATATATAGCTGAAGGTCCCACCCTATGCCCACCTTTAATGTCATTCTCTGATCCCTCAGGCCCTGCAGAATGCTGGTCCCGCTGCCAATGAGATCGTCCATGCCACGGTGAGCATTTTGGAGGGACTCGTTATGCTGCAAGGTTTCATCGATCGGAATGGTGGTGTCAGAATCCTGCAAAAGGGGAGGAGGGAAGGGAAGCATTTTGGTTATCTTTCCTTGGCACTCTGAACCCAGAAGGACAAGGGTGTCAACAAAAGCCCATGTTTTTGGGTTTTTTTAAAAAAAGAATCAGCATTATTCTGCAGCAGTGAAGTTCAAACTTTCTATCCTTACATTTTCCACATGTGTGACTGCCACAAAATCGAGCTGCCGCTCCATGTGTCCTCAGAGACTAAGAAAACTCCCCATGTATTACAGGAGAAGATTGGCAGTGTTGGGAAAGTTGCCTCGTGTGAGTTTGGACATTGCTGCTGATCTCCTTAAGTGCTAAACCCCATGATTTCTCGCCACCCAAAAAGACCCCATTTGAGAACGACAGCTGTTAAATAGATGAACATTGGGACATGGGAGGGAGGTGAATATTAGCACAAATCCACTGGTTTTACGGGAGGACATACGTTAGTGGTGAATGTTCGGGCCAGAAGCTCCTCCCGCTGCCTCTCTTGCTGCTCCCGTGCGTAACGCCGGTGCTGGAAGTTCCTCAATGCCGTCTGCAGGTGCTGGATGTCATATTTCAGCTGGTCGACTCGTCTGAGAACGACAAGTCACAGAAAGGAGGAAGAAAGCTTTGATTTTCATGTAAATACAAGAACAACGTCTAGCTACAGTAACTTATACTATGGTACATTCTTATTAAGTTTCATATGCAGCACACAAGCAATACAGTCGTACCTTCGAAGTCAAATGGAATCCGTTCCGGAAACCAAAGCACGGCATCTGATTGGCTGCAGGAAGCTCCTGCAGCCAATCGGAAGCCATGTTGGATGTTCGGGTTCCAAAGAACGTCCGCAAACCGGAACACTCACTTCCGGGTTTGCAGCATTCGGGAGTCTAAAACGTCTGAGTACCAAGGCGTTTGGGATCCAAGGTACGACTGTACATTTATTAATGCATTATCAATTCAATATAGTCTCCACAGAGATTCTTATGCTGTGGGTGGAATAAAAGCATCTTCTGTCTTATTTAGAAAGGAAAAGAAAAGAAGCCAAGTCTCGCCAAAGGTGTCTGTCCTTGAAGTGCCTTTAATTACCCATCTGTGGCGAGTGAGGCATTCCGATAGAGCTACATTATTCCAAATATTATTTACCCAGATTTCAATGGGGATTTCTATGGGTTGTTTCCAGTATCAGGCTATTTTGATTCGGGCTGCTGATAATAGGAAAAAAACCGCACTAAATCTCTGCATTTAAGGCTATTGTTTACATTTGAGTCTAATGGGAATAAGGCAAGAGCTGAATTGGGTGGAAGCGATTGCTGTGTAATTTTGGAAATAATAGGAAACAGCTTTTCCTAAAAGGAGCGTGCTATCATGCAACTCCACCAAGCATGAAAATATGAACCTATCACTCTGCAGCCTTTCCAGCAAGAGGAGAGATGCTAGTGTTTATTTTGGCTAGGCGAGTCCAGTGACAGCGAAATATAATTTGAAGCGAAGCCTCCTGAAGAGGAGCAGAGATTGTTCATAGGGTTGGGTTGTGCCAAACTGATTGCCATGTATGACCTGCAATTATGATCCCCAAGTCTCTTTCCCATACCGCCCGAAGGCTTCCTGTATCAGCAGGTTCCTTTCCTTAAGAGCTCGATTTTAAGCCGCCTTCAAGTTCTTTCGGAAATCAGTGCAATTAAGAAAACATTCACAGGCACAAGAAAGAGAAAAGCCTGCCACATAGCCCGATTTGCTTGTAATAATAAATTTATTGCCCTGCACCTTCTATCCCATATGGAAGGCAGAAAGCAATGCAGTACTATAACAACAACAGCAGCAACCACAACCACAACTTGCCCCAAGGGCAGGTCAGAAGGCTGCACTAATATATGTCCCAAGACACAGGAAGTAGTTTGGGCAGGCGAGGAAGAAGGTAACTCACAGCTTGGCGTTCTGCCGCTTACTAGGAGGCTCCTTGTTACAAAAGATTTCCAAGCGTTCCAGGTTGCTGAAGATCCTGTCTATTCGCGCCTGGATTTCGTTTTCCACCACTGAAAGAGGAGATGAGGGGGAAAGGTAAGAAACATCAGGGCCAGATGGACACTCGCTGTTTTAACCAGCACAATTCCTTCTTGCCAGGCTTTGCCAGTTAAGCCTTGCCCACATTGTGTGAAATGGGAGATTTCTACCAGAGAAAGTGGAAGGTGCTCATGTTCCTAGTGCAAACCCATCATGGAGCTAGGTGGAGAAGGTGCCCACCACAACCATCGGGCCAGGGACTGCGAGGAATGCCCTGCCACTTCAGCCACTCATCAGTAGCAGTATTGCAAACATTTGTTTGGAGTATGGGCAAATACGAATACATTTTGGTGGGGGGGCAGTACATTATATATATATATATATATATATATATAATATATATAGCCAGAGATTCATGCTGTCCAAATTTCTGCTGCTGTTGGCAGCAAATATTCTTGCTGCCAACATATGAGATGCATGTGTGAGAAATAACCACCTGTGGGTTCTTTTTTCACTGCATGATTCTGATACTGTACAGTGGTGCCCCGCAAGACGAATGCCTCGCAAGACGGAAAACCCGCAAGGTGAAAGGGTTTTCCGTTTTGGAGGCGCTTCGCAAGATGAATTTCCCTATGCGCTTGCTTCGCAAGAAGAAAGCCCATAGGGAAATCTCCGGGGACCTCTTTTAAATGC
>JAXCMG010000034.1:5745013-5808565 GCA_034642415.1 Podarcis siculus
CGCTGCCACCATGCAATTTCTGTTCTCATCCTGAAGCAAAGTTCTTAACCCGAGGTACTATTTCTAGGTTAGCGGAGTCTGTAACCTGAAGCGTCTGTAACCTGGAGTGTCTGTAACCCGAGGTACCACTGTACAGCAAAATGGAATCAGAGAATTGTAAGTCAGAAGGGACCCAGAAGGTCATCTATTTCAACCCCCTGCAATGCAGAAATCCTGCCCACAGCTGTCCCTGGGTGGGCTTGAACTTCCAACCTTCTGGCTAACAGCCATACGCGCAGACCCATTACACCACCTAAAGGTCAAAACATATTAATGGTTTCACTTGGGCACATATTGGAAACACAGGTCAGGGAGCACTGGCCAAGGCAACGGTGAGGTTACCCTCTTCCATTAATTACTCACAATGGACTGACTGCTTGTCTGATGTCTCGAGGCGCCCCATGTATGACTGGACCTCATGGACCTGCCTGTTGAAAAGAAGAAAAGTTCTAGTCAGCCACAAGGGTTCTGGCAGAAAAGGAGGATTTCTCAAGAAGGCAAACACACGGCAGAAATGAATCATCAGTGCTCAGAGCAATCAGAATATTGAAGTAAAACCCCTGGTATAACAGTAAAAATACTGTGCAAGTCAAGGGCAGCCAACCTGATGTTCTCCACATGTTGCGGGCTGGAGCTGATGGGAGTCCAACAACATCCACAGCCACAAGGTACTATGATGGCCATCCTGGCAGTATGTAATCTCATACGTTGCAGAACAGATTTCCTAAACATTTCTCATATACAGTGGTACCTTGGTTCTCAAACGTAATCCGTTCCGGAAGTCCGTTTGACTTCCGAAACGTTCGAAAACCAAGGCGCGGCTTCCGATTGGCACAGAAGCCCCGGAAACCCTAGCTGACAACCGCATCAGACATTCGGCTTCTGAAAAACGGTTGAAAACTGGAAAACTTACGTCTGGGTTTTCGGCGTTCGGGAGCCGAAATGTTTGAGTACCAAGGCGCTCAAGAACCAAGGTTCCACTGTATTCTCTGAAATATTTACAAGGCAACAAGGACACAGGCAAAAGCAGAAGTACAAAAAGCAATCTGCCTCATCACTTGTGGTAAGAATTGCCTCCAGGTGACCAGAGAGGGAATATTTGCAAAAGATGGCACTTCTCTTTTTCTTATGGCAGAAATGACTGGCATGGGTGTGGGGGAACAGTTTTGGGTTTTTTAAAGGCCACAAATTTATGCAGTCTTGCTGACAATGCTGGGTTCGCATGAACTTCTTTCGATTTTTAGAAATGCACTGCTTCAAAAATTAGGTTGCAATGTAACAAACTGATAAAATATCTGTCAAATCAGTCAATTGGAAAGGCTATAATACCAGTCCAACCTAAAATCAAATTTGTAATTACCTATTTTCAGGTGACAATCTTTGGGGAAGCATCTATATACAAGCATGCTGAGAAATTCGTATGCTAACCATATTATACATCATCATTCTGCCACCCCCCTTAAAATCTAAACAGAATCTTACTACTGTGAATTGTCTTAATATATTTACAAGAATTAAATTGAAGAGAACTTCAAACAAATTCAAAGTCTGACTTGGAAATTAAAATTTTAAAACACATTCAATGTGTTTTTTTGATTTCCCCGCACCCCGAATATTTCAGTTCAACCATATTTTGGCTATTGGAAAAATATCTGAAATATTTATGCAGCATGTAAAATTAACACAGCCTATTTTGGCCGTCTTTTCTATTTGTTCGTCAAATAAATATGCTATATGAATGAAACCTCAATGTATTTAAGGCAGCAGAAAGTTTCCAGATGCAAAGTTGGTTAGAAATCTCTTTCCACTGGCTAAAGGAGCATCCAAATTCTGAATGAACACTGTAGCACTTGAGCCACTCTACTCTATAGGCAAGAAAGTTAAAAGCTGGGATATCTCGCCGTGATTATCTAGCACTTCTCTTTGGGATCTCCTCCAAAACAAAGAGTGGGAACGGTATGGTGGGAATGGCTCAGCCCTGCCAACTAGAAAACCTGTTTTGGAAACAGACTGAGGATATCAGGCCAGAGGCAGAGAAAAGGCAACAGGACGTGGGAGATCAGGTAGGGCAAGGAGGGGAAGAATGCTCTGCCCCACGGGCACCTCCTGGAAACGGATGCGTGGCAGAAAAATCACTTGAGCACACCAAGAGAATGACTAAAGGCAGGGGACTCAGCATCTGACAAAGAGAAGCAGCTCAGGTGTGCTAGAGTCTGGTGGGCAAGACAGAAGGGCTGCAACACTAGCAATGCCATAGAGAGCCATTCGCTTTGCAAGCACCTTCTTGGAAATCATCCCAGCCAACTATCACTAGAGCCTAGAAGGGATCAAGGACTGATTCAGGGGAAGCCCCAGTTGCTGGATGCTAACTCCCATCAGCCCCAGTCAGCATGGCCAATGGTCAAGGGTGCTGAGAGTCCAATGACATCAACATCTGGAGGGCACCCACTTGGCTACCCCTGGATCTGTCGGTTTCTGCTGGTTTGGGACAGAGAATTGAATGAGATGGCCTTCAGTCCAACTCTTTATGATTTACTCAAGTATCTCTAGCTCATTTTCATTTTAGTCAACACAAACAGGCTCCACCAGGTGAGGAAACAAGCATGACAACAGCTTCAGCAACCTCTGAAGTCTCCACAACCTTGCTTAACATTTTAACGTTTGGAAGGTTTTCAAGAACATGCCAACTCAACATCTGAGCACATGCCAAAACTGGTAGGTCCATGACTAGCTCTGGATATTTTTTAAAAAAGAAAAAAGAAAACCACCATAAGGGCATGTAATGTTCATTTCATCAGATTGTCAAGGTGTATGGTTTTTAAAGCTTTAAAGATTAAACAGCGTAAGATGCAGGAATGTAGGACTTGGCTACAAAGTTCAGTGCTAGACTGTAGAAATAGGCTTGAACTGCACTCGCCAAGATGGTCCCATGGGCATAACGGCCTCCTTGAGGTCTTCCCCGGCACCCACGAAGCTTTGAACACCCCACTTTGTCATGAAGTGCCATGGGTTGTTATCTCCCCCAACCCACTGAAAACTACAGAGTTGTAAAAGAAGAAGATGGAAGAGTAATGCTCTTTCCTACTTCCTCTTTCAGCAGGATATATAGTTTTCAAGCTCAGATCACCAGCTTAACAGAATATAAAGTGTCTGAGGTAAAAGGGAACAAGAAGCAAATAACCAAAGAGAGAAAGGGAATGGAGACAGAGAGGGAGAAGGTATATATTGCTGGCATCCATCTGCCTCAAGAGACAATGGAAGAATGCACCATCAGAGATGAAGTCAAACCATTAGAAAGATACAGCAGCTGCTGTGGCTGTACAGACCAACAAGGGAGGGACATGTTTTATTGCAGCTGGGGCAGATGAAGACGTCTGGTTTCGCTGTTACAGATGCACACACATAAATGTTGGATCCAGTAAAACAGATCCTCTTGAAATTGCATACTTTTCTTATGAGTTCCCCTCATTCCCCAATCATCATCAAATCTATCTCCACTAACCAAAATATAAAAGTCACATATCTGGTGCTTTCTAGCACCACCACGATACAACAGGGATTCAACATGCATGAATTCTTATAGATCCTCATATTTCTCCTGAAAACCACCACCAAGTGATAGGAGACCGTTTTATCCACAAATGTACTCCATGGTTTGTTGACGGTTTTAACATCCCAGGCAAAAGTCATGAAGATCCATGCCTTGGGTCTGAGGTGGACAAACACCAGCTCCGTATTCATACTGTGTGTTGCACTACTTTAAACTTTAATATAATGGTGGATTTTGGAGGATGCTGTGAATATCATGCAAATTCAAGAGGAGCCATGTTAGTTCCACTGGTTCCAGCTTTTATCCAGACCCCTTGGAAGATCAAAGATTCTGTGTGTGCTTACTCAGTCTGGGGCAAGAAAGAGAAGCCGAAGAAGTGGTGCCCATGGTACTCTTACAAGATTCCAAATTTGCCCATGGGTTCAAAAATATTGGCAACCCTAGAGAATCACTCTAGGATTACAAGGGTGGTGGCAAAGAAGAGTTTAACACTCAGGGTTTTGAAAATCTGAAAGCCATCCCTTCCACCCAGGCCAGAGTTAAGTTTGTCAGAACACAGCTACTACTCAAAGCCATACACAATACAAAAGGAATGTGTCTATGGCCGGGGGGAGGGGGGAATCCACTGTGACCCAGTGCCTAGAGAACAGAGTCTGGACCTTGTGTAGATTAAACTACACATGTAAATCTGGGGAATCAAAGTACAGCTCAATCTTAGATTTTAATGGCACAGAAATCACTCTATTAGTTTCAGTCTCGGTTGCCCAGTATCCAAATGGATGACCTTTGAGTTGTTACAAGGATGAACGAGATACAAGTGAGAAGCCCTCTGCACATTTCTTATCCCCATTTCTCTGAGTGTAAGACCCATACAACTCAATGAGACTTACCTCTGAGTAGACAGGAATAAGACTACACAGTAAACAATGGTTAGCAATCACCTGACTCCTGCTACCAGGACTACTTACTCCCCTTCCCAATTATGAAGTCTCTCATAGTAGAGGGGAGAAGGAAAGATTTCCAACAGCAGCCCTCGTGACAGACACTAAGTTGGTGATCTCCCTTTTCTTCTATCCTCCAGAGCCCCAAGTGTATCCACTGATTTACTGGTGCTGATTTCAGGCAGAAACAGCTCCAAAGTAGTCCCTATTTGTGAACCTCTGTCCTTGCCACCTGATGTTACCCTTTTGTGTCCCATATCAATAACTGTTTCCTCCCTTCTTCCCAACATGGTTACTCAGCCTGTTTCCCAAGCTTCATGCTGCTTCTAACCCTACACAAAGAATCATCATCCTTATTCTTTCCTCTCCTCGCTTCCCTCCCAATATGCCCCCAATTATTTATCCCCATCCTGCTATTCACAATCTCCACCGCCCAGGGCTGTATTTTCAAAATTTCTTATTTCTGAATTGAAACTGGAGGCCTACCCAGTGGGATTTAGCTGCTGAACGAGATTACAATGATGAGCCGCATTATGCTAAAACTTACGCCATCTGACCCAAAGGCTCTGTGGAACAGCATGGTGAGACAAACATAACAAAATGGGATGGGAATAATAATGCCCAGGCCCATTTTTCAGCTGAAACTCACTGGAACTGAGTTCCGGTACATCTTTGGTGTGTTCTGGCACCTCTGTGCGACAGAGACAGAGGGTGGCATGGTGCTCAGGGTTGCGCGGTGGAGGCAGCAGTTTATATTTTTGGAGGCAGCAGTTTATATTTTTTGCCGCGGTAGTGCGGCAATACTTTTTTAGGTCCTCCCCCTAAAAAAAATATCAACAAGTTCCAGCAACAAGTGTCTATGCAGCAGATCTCATGACAGGAAGCAAATCCTCTTGAGCAACAGATGGGTGTGAAACTCCAGTGCATTTGAATCTGTATCATTACATCTGGCCAACTGCTGCAAAGAAGAACTACTGGCCGCTCTAGCTTTTGCTAGCAGGAGAACTTTTTTGGTGGCGCAAACAGACGCACCCCCACCCACCCTACTTATCAAAAGCTTCTACCACTGCCTTTGCTGTTCGGCCGAGAATCAGTGACAAAAGCGCCAAGGCTACCCACCCCCAATATAGCAGGCGATGTGCTTCATATTCAAACACTGTCAGGCGAATGATTCAGAGACGTTGCATGAAGATCTTTCAGTGGGTAGGCAGGCAGGCACCAGAACCAGGTTACGCTTCATTCAAATTGCCACAGACTTTTTACTTACGTGGCCTTCCACTCAGCCCCTCCTCCTCGATATAAATACAGTGGTACCTCGGGTTAAGAACTTAATTCGTTCTGGAGGTCTGTTCTTACCCTGAAACTGTTCTTAACCTGAGGTACCACTTTAGCTAATGGGGCCTCCCGCTGCCACCGCAACGCCACTGCACGATTTCTGTTCTCAGACTGAAGCAAAGTTCTTAACCTGAGGTACTATTTCTGGGTTAGCAGAGTCTGTATACCCTGAAGCGTATGTAACCTGAAGCATATGTAACCCGAGGTACCACTGTACTCAATGCTGACCTAGTACAGCAGGGCTGTTGCTACGATTCATATATATGAACGGGGGGGGCATATAAATGCAGAGTATGAGTTGGAATATTACTGCTCTCCGTCCCATTACCATGGCTACCACTCCCCTCCCCCACACCCCACTGAAACCTCCCTCCACCCCACGGCTCTCCCTCGTTTTCTCCCCATTTACTGAAACACCTCCGCCCCGCCGCCACCTTCCCTCCCGAGAACGAGGTAATCTGGTTATTACTATTATTGTTACTACTATTATTATTACTATTATTATTATTAGTATAACCTCCCGCCCCGCACACGCACTTGTTGGTCTGGTGGTAAAGCGCCTCCATGGCGGCCGCTCGGCTGACTGGGCTCCCACACACGTCCCCCTCTTTAACACGTCACCCGGTCCCAGGCCGGCGCTTCCGGTTTCCGGCTTGCCGAAGGACCCCCGCCTGTGACGTCACCCGCTCGGCGCCGCCTGCCCTTGCCGGCGCCTGAGCAGCTGTTGCAGAGAAAGGAGGCGGGGAGCGGGGCGGAGCTGGCAGAAGAGGCAGCCGGGTTGATTTATATCAAATCAAGTCGCTGCGCTTTCTAAGGCGGGGTTTTGGATTTAAGCTGCCTCCCCTATCACCACCGCACACAGTTGATGTCAGTCTGCAGTACGTTTTCATATTTGCATGCGCTGCAGTTGACATATGCAGCTGAATAATAACAATAATGGCAAAGTCCATTCCATCTCTCTCTTCCCGTTCTGCAAGAGTACAGTAGGCGAAAATAACCCTATCTGTCCTCAGTCTGCGGGACATTTTGTTATTTTCACGCGCTTAAATAGACACGCGCAGCTGAATAATAAAACAATAATAACAGTGGCAAAGCTCTTTTCTCCTCTCTTTTCCTCAAGTGTTGTTGTTGTTGTTTAGTCGTGTCCGACTCTTCGTGACCCCATGGATCAGAACACGCCAGGCACTCTTGTCTTCCACTGCCTCCCGCAGTTTGGTCAAACTCATGCTGGTAGCTTCGAGAACACTGTCCAACCATCTCGTCCTCTGTCGTCCCCTTCTCCTTGTGCCCTCAATCTTTCCCAGCATCAGGGTCTTTTCCAGGGAGTCGAGTCTTCTCATGAGGTGGCCAAAGTATTGGAGCCTCAGCTTCAGGATCTGTTCTTCCAGTGAGCACTCAGGGCTGATTTCTTTAAGAATGGAGAGGTTTGATCTTCTTGCAGTCCATGGGACTCTCAAGAGTCTCCTCCAGCACCATAATTCAAAAGCATCCATTCTTCGGCGATCAGCCTTCTTTATGGCTTCAAGTGTAGAATAGGATAATGTTCTTTGTCCTCTGCTCCAGAGATGCATAGATCTCTGGGTAATCTGAAGTAGATCAGCAAGCAGGAGTGCCAACTTGGCCCTGTGGTCGTGGGCGCCATGCAGCGTGCATGGCCTTGCACCAAAATTTGTGGGTGTCCAACCCCTTCATGGGGAATTTTGTGGGTGCTGGGGAACCCAGGGCCCCAGGGAGTTGACACCTATGTCAGCAAGTATTTCTGATTCCCATGCCACCAACAAAGCGACTCCTGGCCCAGTTACTTTGCTGGAATGAATATTGGGAAGAGGTGGGAGGGTGTAGTCTAACAAAAAGTTGCCACACACAAACTATTAACTCAGTTCAGTTCTTCCGTTTATAATTCTTTTTGCATCTAGTATCGGGTCTCACGGTTCACTTCAACCTTCCTGAAGGTTGCCCACCACCCTTGTCCACCTTCCATTAAATTCGCTACTGTCGTGATTCTTCTTAGCTCCCCCCAACCACATGCCCACTCTCATTAAAGGGGAAAATTTATGTGAAGCGCATTCATGCATTTAACACAACCTCAAGGTTCTGATCCTTATTGTGGCAGTCTAAAAAAGGAAAAGAGCAAGAAACAAAAGGACCAGAAACAGCAATTGGAGATGTGGAGGCGAAAGATTTCTGACTTTCTTGAGGGCACTAATTGATTGCCTGGGTTGAGACAAACAGGAATGAAATAGAATTTCAAATCCAAAACTTTGCCCCACCTGTTGGGGTGTACATCCAGTGCGAATGACTATATTTTGCCTGAGTGAACAATGGTGCTCTTTCAGTGCTCTCTTTCTGAATCCCGCCCCTGGAAAGGCATTTGGTCTGGCTGGTGTTGCAAAATGCTGGACTACGAGAGGGACCTTTTGATCTGATGCAGCAAGGGAACTCTTACGTTGATGTTTAGCTTGTGAGAACCTAAAATGCTGGGTAATTTCTAAATACCTTCTTGGTATTATCTGAAGATAATTGCCTTTCAGGAAATTCATGGCATGACCTTCAACTGCTAATAGATTAAGGAGAAACGTGCCTCTAATTATTCAGCCACAGGTCAAACTGAGGACTTCGCAAATTTACAGGAAATTACCTTTCCACTAATATAACCAACTCCACATTCCTTGACCGTTGCTCCCACCTCCACCCACTTCTGTTCTCCCACCCCCCTGTATGGCCCTTTAGGAGTTGAGAACTGATGCCCCATGATCTTGAAGTGACGTTCTTGTAGGTTGCTCTATCTCAAGCTCAGCCAACAATGCCTTACCAACAGTCCTGTCCCAGTGAATTAAGTATGGGTGCAGTAACAGAGGACATTGAGGAGATGCAACCAGTATGTTCACATTAATGCAAATGGATTGCTGTGGTGTGTTTTGTGTGTGTGTGTGTGTGTGTGTGTGTGTGTGTGTGTGGTTTTGCTGGCTGGTAAGAGCACTTTTATGTTGGCAGGCTTTTGCATGCTAAGGTACCTGAGGAAGGTGTGGTACAAGATGTGAAGTTTGAGAGGAGCGTGGATCACCTGGGAGAGTCCTGGGGGTTGGGTACAGAGGGCAAGGGATCCCTGGACCTAATGCTCCCCCATCCTTCTTCTTGTTCCTGCTTTTAAAAAATCTTTAGGAATGCCCACAAGTGCAGAAGACGGTAACCAAAATAGTTAACTGGTACCGACCACCATGAACATCTCACTCCAGGGTTAAATATCTTCAGTGGCTCCCAGTTTGTTGTCAGACACCGTTCAAATCTGCTGGTTTTGACCTCTAAGGAGCCCTCGGCAGCCTGGGGCGAGTGTCTCTAAAAGCCTTTTCCCACATGAACCTGCCTGCCAATTAAGATAATCTTCAGAGGCCCTACTCCAAGTGCTTCTGCTTCTGGGGTCAGGCAGGTGATTACCCGGCAGAAGGCTTTTTCTGACACGATGTCCAGTCGAAGGAGAGCCCTCTCTCCAGAGGCATGTTCACCTGGCACCATCTGTTAGGCACAAGGCACCGAAGGAGGCAAAGTCTTGGGCAGACAGTGAGGAGGGGCAGCAGGGGATTGTGAGGGAGAGCTTGTGAGAGTGTTAAAGTGTTCCTCTTTGAAGGAGAACTATCTGAAAATGATTTACAGATGGTATCTAACTCTGAGCAGACTTGCTCAAATTTATAAGTTTGAATCGGATAAGTGCTGGAGATGCAATGCTCAGTCACAGAGCACAACATAAAGCAGAATCATAAAACCACCCCCAAACAATAAAAACTAAAAGACAAGTAGCTAAATGCCAAGTGTAAAGCTTTTAACAGGCCTGGGGAAACAAGAAAGGCTTAACCTAGGGCTGGAAAGATTGTAATGTCAACAGCTGTTGAGCCTCTTTATGGAGGCGGGTATTCCAAATATGGGGTGCCACCACAGAAAAGGCCCACTCCTTCACAACTATAACACATCCAGGCCTGTATGGGTTAGTCATGGCGAGACAGAACAGCATCAGGGTGGTCGTGTGAACCAAACCTGATCAATTGCGACACCCTCTGTGCTTTCCCAGTGAGAGAGGTCAATTGATACTGCCTCTCTCGTTCTATATTTTGAAAACCGAATTTATTTGTTTGTTTAGTCCAGGTGCAGCTACCTGGTACATACATCTCGAGAAATGTGGATGGTTTGGAGGAAGGGGGAGACCAGTAAATTGGCTCAAATAGTCAGCACCCAGGAGCATGAAGGGGTGTGTTTAGCACACACACAGAAAGCATTTTGTTTGAGGAAAAGCTGTTGTATTGTAAACAGGATAGAAAGAGATGGAGACAATCACTTAAGGCTTGTCTGCTGTGTCCTCGGGTCATTCCTGGGCAGGATCCTTGCCAGCAGCATCTGATGGCGAAAAGGCGATTGCACATTAGCAGATCTTGTTAACTCTGAGGGCAAAGGTTACAATTTCCTTGGTCTGACTGAGTGATTTGCAGATATACTGCACAGTCAACAAAAGCAGGAGATGGCCTCTCTGCTGGTCCTCCGCAAGGGTGAGAGCTATCCTTTTTTCGTTTGTCGCACAAATCCCTTACAACAGCCTTTCACCAATTCACCTCTCAAGCCTCAGAAGATGTTTGCCTTCTCATCTTCAACGCTGCCCAGGACATTTGCCCTGGTAAAAAGCTGCAGCAAAGGAGCTTTCCATATCAGTCATTTTAAAGCATATATCAAAAGATATATTCATTCATCATATGCATATGCATTCATCAGAATGCACAAGAATTGCCATGTTGGGTTCCGGAATCTGAGAGGGAACAAAAGATCCTGCAATCCAACCCTCTTCCCTTCTGGACTGAAAATACAGGGTCATAACATGCTTGTTGACACACTCAGTTGCCTACTATTAATTTCTAATGTTGTGGCACGTGGAGCATAATGCTGTAAAGTTGGAAGGGGTCTCAACGGTAACCTAGTCCAGCCCTTCTACAATGCAGGAATCTCAACCAAAGCATTCCTGACAGGTGGACACCCAATCTCTGCTTAAAAACTCGGAGGAAGGCGAGCCCATGACCTTCTGAGGGAGTCTGTTCCGCAATCAAATAGCTCTTACTGTCAGAAAGTTCTTCCTGAAGTTTAGTCGGAATCTCCTTTCTTGTAACTTGAAGCCATTGGTTTGAATCGTACCCTCCAGTAAAGGAGAAAACAAATGTGCTCCATCTTCCATGTGACAGCCCTTGAGATATTTGAAGATGGCTATCATATCTTATCTCAGTCTCCTCTTTTCCAGGCTAAACATACCCATCTCCTTCAACCGTTCCTCATAAGGCTTCGTTTCCAGACCCTTGGTAATCTTGGTCACCCTCCACTACTGCACACGTTCCAGCTTGTCAGTATCTTTCTTAAGTTGTGGTGCCCAGAACTGGACACAGTATTCCTGATGAGGTCTGACCAAAGCAGAATAGAGTGGGACTATTACTTCCCTTGATATTGACACTATACTTCTGTCGATGCAGCCTAGAATAGCATTAGCATTTTTTTTTGCTGCAGCATCACACTGTTGACTGATGTAAAGCTCGTGGTCTGCTAACAAGAACCATGAACCTGGCCTGGAAACATACAGGCAGCCAATACAAGATTTTAAACACCTGCATTGCATTTTGCTGGCAATCTGCCCCATCAACAGTTTGTCGGCAACATTTTCCACCTGTTGCAACTCTGAAAGAATGTCAACTCCCGCGAAGTGTTTCTAAAGAGCAGTTATAATTTTAGTGTTTTGTTTTTTTAATGATCCACTATGTGCCTCCAAGCATTTAGGACAGGCATCCCCAACCTTCGGCCCTCCAGATCTTTTGGACTACAATTCCCATCATCCCTGACCACTGGGCCTGTTAGCTAGGGATCATGGGAGTTGTAGGCCAAAACACCTGGAGGGCCACAGGTTGGGGATGCCTGATTTAGGAGAGCACTCAAAGCAGATGGAACAATGGCCCATCTTCAGACATTCTCCAGATGTTTCCACCATCAGAGGTAAGGCCAATGGTAACCAGAGAGAGACAGACAGAGCCTTCTGAGTGGAGGTGACTTGTATTAAGAATTCCCTCCCAAGAGAGACCTGCCTGGTGCCTGCATTGCTACCTTTCCATGCCTGGCAAATATTTATTTTCTCCAAGGCTTTTCAATGTGTATTAATATATATATATTTGTCTTTTAACACACAGGTTGTTATATTCAATGTGTATATTTTACCATGCTTTAGTAAGTGTCCAGGAAGCTCTACTGAAATATGGTAGATAAATTACTATGTTGTTAAGAGAAACCTTGGTGCCCTGTAGTTTATATTCAACTAACTTTTACTCAAAGCCGATGCACTGAAATAAACGGCTGTGCCTAGCCTAGGTCCATGAATGTAAATGGATCTACTCTGAGTAAAAGTTTGTTGGAGACAACCCCGCAAGATGTGAAGCGGCCTTTATGCAACTGCCCTTTTTGGAATTTGATCCAGACACTCAGAAATGTCCCTTGTTTTACTAGCTATTCCTAAGCTGTCTAAGAAACATGCCTGCCCTTCTTAATACCAATAATTTTATAGTGGGTTGGGGTGCTTTTTTTGAAAGCGAAGGAGTGCTGGGCCTGAGGGCACAGTGAAGGAATGAGGAATTTCAGTTAAGTGCTGGATGGATGCCTCCTCATTTGGTTGGTTGGTCCCCCTTCGGGCCACGATGGGGCCCGCCTGTCCGAACGTTGACAGATTCGCTCTTACACAAGCCAGAGCTCAGGAAAATGCCTCCAAGCCCTCAGAGGGGGAAGAGGAAAACAAGACAAGTACCAGAGGCTCCCCCAACAAAAATGCTTACGAGTGACAGTCGGCTTATGAGATCCCAGTTCCACCAAAAAACCTTTTTCGGTTTTTTGAAGAGGGCCCTCAGTTCTGAGGGAACCACTTCTCTGGGCAAATTTTTAAAAAAAGGCAATCTAGACACTTTCATTATTTTATGGTTCCCACGTAGGAGGCTCCCCCAGTTTACAAAATGAGCTGCTTCTGCAGTCACGTTCAGCTGTCCTGATTTTATACGCAAGGAACAGGAAGACGTTGTGAGGTAGGAATTTGCTAAGCACTCTTCCGATGGTGTGTGTGTGTGTTTTGTTGTTGTTGAAGTCAACACTATTCAGAGTTAATTTGACCGAATGCAACCATCTTGGTCTGGCACAAATTCTCTTCACCGACTAGTAATAGTTTCCCTTTTCCACTTTGTACCATTTCATGCAACTGCACTGGACTGTTGAAGAAGATCGGTTTCTATTTTGACATACTTCACTATTTGCTCTAAAACAGGGATGGGGGAACCAGATGCCTTTGGGATGTTGTTGGATTCCTGGTTTCCATCATTCTTCACCTTTGACTGAGACTGAAGCTGATGGGAGTTGGAGTCCAAAGTTTGGAGGACCACAGATGCAAAACAGCCTGCATCTGTTTGACTTTAGCTGCTTTGTTTTATTGTTGATGTGTTCACTGCCCTGGGATGAATAAAGGGTAAAGGGACTGCTGACCATTAGGTCCAGTCATGGCCGACTCTGGGGTTGCGGCGCTCATCTCGCTTTATTGGCCGAGGGAGCCGGCGTACAGCTTCTGGGTCACGTGGCCAGCATGACTAAGCCGCTTCTGGCAAACCAGAGCAGCGCACGGAAATGCTGTTTACCTTCCCGCCGGAGCGGTACCTATTTATCTACTTGCACTTGTGCTTTCGAACTGCTAGGTTGGCAGGAGCAGGGACCGAGCAACGGGAGTTCACCCCGTCACGGGGATTTGAACCGCCAACCTTCTGATCGGCAAGTCCTAGGCTCTGTGGTTTAACCCACAGCGCCACCCGCATCCCTCCTGGGAGGAATGGTGGGATATAAATTTAGTAAGTAATAGTAACAAATCATAATAATACACAATCCCATTCTAACATTTTCCTCTACTTCCCACTCAGACATTGGACACATTCCTATAAGGCCCCCAGCACCATGGCAGAAGAGAAGATCCTGGAATGTCTGCTTTTCCTTAGGATGCCTCTATTTTCATCAGAGTCCCCTCCACAGTCACACATATCAGGTGATAAGGGGAAAGAGACCGGGATACTTTTTCATTGTAGGCCAAAGTTGGAGAACCTGTTGTGTCTCCAAAGGTTGTTAAGCTACAGGTCCCATCAGCCCCTGTCCAGTTTGGCCAACTGACTGGAAATATGGCAGTTTTAGTGTGACAACACTGGAAGCCGCAGATTCCCCATCCCTGCTGTAGGCATTGTAGGGATTAAATCTGGAAGGAACCTTCTGGAACCTATTTGGATGCCCTTGTCACGGAACTTTTTCCCTCGCCCCATTTTCATTGCTAAAGACTCTGCAATGTTGTTCTATGGGACTGCAATGTTTTCGGAACATGGGGCAGCTTTTTAAAACGGAGAATGTCTTTTCTTTTCTTTTTAAGTGCATCGGGGATTAAAAAATGTAGCTGCGTCTAATTACAATTGCCCCCAGGCTCCACGTGTTTCATGAAAGAAATTCAATGTCTTATCGCTTCTAGAACATGAACAGAGCTATTAGAAACAGGTCAAAAGTTGAAGGCACTCTTCTGGGCCCAGCTATGATTCATTGTGACTTTTTAATCCACCGTTGTGTGGCACCATTTCTCTGGCAGGAGTTCTTGGCTTTGAACAGCTATATGTGACGGGCTTCAATTCAGGATATGAATATTTTCCCCATCGCCGCATTTTGATCCGGGGTGGGTGGGTGGGTGGGCAGACTGTACTAGTTGAATTTCTACCTAGCAAGTAGCTATTTAATGGTGCAGAATATTTGCCGAGGGAGAGAGGAACTGGTAGGAAACCCAAATTCACCTGGTAGCCATTTTGGGACAGGGCTTTTGCAATGCAGCCGACAGCTGCAGAGGCCTGTCACAAAAACTTTGGTTAACTTGGTGACAATGTATGCCATCTGGAAATGCAAGACTTTTGGGTGGTTTCTGCAGGTGCAGCTACACATCTCCCTATGAGGAAGAGATAACTGGAAGGGCATCGTACTCATGCATGTTCACTGTCTGCGTACATTATTTACCAATTGTACGAAGGTATACTTCCTTTTGCCAACAAAGGTCCGTATAGTTAAAGCTATGGTTTTCCCAGTCGTGATGTATGGAAGTGAGAGCTGGACCATAAAGAAGGCTGATTGCCGAAGAATTGATGCTTTTGAATTATGGTGCTGGAGGAGACTCTGGAGAGTCCCATGCAAGAAGATCAAACGTATCCATTCTTAAGGAAATTAGCCCTGAGTGCTCATTGGAAGGACAGATCCTGAAGCTGAGGCTCCAATACTTTGAAGAGAAGACTCCCTGGAAAAGACCCTGATGTTGGGAAAGATGGAGGGCACAAGGAGAAGGGGACGACAGAGGATGAGATGGTTGGGAAGTGTTCTCGAAGCTACCAACCTGAGTTTGACCAAACTGCGGGAGGCAGTGGAAGACAGGAGTGCCTGGCATGCTCTGGTCCATGGCGTCACGAAGAGTCGGACACGACTAAACAACAACAATACTTCCTTTTGTCTATCCTGAACCTGGAAATGCGGTCCATCTCTAGCAGTTTAGGAAGACTAGCAATACTCTGGGGCTCGTATGTCCATGGGTGCCATAGCATGCTCCCAGCCTTTTGCAGCTGTGTGTGGGTGCAGTATCAGGGACCCTCGCTCTCCTCCATCCCAGCATGACACCTATCAATCAAGTTGATGGAGGCGGAGGAAGAAGAACGGTGCAAAGATAGGATTAAACAAGACTCGGCAGAAAGCCCCCAATTTCTCCACACTCTTAATACCTAGCCACCTAACAACTAGTTTAATGACAAGCATAAAATCAGATAAACAAAAGAAATTCCTGGCGTCTAGGAGTTTGTGGTAATTAGACTTTACCCTGGGATATTCAGACTGGCTGCCGTTGAGCTCTTGAGGTGTGAACAAAGTTGGAAGAAAGACAGAGTCAGTGTGCCAGGTCAGAGGATACTGTCACCCAGCTCTGACCCCCCCATGCATGGAATCTTAATTCTGGAAGGGGTCTGGGGCGATATCGAGCCCAACGCTCTGCTCAGTGCAGGATGCAACCTCAGCAGCTTCTGCTTAAATATCTTCAGCAAAAGAAAACTTTCAGAGGCAGACCGTTTCACTGCAGAACATCTCTTACCCCAAAGAAGTGTCTTCTCTTGTTTGGCCATAATCGCTTCCCTGCCCACTCAACTCATTGGTTCTAGAAGGCTGCGTACACACCACACATTGAAAGCACATTCAACGCACATTATTTCCCCCAAAGAATCCTGGGAAATCTGTTTTGTTATACGGGTACAGGGAATTGTAGCTCTGTGGGGTGTAAGCTACTGTTCCCAATATTTTTTTGGGGGGGGAGCAAGGTGCTTTTAATGCGATTTCATTGTATGGTGCGTACATCCCAAATCTGCTCCCTTTTCTGCATAATGGCACTTCAGATATATCTGAAAACAGCTGTCACACCTTCCATCAACATTCTCTTCGGCAGGCTGAGTACACCCAGTTCTTTATACTGTTCTTCATAGGGCTTGTTTTCTGGATTATTTGATGTAGGTTGTGTTATGTACTGAAGTTCTCACCCTGGGCCAGCAGGGGGATACTGTAGATAGTTTTCACTCAGGTCCACATATTCAAATAAGGAACTGAAAGTGACATTCAGTGATTGGATAGTTACGGAAAGTTACAGAAAGTTGTTACTGTTGCTTTGTAGTTGAGCTCTATATAAGCAGGCTGGCTGAACCCTTCAGCCCAGTTCTGTTCCGGCCTGTGAATAAACAAGAGCTGTTTGAAGAATCGCTGTGTCGTCTGATATGTTCACCCACAACAGGTTGCTTATTTTAAAGTTATGTTTTATTATCACATTTTTGTATTGCAGTGGATTGTTATAAGGTGTACATTCTTTGTTTCTTCAGCTTGTAAACTTCCTTGGGTATTGTAAGATAGAAAGACGGTATACAGATTAAAAGTGATGATGATGATGATGGATCCCTCATCGTCTTCATTACCCTCCTCTGGAGGCGTTTTGGTCGGTCAAGTGCAGACTCTGCAACAGAATGCATTCCCTTTTTTTGCAATTTAATCTGTATTGATTTTAAATATTATGTCCCTTCACCACAAAAAGAACAACAAAAACAGATCACATCAAATACAAAGAAAATGTTACATATAAAATAAAGTTCTTCCATATGTTGAGACTTCCATCACCCTCAGTATGGGTCCTTCGTTTCCTTGTTGACTGCCTATTTGTATATTCTTTAACTTAACATAAATTATCTATAATCTTTGTAGCATATTACATTGCAGAAGTTAACCAAAGCATGTCAAGGATTTCATGTGAGAACAATGTTCTTTTACATATAATCTGAATAAATTCCATACTTTGTTAAACTTTTGGTCTGTCTGGTTCCTAATTTTTTCTGTCATCTTTGCCAATTCTACATATTCAAGTACTTTCACCTGCCACTCCATTTTAGTTGGTATTTTATCTCTCTTCCACCATTTAGCTATCAACATTCTCGCGGCGGTAGTTGCATACATGAATACCTTTCTCAGCTCTTTCGGAATATCTGCATCGATGATTCCTAAAAGAAAGGCTTCCGGTCTTTGGAGAAAAGTTAATTTAAACATTTTTTAAAAATTCATTATAAATAATTTCCCCAAAGTTTCTTATCTTTTTACATTTCCACCACATGTGGTGCATTGTTCCCTCAGATTCTTTCCATCGCCGACAAAGCTGGTTTTGTAACATTTTCGTCAGCTTGCTTGGTGTAATATACCATCGATATAACATCTTCATATAATTTTCTTTTAAGGGAACACATTCCCTTTTTGTCCTGCAGATGCAGCTGTCTCACTTCCAACATTGCCAAACATCTATGCAGGTATGTGACGTTCATAAGCATTCCTAGATTCAAATTGTGTAGCCCAGGGGTTGTCAACCTGGTCCCTACCGCCCACTAGTGATGGGTGGATTGCCTACCACCCAGCCAGATGGGTGGGGTATAAATAATAAATGATGATGATGATGATGATGATGATTAGCTGAATCCTCCTTCCTTCAAGCACTGGTGGGCGGTAAGGAAATTTTACCATCAAGAAAGATGCATTAATGGGCGGTAAGTATAAAAAGGTTGACTACCCCTGGTGTAGGGACGGAGGTGGCGCTGTGGGTTAAACCACAGAGCCCAGGACTTGCCGATCAGAAGGTCGGCAGTTCAAATCCCCGCGACGAGGTGAGCTCCCGTTGCTCGGTCCCTGCTCCTGCCAACCTAGCAATTTGAAAGCATGTCAAAGTGCAAGTAGATAAATAGGTACCGCTCCAGCGGGAAGGTAAACAGTGTTTCCGTGTGCTGCTCTGGTTCACCAGAAGTGGCTTAGTCATGCTGGCCACATGACCCGGAAGCTGTACCCCCAGCTTCCTCGGCCAATAAAGCGAGATGAGCGCCGCAACCCCAGAGTCAGCCACAACTGGACCTAATGGTCAGGGGTCCCTTTACCTTTACCTTTACCCCTGGTGTATCCAATGCCTAGATTTTAATCTGTGTTATTTACTGTGTACACTCGACATATGCGTGTTGGATTGTATGTGTGCACGTCCAATTTGAACGCGAATACTCTCATCTGGCTGTCTGGTGGTCTTGAAGGTAGAACAGAGGCACCGGGTGGCAAAAGATGAAGGTATGTTGTTGCTCTGCTCCCCCGTCAGCAAATAGAGTCAGATCTGGGTAAAGGCACTGTTCAGTTTAGGAGCTAGTTGCCTTGAGTGGAGGATATTGCTAGCGACTCCATAAAAGCCAGGCCATCCTGTATATCTGATAGCACAACAGGCTCTTCCACAAGCATGCCAGTGGGTAGCCTGAAGCGGTAGGCAAACCCACAACACACACACAGACAGAAGTTTTCGGCTTTTAATGAATGCTAAATGTTTGTAGAAACCTTTGACCTTGCACTAATGGCTGAAGCTGACCATGTCAAGACCTTTTCTAATCACCGGCCCACCCATTAGATTCAGCTGCTCATTTCGGTGTCACATATAGTACAGGGCAAAGTTGTTACACACAAGATAGGTTGTCTGAAAGGTGTGTGTGTGTGTGTGTGTGTGTGTGTGTGTGTGTGTATAGATTCCTGCCTTGAGGGAGATGAAGATAGAGAGAGAAAGGAAAGACACACTTCAGGAGAAAAACTTGTCAAACTCATCGCTGAGGGTATTTTACAAGAGAGGTTAAAGAAAGTCTGGCTTTAGGGACTGCAGCTAAAAACAGGGTGGTCAGAGAAAGAATGGAAGAGAAAGGCATGTTGAGAAATGTCCTTAGACAGCAGTGGAGGGGGGAACTTAATTCTCAGTGGATTGGCGTCTGAGTCCTTTTGGTAGAGGCTGCCCCATTAGGGCAAATGAAAGCATTTGATTGATCTCTTTATCAGTTTGGTTTCCTGTTGGTGTTTACTCCACCCTTGGCTAGCCTAAAACAAATGAGAAACCCACAATGGTCAAATTAGCTGGTATGGCTGGTTTCGCTATACAGTGGTACCTTGGTCCTCAAATGCCTTGGTACTCAAACAACTTGGAACCCAAACACTGCAAACCCGGAAGTAAGTGTTCCAGTTTGTGAACTTTTTCAGAAGCTGAACGTGCTCCGTTTGAGTGTTACGCTTCCGTTTTGAGTCCCACACTTCCGTTTTGGGTGTTACGCTGAGGTGTCTGTTTTTGCTATTTATTTTGTGTTTTTGTTTTTGCGGCTTTTTTTGTTTGTTTTTGTGACTGTGTGGAACCCAGTTCAGCTACTGATTGATTGACTGCTGTACATTGTTTATTGCTTTCATTTTATGGATCCATGGTCTCATTAGATAGTAAAATTCATGTTAAATTGCTTTCTTAGGGGTTGTTTATAAAAGTCTGGAACGGATTAATCCATTTTGCATTACCTTCTATGGGAAAACGCGCCTTGGTTTTGGAATGCTTTGGTTTGGGAACGGACTTCTGGAACAGATTAAGTCTGAGAACCAAGGTAGCACTGTAGTGGCTAAGGAGCTGAGCTACATCTCAGGAACGTTGTGGTTTGAATCTCACCTCTACCAAAAGCCTTCAGCAAGCGACTGTCTCTGAACTTCACCTCCTAAGAGTACTAACCTAGCAACCTAGTAACCTGCCTTATAGCAAGCCAGAGAATCGAGCCATGATTATTTTGGTTCCATGTTGTTTAGACTGACCTGCAACAGCTCCCTCCAGCATTTCAGACGAGAGACTTTCCAAAACATTTAGGACTTTTCCCTAACTGGAGATGCCAGGGAAATGAACTTAGGATATATATTTTTTTACATGCAAAACATGCTCTGTCACTGAGCTGGGAACCTGCCCCAAATATCCTTTCTTCCCTGCTGGAGGACTGACAAAAACCACCCTCTTCCCTCACTATGGGAGCAAACAGTGTGTGTGCGCGCAGGTGGTCATCAAGAGTATGTCAGAGGAGGAAAGAATAAAAGTTCCTTCCCTCATGCTGTGGTTCACAAGAACCCACATAGGTGTGCCGGCTACAGCCGATGGGAACTGAAGTCCAAAATATCTGCAAGGCACCACATTGGGGAAAAGCTGGCCTAGGATATACAGTGGTACCTCAGGTTACATACGCTTCAGGTTACATATGCTTCAGGTTACAGACTCCGCTAACCCATAAATATTACCTTAGGCTAAGAACTTTGCTTCAGGATGAGAACAGAAATCGTGCTCCGGTGGCGTGGCGGCAGCAGGAGGCCCCCATAGGCTAAAGTGATGCTTCAGGTTAAGAACAGTTTCAGGTTAAGTACAGACCTCCGGAACGAATTAAGTACTTAACCTGAGGTACCACTGTATAATGTAGACACAGTATATGGGAGCCTGAAGCTTGCGTCCTCTCGGGAGGCACAGTGAAGGTGCAGGCTTAGAAGTTGACCTCTTTTCTTAGGCGCTCCCCCTTCCCTGCACCTCTCAGCTCGCTCTGTTGGTGGTAGAGGAAGCCTGTGAGGTCAGGCGGTGGAATTTTAGCTGCAGGCGTCTCAGGCGAGATGCTGTTCAGCTCAGCGATCTAAGGTGTGGGGCTGCAGCTAAGTAGGAGATCAGCCATTTGGCGAGGCCGAGGCTTGGCCCGTTCTGGAGTCACTCCAACATATTTACTCCTTCCCTTTTGCTCCCACCTGCAACGCCAGCCTCCAACCTTTATTCTTCATGTCTCTGGTTTAATCTTTAATGTGTCTCCCATCGCCCCATGCTTGACCACACCCACCCACTCCATGAGGCAGAGCCACAATGGAAGCCATAATTACTTTCTCCGCCATTTTTTGTTGGAAAGGTATATCTCACAGACAGCCTGCTCACCGATTTCTACCATCCGTCCCGCCTAGAACAAGGGCGGCAAGGTTGCACTAGCGGGAGTCACAAAATGAAAGTCCCATCAAGGGCTGTGTGTGAGCCTTGTTGAGGCTTCCCCGTCATCCCCAAAATGGCGTCTACCAAGTGTTTCAACAAGAAGGCCTTATGGAGAGCTGAGGCACAGTGGCGCAGAATGGGGCAGGGCAAAGGGACGGTTGCCCCGGGCGCATAATGGTTAAGGGTGCAACATTTCAACACCCCCTGCTGCCTCAATAAAAGGTAAAGGGACCCCTGAACATGAGGTCCAGTCATGACCGACTCTGGGGTTGCGGCGCTCATCTCGCTTTATTGGCTGAGGGAGACGATGTACAGCTTCCGGGTCATGTGGCCAGCATGACTAAGCCACTTCTGGCGAACCAGAGCAGCGCACGGAAACGCCGTTTACCTTCCCGCCGGAGCGGTACCTATTGATCTACTTGCACTTTGACGTGCTTTTGAACTGCTAGGTTGGCAGGAGCAGGGACCGAGCAACGGGAGCTCACCCTGTCACGGGGATTTGAACCGCCGACCTTCTGATCGGCAAGTGCTAGGCTCTGTGGTTTAACCCACAGCGCCACCCACGTCCCTATTGCTGCCTCAATACTGTTGCGCATTTCCATTGAAAACGACTTCTCCATGCAAACCAGGAAGTGACCTCTCCAGACGATGGAACAGCTCTTCTTTTCTTATCTCCTGGGTGACACAGTTGCCGTTAGGCAGTTGAATGCACATGTGTACTCGGTCCATTTCCCTCCTTCCCCTCTGCACAGCCCCCGGACACAGGCAGCCCATGCTACGCCACTGCTGGGGCACGTTCAGTGAACTTAGTATCGGGTCTTTATTTGCATTTTTCTGACTCATATTTGCAACTTCCTTTTGTTCTATTAGGACTGCTTTCCCACACCCTCTTTCCTAGGAAGACTACCAGCTTCCCACACCTGTCTCCTGAGTGGGCGTCTCCTCCGTGCTTCAAAAGAAAGGGCAAGGATGGAGACTGGTTGAGGCAGCTGGTGGAGAATATCGGTGGTGCAGCTTGGATTTAATGGTCTTACCCGAGGGAGAGGGGTGCTTTTGACAGCCATGTGTGTTACTTCATTTATGGAGCACACAACGAACATGTTTCTTCCCCTATTCTCACCCCCTTTCCATGCTCTGCTGCTTCTTTTAATGTTCCCTACAAACAAACAACCAGGGACGCAGGTGGTGCTGTGCGTTAAACCACAGAGCCTAGGACTTGCCGATCAGAAGGTCGGCAGTTCAAATCCCCGCGATGGGATGAGCGCCCGTTGCTCGGTCCCAGCTCCTGCCAACCTGGCAGTTCAAAAACACGTCAAGTGCAAGTAGATAAATAGGTACCACTCTGGCGGGAAGGTAAACGGCATTTCCGTGCGCTGCTCTGGTTCGCCAGAAGCAGCTTAGTCCTGCTGGCCACATGACCCGGAAGCTGTATGCCGGCTCCCTCGGCCAATAAAGCGAGATGAGCACCGCAACCCCAGAATTGGTCTTGACTGGACCTAATGGTCAGGGGTCCCTTTACCTTTACCTAAGGTGCTACTGGACATTTTTTTTAATTTTTTAATTTATTTCGATTGGCAAGTTGGTTAGGGACAACAGAGTGGGGTATTGCAGGCCTGGCAAAATCTGGCAAACCATAAATGGAGCCTGGCAAAGTCCAGTGTCTTTGGAGATCCCAACTTTGGTTACCCCAAACTTTTATTCTGCCCCCTTTTTTGTTGTTAGTTGAATCAACAAAATATTAGCCAGCCTCGCACCTCAGGCACTTCTCCGAGCAAACATCTACGGCAGTGGCAATCCCTTCCTCTACTCCTCCCAACATGTTTGCCCACTGATAGCCCATGAGGAATCTAATAAATGACTGCCCTGAGGAACTCCTAGCAATGCATTCCTTCCTTGACACCCTCTATCATCCGGGCATAGCTCTCTCCTTATGCAGGTCTTCTGACACATTATGAAACCGCAAGTATTTTAAGCTGAGTCAAAGGGAATGACAGTGGTCTGTAATCCAAACTGACAAGCAAGCAAAAGGGCACTGGTGGGAGGGAGTCGGGAGTCGGGAGAAGGAGAAGAGTGAGGGAAAAGCCCCCAAAGAACGAAAATAATTGTCCTCTGCAGCTGCTTTCGGTGGGGCGTGCAGAGGTGTTGAGGAGAGGTGATGAGCAGAGGTGAACTGATTGCCTCTGGGAACAGGATGTGCATGTAAGGCCACTGGTGGTCAAGGGGAAGTCTTATTTGTCAGGTACAGTACCCAACACATCTCCAGCATATTCTTGCCTCATACAAAACCCTCCAAGGAAGCAGACCCCACAGCTGAAGGCCACCTGGTGGGTTGATGGTACAGTGGTACCTCAGGTTAAGTACTTAATTCGTTCCAGAGGTCCATACTTAACCTGAAACTGTTCTTAACCTGAAGCACCACTTTAGTTAATGGGGCCTCCTGCTGCTGCCACGCCGCTGGAGCACGATTTCTGTTTTCAACCTGAAGCAAAGTACTTAACCCGAGGTAATATTTCTGGGTTAGTGGAGCCTGTAACCTGAAGCGTATGTAACCTGAGGTACCACTGTACTTCAGCAATGTCTAGGCAACACAACGACCATGTACATACAAAATAGACAATTTTTATAGAATACCTTCAAACCATAACAAGTACAAAATAAAATCTTTAGTCTGAAAGTCTCTGAAAATCTTTAAATGAAACGAGGTACCAGAATGGTGGGAGGATATAGAATTGCTTCATAAACCCATCTTATTTCAAATGAATGTATGTAAATGAAAATATCAAATGCTGTGGAACAGTGCTCATGTAATACTGTAATACATGGTCATTGTGTTGCCTAGACGTTGCTGACGTTCTCTTTGCAACACAGGGGTTAGTTTGCCTACCTACGGGTTGATGGTACAGGCAGGGCTTTTTTTCAGCTGGAACTTGCCAGAACTCAGTTCTGGCACCTCTCAGGTGGGCGCCATTGCCATTCTAAGACAACACAGGAGGCATTCGTGGTGAGTTCTAGCACCTCTTTTTCCAGAGAAACGACACTGGGTAGAGGTGAGATTCAAGTCACAATGTTCCTGAGATATAGTTCAGCTCCTTAGCCGCTGCAGCTAAACCAGCCATACCAGTTAAGTTTGCCAGTGTGCGTGTCTCGTTGGTCTTCTCAAATATCCCCAAAACAGGACACCTGTTCCTTGTTTCCACCACGTGTCCCCAGGTGCTGGACTGCTGCTTGCATCTCTACCCATGGGCTGGGGAGTTGGCCGTTGACAATATCTGCATAGCCACAGTTTTTCCACCCCTGTTGTGGTGGAGATGAGGGAGCCACTAGCAGCAATAGGGGAACCTACATGTATGTGACAGAGACAGCCAGAGAGATGGGAGTCTCGCCACAGTTTGGTCAAGCAGATCTGATCCTGGAGCAGCACGAGGGCAAGCAGGTGTAGGCCTGACTTCAACAGTGGAATAAAGAAAGGTGGCAAACCTAAGAGTTGTTCGGAGAAAGTTAGAGCAAACCTGTTTGCCTCCAGTCCATGGTACTTTGGTGGTTTCTTATGGTTCAGTCGGTAGAGCATGAGACTCTTAATCTTAGGGTTGTGGGTTCAAGCCCCATGATGGGCAAAAGATTGAAGCATTGCAGGGGGTTAGACTAAATCCCTCATGGTCTCTTATGATTCTGCAATTTTGCATGATTCCGTTCCGTTCCATTCCATTCCATCCAAGGGCAGTGTGAGAGTAGGGAGGAAAAAAGCATAATCCCGAGTATTTTTTGCATCAGGCCCCACCAATGATGATGATAATAATAATAATAATAATAATAATAATAATAATAATAATAATAATTTATTTATACCCCGCCCATCTGGCTGGGTTTCCCCAGCCACTGTGGGCGGCTTCCAACAAAGACCAAAAATACACTAAGATGTCACACATTAAAAACTTCCCTGAACAGGGCTGCCTTCAGATGTCTTCTGAATGTCAGGTAGTTGTTTATCTCTTTGACATCTGATGGGAGGGCGTTCCACAGGGCGGGCGCCACTACCAAGAAGGCCCTCTGCCTGGTTCCCTGTAACTTGGCTTCTCGCAATGAGGGAACCGCCAAAAGGCCCCCAGTGCTGGACCTCAGCGTCCGGGCAGAATGATGCGGCAATGTTTCCGTTTAACTTAATCTATGTGTGGGGTTTTGTGTCAGCGTCGTTTGTGCAGGTTCTTTTTGCTAATGTCTCAACAAATGAAACTGACCTGTAGAAAATGTAACTTGAAAAAAAAGAGACATTGCACCTACTTTTGTAAACCAATAAATCTGTAATAAAAATACATTTAAAAAAATCATGGATGTTTCATTCTCTCTTACAATGGCTAATAGTTTTATTAGACACATCTTCCACGCACCAGAGTTAGTATCTGCAGGGTTGGGGGAACCCCAGCATTCAGAAGTTTTTTTTTGGGGGGGGGAATATATATGTTTGGGAGAGTGGGAATCTAAGGGAACCCTGAGATCTCTGCATATAGAGTGGTGTATAAATTCATTAAACAACAACAACAACAACAACAACAGGGGAACTTAAACAGTCCAACAAGATCTGAGCATGCTCTGTGGACACAAAATGCTGACTGTTGGGTGGTGGGGGGGGGGAGGAAAACTGACACGGGGTGGTGGAGCTGGAATGGAGTCTGATGGGATAGGGCCTGGCTGGCTGGCTGGGATTCCAGGAGCATTTATTCTGTTTCAATGAGATTTTAGGCAACCCCCACCTCACCCCATTATCTTGTGGCAATGAATTGTCCGTTGTGTTTTGTGTAAAACAGTAATTCCCAAGCTATGGGTTGGGGCACATTAATGTGTTACTGGAGTGGAATGCCTCCGGTTTCATTCATTCCTTCATTTATTTCTGTGTGCCTGGTATTAGCAGTTGCGCTTGAGGGTTTTTGCAGCGACATCTGACTTGCGCACTCCTGGGGATGGAAAACGGGACAAGGCGATATCTGCTCGGTTCTGGGCAGGCAATTATTCTTACGTCCAACTTGTGTCTTTGGGGCCAGCAACGAGGAGGCCGTGTTTAGCTCTCTCGCGTTTTTTGTGTTAACTCCAGTGACGTCACGTTACCGGCCTTGATTCCCTGGAATAAAGCGAGGGGGTGCGTAAGCTCGATTGCAAGAACGCCGCGTTGTGCTATCGCATCCTTGCACATTCCTGGAGACACACCCGCTGGTTTTAGTTACACCTCAGAGTTCAAAGTTGAGCACCACAAGGCATTATTATTTCTCGGGACATGTTGTTGTCTGTCCCAAAAGAATCCTACTCTCAGTCCCCCTTGGGGCTAATAGTCGCAGGAGATTCCTCATGTTTAAACCTGACCCGCCATCCTCTGCACTTTGAGCGGGAGGAAACATGAGAAGCAAGGCTGGCAGCTCCGGGGTTGCAGAGTGCGAGCGAGTGCGCACGCGAGCGAGTGAGAGGGAGAGAATGTCACTTGCGTGTCTCTTTCCGCAAATACCTTCCCCATCAGCAGTTCCTTGATCCCTTCTCTGGAGCAGGAAAGGCGCACACCTGTGCTCCGATGCCGTTTGGATGCCTTTAGGCTCAGAAATGACATGGTGCAGCAGAGGCGGAGGAGGAGGATGGGGGTAAAGAAGAACTTTTCTTAATCTGCAACATGCCGGTTTCAGATGACCCCCCCCACTCCCCCTGGATTCTATTTCATTCCCTTACTCAGAGCAAGGCATGCCAGGGGCTGAAGCTGAATGGAAGCCAGGAGTATTGAAAATAGTTTGGTATCTAAAGCTCCTGGGCTAGTCCGGGCACAAGGGCAGTAAATTGCTGGCAAGGGGGTGGGGGAATATTCATTTCCCTTGGAATGTTCCTCCATTCCCTGAGAAAGGCCGGTATACAACTGTTTATATACTGCCCACCTAGCAGTTTGAAAGCACGACAAAGTGGAAGTAGATAAATAGGTACCGCTCCGGCGGGAAGGTAAACGGCGTTTCTGTGTGCCGCTCTGGTTTGCCAGAAGCGGCTTAGTCATGCTGGCCACATGACCCGGATGCTGTCTGCGGACTCCCTCGGCCAGTAAAGCAAGATGAGTGTGCAAGCCCAGAGTCGTCCGCGACCGGACCTAATGGTCAGGGGTAACTTTACCTTTACCTTTATATACTGCCTTCAGCGGAAAGGCCATTTGAGCTGGTGAAGTTTGAATGATTGAGGATAATAATAATAATAATAATAATAATAATAATAATTTATTACTTATACCCCGCCCATCTGGCCAGGCCTCCCCCACTCTCGGCGGCTCCCAACAGAATATTAAAAACACAATAAAATATCACGCATTAAAAATTCCCTAAACAGGGCCGCCTCCCACACTTCAAACCTCATCAATGTCACACTATTGGGGTGGCCTTCTGGATCAGGCCCAAGAGACGGAGCCACTTCTAGGTTTGAGGGGCTCTCTTCAACATGTCCTCTTGTGGGGCCCTTCGTCTGTCAGTGGGCTGTGGCAGGCTGATCTAGCCTTGGCCAGCGGGTCTGGCCACTTTGTGGTTTCTTGCAGTTTCCCAGAATGATACTAGGTCATCATTCTATTCCGTGGTGGTGGTGGTGGTTATATTTATACTCCACCCCTCTGACTGGGTTGCCCCAGCCACTCTGGGTGGCTTCCACCATATTTAAAAACATAATAAACCATTAAACATTTTAAAACTTCCCTATAAAGGGATGCCTTCAGATGTCTTCTAAAGGTTGTCTAGTTCCTGATCTCCTTGGCTCGGGGGCGTCGCATAACTTCATACCCTCCAACATTTCTCTGATGAAAAGAGGGATGTCCTAAGGAAAAGCAGTCATGAAATTAAAAGATGCCTGCTTCTTGGGAGAAAAGCAATGACAAACCTAGAGAGCATCTTAAAAAGCAGAGACATCACCTGCCAACAAAGGTCCGTATAGTTAAAGCCATGGTTCCATATGTAGCGATGTATGGAAGTGAGAGCTGGACCATAAAGAAGGCTGATCGCCAAAGAATTGATGCTTTTGAATTATGGTGCTGGGGGAGATTCTTGATAGTCCCATGGACTGCAAGAAGATCAAACCTATCCATTCTTAAGGAAATCAGCCCTGAGTGCTCACTGGAAGGACAGATCCTGAAGCTGAGGCTCCAATACTTTGGCCACCTCATGAGAAGATAAGACTCCCTGGAAAAGACCATGATGTTGGGAAAGATGGAGGGCACAAGGAGAAGGGGACGACAGAGGACGAGATGGTTGGACAGTGTTCTTGAAGCTACCAGCATGAGTTTGACCAAACTGTGGGAGGCAGTGGAGACAGGAGTGCCTGGTGTGCTCTGGTCCATGAGGTCACGAAGAGTCGGACACGACTAAACAACAACAAAGGAAAAGCAGTACGTTCTGGGACCAAAACAGAAACTGGGACGGCTTCTGTGAATCCAGGACTGTCCCTGGAAAATAGGGACACTTGGAGGGTCTGTGTCACTATGGCAAAGCATGCCAAGTGTTTTGAAACCTGAAATGCGTCTCCAAGGCCTGAAGACATTTTGCCGCCTGAGGCAGAGAAGAATATGACACACAAAAACCAACTGGAACAGCAGCTGAATCTGACTCCATCGTCTTCCATCACCCTGAAGGCAACAACAAGCCACCTTAGCTTGATGCCATCCCTGCCACACAGCTCTGTCCTTCAAGACTTCTCTGCCATTTGCAGCCTTCTGCTGCCTCAGGCCACTGCCTCATTCTGCCCAATGGTAGGGATAGATGCATCTCTTAACACTTTAAATACCTGGAATGCAAGTTCCCTTATAGATTACAGTCACTGACTGTAGGTAGGTGTAGGGAAGCTCAGCAGAAGGTTGCAGAATGACAACTTGCATCAGCCCTAGCAAGGATGGCCAACGGGCAGGGATGGTGGGAGCTGTAGCTCAGCAACATCTTGTTCCCCACACCTGGTCTAGGGCTTTGCCCTGGGAATTACTGCCATGAGAGAACATCTGAAGGTGAATCGCAGCCCCAAGGCTGCGGTGGAAGAACTCCCTCCCTGTTGAGGTTTGCGACTATAAAGAGCGTGTATGAAATATATATGCTCTTTCACAAGGCTTTTGAACTCAGTTTCTCAGGACATTTTTTTTTAATATGTGCAGCTGATTATTTCCCTGCAAGGTTTTCTGGTTTTCATTTCATTTGCATTTTGGGTTTGTTTTCTTTTAAATAAAAGTGATTTTAAATTAGATTTGTTATTGGTTACTCTTACAGAGAAGTGGGATAAACATTTAAAAAAGCAGCCCATTCTAACAACTACATTAATAGCCAAAAAAGGAGGATATAAATCAGGTAATTGCACAGTAATAGTATAGTTAAAGCTATGGTTTTCCAAGTAGTGATGTATGGAAGTGAGAGCTGGACCATAAAGAAGGCTGATCGCCAAAGAATTGATGCTTTTGAATTGTGGTGCTGGAGGAGACTCTTGAGAGTCCCATGGACTGCAAGAAGAACAAACCTCTCCATTCTTAAGGAAATCAGCCCTGAGTGCTCCCTGGAAGGACAGATCCTGAAGCTGAGGCTCCAATACTTTGGCCACCTCATGAGAAGAGAAGACTCCCTGGAAAAGACCCTGATGTTGGGAAAGATTGAGGGCACAAGGAGAAGGGGAGGACAGAGGACGAGATGGTTGGACAGTGTTCTCGAAGCTACCAGCATGAGTTTGACCAAACTGTGGGAGGCAGTGGAAGACAGGAGTGCCTGGCGTGCTCTGGTCCATGGGGTCACGAAGAGTCAGACACGACTAAACAACTAAACAACAACAGCTATTTTCAGTTAATGGATCTCCATTTGCAGGGCTGGGAAATACCCACAAAAGGTATTGTCAGTCAGAGGAGCTAATACTAGGCCGGGTCTGAGGCTTCATATATGTGTAGGACAGGACTGGTGGCCCCAAGACACCCTAGATGTTGCTGGACTACAGATTCTATCATCCCTGACTATTCACCATGGTGGCTGGGACTGGTGTGAGTATCACCCAGGGAGTCACAGATTTGTCCTCCATGCTATATGGGAAAGTACAAAAAAGCCCTCTGGGCCATTACAAGTCTGACCTGAAGGGTTTTCTTCTTTTTTTTCTCTTTGCCGTTCTAGGTTGTTTTAAACTGCTTTTTAATGTTGTGTTTTAGGGCTGTAACCCACTCTGCGACCTTACAGTTGTCATAAGAAAAATACTGCTCCCCAGTGGCGTAGCGTGGGGGGTGCAAGGGGGGCCGGCCGCACCGGGCGCAACATCTGGGGTTAGGGCAAATCCACGGGTTAGGGGGCGCAAATTACTTGCCTTGCCCCGGGTGCTGACAACCCACGCTACTCCACTGCTGCTCCCTTTTCCTTATAGGGTATCCAAGAGCCCGTATAGAGTCCTTAAGTAGGTTCTCTATCGGTAGGAGAAAATAACAGAGGCCAACCAGAGAATATTGAGAAGCAAGGCAGCTAGTAAGCCTGATCTTTATTAACTGTTGCAACAGGGTGCTCACAACCACACGCAGGAGGCATCCAAAACAATGGTGCGCATGCCCTTATATAGACTTTGGAAGTTGCCCACCCTGTAGCCAGAGGTAAAGGTAAAGGTAAAGGGCTGCATCAATAGGAGTATAGCATCTAGATCAAGGGAAGTAATAGTGCCACTGTATTCTGCTCTGGTCAGACCTCACCTGGAGTACTGTGTCCAGTTCTGGGCACCACAGTTCAAGAAGGACACTGACAAACTGGAACGTGTCCAGAGGAGGGCAACCAAAATGGTCAAAGGCCTGGAAACGATGCCTTATGAGGAGCGGCTAAGGGAGCTGGGCATGTTTAGTCTGGAGAAGAGGAGGTTAAGGGGTGATATGATAGCCATGTTCAAATATATAGAAGAATGTCACATAGAGGAGGGAGAAAGGTTGTTTTCTGCTGCTCCAGAGAAGCGGACACAGAGCAATGGATCCAAACTGCAGGAAAGAAGATTCCACCTAAACATTAGGAAGAACTTCCTGACAGTAACAGCTGTTCGACAGTGGAATTTGCTGCCAAGGAGTGTGGTGGAGTCTCCTTCTTTGGAGGTCTTTAAGCAGAGGCTTGACAACCATATGTCAGGAGTGCTCTGATGGTGTTTCCTGCTTGGCAGGGGGTTGGACTCGATGGCCCTTGTGGTCTCTTCCAACTCTATGATTCTATGACCATTAGGTCCAGTCATGGCCGACTCTGGGGTTGCGGCGCTCATCTCGCTTTATTGGCTGAGGGAGCCGGCGTACAGCTTCCGGGTCATGTGGCCAGCATGACTAAGCCGCTTCTGGCGAACCAGAGCAGCGCACAGAAAGGCTGTTTACCTTCCCGCCGGAGCAGTACCTATTTATCTACTTGCTCTTTTAATGTGCTTTTGAACTGCTAGGTTGGCAGGAGCAGGGACCGAGCAATGGGAGCTCACCCCGTCACAGGGATTCGAACTGCCGGCCTTCTGAACGGCAAGTCCTAGGCTCTGTGGTTTAACCCACAGCGTCACCTGCGTCCCTTGTCTGAAATAGTACAGGAGAACAAACCTGAAGCCATTTTGACTCTTCCAGCCACCTCAAAAATTCTCTGCAGTAAGGAAGAAAATGGGACTTCAGCCTTCCAGGTGTTTTGGGACTACAACTCCCATCATCCCTAGCTAACAGTACCAGTGGTCAGGGGTGATGGGAATTGTAGTCCCAAAACATCTGGAGGGCCAAGTTTGGCCACCACTGGTAGGACTTACTTCTTAGTCTTTTCTTCTCCTGAAGATATCCTGCAAGGCAGCGGAGGTTTGGAACCAGAGTTTTTTCTTCCCATAAATCACAACACAACTTATATTACTGTTGGAGCAGAATAATGGTACAGTGGTACATCAGGTTAAGTACTTAATTTGTTCTGGAGGTCCGTTCTTAACCTGAAACTGTTCTTAACCTGAAGCGCCACTTTAGCTAATGGGGCCTCCCGCTGCCACCGCACCACCAGAGCACGATTTCTGTTCTCACCCTGAAGCAAAGTTCTTAACCTGAGTCTGTAACCTGAAGCTTATGTAACCTGAAGCGTATGTAACCTGAGGTACCACTGTACTGTACATTGCACATCTCTTCCCGGTAATAACATATTACACTTCAGTTAGAAGCTAAGTATGAGGAGGAGGAGGAGGAGGAGGAACGGACGCGGAGCAAGGGAAACTGCATCTATTCTAAGCTCCGGGGGAATTTTTACAGAATTAATTTCTTTACCACCCAACATCCTGTCCGATTTCCCCCTCTGCTTTCAGAAGCAAGCTGAGGCCTGTTTGCCAAGCAATTTGAGGATAACATTTCTTGCATCTGCCTTGACTTGGTTGCTGTGGTTTCTTCAGGTCAGTCAAGTGATGTGTCCAGAAAATTTGTGTTTATTGGGTGGCCGTGTGTCCATCTGGACAGCTGCCAAAGATTATTCCTCTACAGTGGTACCTCGGGTTACATACGCTTCAGGTTACATACGCTTCAGGTTACAGACTCCGCTAACCCAGAAATATTACCTCAGGTTAAGAACTTTGCTTCAGGATGAGAACAAAAATTGTGTAGCGGCATCGCAGCGGCAGCAGCAGGCCCCATTACCTAAAGTGGTACCTCAGGTTAAGAACACTTTCAGGTTAAGAACAGACCTCCAGAACAAATTAAGTTCTTAATCCAAGGCACCACTGTATTTGAAGGGACATCTGGTCTGAGTCCAGTTTAAAGATAAAGAAGACATAAGAAGGGGCAAGTAGATAAATAGGTACCACTGTGGCGGGAAGGTAAATGGCGTTTCCGTGCGCTCTGGTTTCTGTCCCAGTGTTCCATTGCGCCAGAAGCGGTTTAGTCATGCTGCCCACATGATCTGTGGACAAATGCCGGCTCCCTTGGCCTGAAAGCGAGATGAGCGTTGCAACCCCATAGTCGCCTTTGACTAGACTTAACCGTCCAGGGGTCCTTTACCTTTTTAAAAAATTATTATGTCAACCCCAGCTGCACATTCTGAACCAGAAGCACAATTTTGCTAGTGTTGGATTTTGTCTGTTTGTCCGCAAGCCCTCCTGATAACCATTAGTCAGGCTTGTGATGTAGAAATCAGGTAGATATATAAATATAAGAAGGGCCTTTGGCCTTCAAGAGAAGCATTCTGGGAAACTCCCGAGGATTAACACCTGTATGCCGCACGAACGGTGGGAGGAGAGGCAGCGTGCGCCAAGTCCTTAGGAGAGTGGTATGGAATGTGGCTGCTTTGTTAGGTAACACTTTGGAAAAAAGCCCCAGCACCTGCAATATCATCACAGCAAAGGTAGCCAGCGGTTTGCAAAGTTGGGAAGCTCTTGAAACCCAAGAAGAATACGCGCATGCCTTGATGAATAAGGTCACACCTGGGCCCTGAAGGGAAAATGCATACATATATATGTCTGAGCAAGATATGTGTGTGATCTAATATCAACTTATTGCAAAGAGAGAGAGGAGGCACACGACATCAGTTGGTGCTTTTTGAGCACAAGGCAGCTCCCCGTAATCATCTAAAAGCTGTGGCTCAAAGCTTCTTTGCGTGTCTTGGTGCTTAGCACTTTAGGCCTTGTGTGGGGTTTACAGAAGATGGCCAAACTCTTGCTTCAGTAATACTGCTCAAAAAATACATTTTTTAAAAGTCACAGTAAGTTTAAAGAAATCGAAAGTAGTTGTCTAGCTTCGTCGTCGTTGTAGTAACTTGATATAAGACAAATATCAGCATTAAGTCTCTCATTAATGCACACCATACATTTCAAAGAATCAGAATTGTAAAGTTGGAAGGGGTCCCAGCGGTCATCTAGTCCAACCCTCTCCAATGCAGGAATCTCAACTGAAGCATCCATGACAGGTGGCCAACTAATCTCTGCTTAAAAACCTCCAAGGAAGGAATATCCACAACCTCCCGAGGAAGTCTAACAGCTTACTGTCAGACGGTTCTTCCTGACGTTTACATTGGTACCTCAGGTTACATACACTTCAGGTTATATACGCTTCAGGTTACAGACTCCGCTAACCCATAAATATTACCTCAGGTTAAGAACTTTGCTTCAGAATGAGAACAGAAATCGTGCTCCGGCGGTGCGGTGGCAGCAGGAGTCTCCATTAGCTAAAGTGGTGCTTCAGGTTAAGAACAGTTTCAGGTTAAGAATGGACCTCCGGACGAATTTAGTGCTTAACCTGAGGTACCACGGTAGTTGGAATCTCCTTTCTTGTAACTTGAAGCCATTGGTTCAAGACCTACCCTCCAGAGCAGAAAAGAAGCTTGCTCCATCTTCCATGTGACAGTCCTTGAGATATCTGGTTATCACATCTCCTCTCAGTCTCCTCTTTTCCAGGCTAAACATACCCAGCTCCTTCAACCATTCCTCATATGGCTTGGTTTCCAGACCCTTGGTCATCTGGGTCGTTGTCCTCACATTTCACGCAAAAGAATCCTGGGAACTCTACTCTGTAGCTCTGTGAGGGGGAAGCTACAGTCTTCATGATTCTTAAAGGGGGTGTGCTTTAAACAAATGGTGTGTGCCCCCAGTCCAAGTTTTGGAGGGATAGATTAAAAGATATAAATGACCAATATATCTCGTTGACCACCAGTGACTGGAAGAGTGACACAATGGGACCCCTTCAGAGAAAGTGCTTGGCACATTGTAGTCAATCGAAGACATCGGTTTTCCCCAAGTCTTGGTCTTTGGGCTTTCTTAGGGACTGCACAACTACCAAAGAACTTCCATTGCAGGCCGTGCAATTTGGGAATGGCATGAAACCACTCTGATAACAGCTTCCTTTGCAGATTATGAGGAAATCATTATCAGAGGGATTCATGGTCATCAGCTAGACTTCCTGGAGGGCCATTAGGGTGATTAGGGTGATCAGTAGCAGACCAGCGGTTCAACCACTACAACTCTAAACTGGCCTGCCAGCAAATATTACCACTTTGTCTGATATCCTTTGTCCACTGTTTGCCTGTGAAGAGTGTGTAGGTAGAATTGACCTCTCTCGGTGGGTCAAATATGGCCCAGTGGCCATATCTGAAACCAGATTTTCCATAAAAGTCTGTCTACACTGTTTGGGGAGGAGACCCCTATCTGAAATTCAAGATTATTTCATGCACCTGTAATTAAAAGTCACTACACTACACGGGTGCCGCTGTGGGTTAAACCACAGAGCCCTAGGACTTGCCGATCAGAAGGTCGCCGGTTCAAATCCCCGCGACGGGGTGAGCTCCCGTTGCTCGGTCCCAGCTCCTGCCAACCTAGCAGTTCAAAAGCATGAAGTGCAAGTAGATAAATAGGTACCGCTCCTGTGGGAAGGTAAACGGCGTTTCCATGTGCTGCTCTGGTTCGCCAGAAGCGGCTTAGTCATGCTGGCCACATCACCCGGAAGCTGTACGCCAGCTCCCTCGGGCAATAAAGCGAGATGAGCACCACAACCCCAGAGTCGGCTAAGACTGAACCTAATGGTCAGGGGTCCCTTTACCTTTACCTTTTATAGTACGAAGTACGGAGTACTGTGAAGGTGACCCGGAAACTACAACTAATCCAGAATGTGGCAGCTAGACTGGTGACTGGGAGCGGCTGCTGAGACCATATAACACCGGTCTTGAAAGACCTACATTGGCTCCCAGTACGTTTCCGAAAACAATTCAAAGTGCTAGTGCTGACCTTTAAAGCCCTAAATGGCCTCGGCCCAGTATACCTGAAGGAGAGCCTCCACCCCCATCATTCAGCCTGGACCCTGAGGTCCAGCTCCAAGGGCCTTCTGGCAGTTCCCTCACTGCGAGAAGTTACAGGGAACCAGGCAGAGGGCCTTCTCTGTAGTGGCGCCCTCCCTGTGAAACACCCTCCCGTCAGATGTCAAGGAAATAAACAACTATCTGACTTTTAGAAGACACCTGAAGGCAGCTCCGTTTAGGGAAGTTTTTAATGTTTGATCTTTTATCGCTTTTATTACTATCATTATAAATATTCTGTTGGGAGCCCCCCAGAGTGGCTGGGGAAACCCAGCCAGATGGGCAGGATATATATAAATTATTATTATTATTATTATTATTATTATTATTATTATTGTTGTTGTTGTTGTTGTTGTTGTTGTTGTTGTTATTCAGAGAAATGGAACAAGGTGAATGGAGAAAAATCTGGCTAGATGGAGGAAAAGTCAGTTGGGAGAACAAATGCAGAGTTATGGTGGGGGGATGAATTAGCAGGTGTAGGGTGAGAACCAAGGTCAACCGTGTGTATATAGGTGCACAATCTTCTGATTTCTCTTCCCTTAATATTTATTTCATTCTTCACAGCTCAGTGTGGGAACATCCTCTATTGAAAAGCATTGCATTTCAAGTGAGGCATACAAAAGTTTTATTTCTTTTATCAGTATGTTTCCACCATTTGTACCCTGTCTTAGCGCGCACGCACACACACACACACACACATCGGTGTTGCAAAATAGACATGAGCTAAGGGGAAAGTCAGGGACATGGGTGGTGCTGTGGGTTAAACCACAGAGCCTAGGACTTGCCGATCAGAAGGTCGGCGGTTCGAATCCCCATGACGGGGTGAGCTCCCGTTGCTCGGTCCCTGCTCCTGCCAACGTAGCAGTTTGAAAGCACGTCAAAGTGCAAGTAGATAAATAGGTACCGCTCTGGCAGGAAGGTAAATGGCATTTTCGTGCGCTGCTCTAGTTCGCCAGAAGCGGCTTAGTCATGCTGGCCACATGACCAAGCTGTACACCACCCCCCTCAGCCAATAAAGCGAGATGAGCGCCGCAACCCCAAACTCGGTCACGCCTGGACCTAATGGTCAGGGGTCCCTTTACCTTTACCTTTAAGGGGAAAGTCACTCATTTGAAAGCCTTGTGAAATAGAAACCTATTCACAGCCCGCTTAGAAGTCAGGAGTTGGGACTTGGCTGAGCAGCTCAGGAAGAGAATTCCAGTTGTGGAGCCACCACTAAAAAGCTCTCTCTGGGGCTATTTTTTTGCTGCACTAGTCATTGTTTCACTTCACCTGTAGAAGAGGCCCCATAGAGAAGCCCCAAAAAGCTCCTAAAAACATGGCCATTTTCATCATACCTTCTACCTTCGTATGCCCCAGCCTAAAACTATAGGTTGCTCCCTGATACCCACAAACATTTCGCCTCTGAACTGTGCTGAGGTAACGGGTTTGAGAAAGTCTCTCAGGCTCCCTCGTTCTCATCAAAACTGGGATTAAAATGTCATGGGAAATGGCTCCTTGGCAAATGGAGTGAGCAAGAATCTGCTCATCCATGCTGAAAATCCCATTGCCTCCCTCACCTTCTCCACTCCTCCCTCCCTCCCCCCCAGACCTCCATAAAACTTTATAAGCAATGGATTGGTGGTAGTTGACAGTTGGCTTTAGGCCCGCTTCTGAAGAAACAGGGATGAGAGAAGTTCTCATAGCCAATGTTTGCTTTTTTTATTAACCCATCTGGAATGCATGGAGAATTTCACCATACTTTAAGGACACCATAGATGTTTGCCCTCCATCTTAGACCCTGTTCTAGCAGCAGCTATTCCGGTCAACAAGACCACCATCTTCGAAACCCTTTCCCATGTTTTCATGCTATGAGATATGCAATAAGGAAATAAAATGGAAGCATTAATGGTTTTTCCAATGGTCATTCCGCAACAAACAATAGCTTCTATCCAATTGCAAGTTCTCTCAAACCTCTTTCAGCAACTCCAAAAGGCACCTCTGCTTTGCTGAATGAAATATACTCCAAGTCACGTAGTGATTTCATGCTCTTTATTGCAGCTCATAAACAGTGAATGACTTTTCCCCAAAAAACCTCAGGCTTTATATACATTATTTACACAATGGGTCCCGTGTGATTGGCTGACTCTGCTTCCTCCTGGAGCCTGATTGGGCTGCTCCTGCAGGCCAATCAGTTGTCGCATTCTAGGATCCTACTGACCTTATAGGCTGATTAACTTCCTCCTGGGGCCTGATTGGGCTGCTCCTGCAGGCCAATCAGATTGTTGCGTTCTAGGATCCTACCTACCTTTTTTTCTAGGATCGAAGCTCAGTACATAACACTGAGGTTTTGGTTAGTTGCTCAAGATAGCAGACTGGCCTCAAAACAATCCCGTCAGAAATGTTAGGCTGAGAGTGTTTGAGATCACCTAATGGGCTTCATGGCCATGTATGTATTTGAATGTGGGTCTCCCCCTCCAAGTCTGTAACTTTAACCCAGAGTTGTAGCGAAGATGGCGTCCTTCAGATTTTTTGTTTTACTACAACTCCCATCATCCCTCATCATTTCTCACACTGGCTAGGGCTGATGGGAGTTGTAGTCCAAAAAGATATGTGGAGGGCACTGAATTGGCTATTCCTGGTTTAACACCATACTGTAAGTGTGGCAGCTGATGAATAATCAGTAATGTGATTTAAATGGGTTGACGCAGCTAACTTTAATCAAAATAGGAACTACCCCCTACCGTTGAAGAATGTGGTTTGCAGGTATCCAGTGTACTCAGAACCTATATACTCATTTTTCTGGAAGTGTCCGCAGTGTCTACTGTCTATGCATCCTTGAACTGCTATAATTTTCACTCTGCTCAGCAGCCACCTCCCCCATGACCACATCCACTTTATAAATGAACAAACAGAGCTTCTTTTAAAAGCGAAAACTGAACAAAAGATATTTATGGGATTTATGAGCACGTCAAAGATCAGCGCAACAGCTCTGGAAAAGCACAAAAGCTACAGCAGTACAAGATACACATATCTATATATACCCATTAAAAATTAAGACATACACTGTGTTAAGTACAATTAAAAGTCATACACAGAGGACAGTGACAAAACCCTATCCATAAAACTTAATGGGAACTGTACAAAGGACATAAATAATATAAATATTCTCTCCCAGCCTAAACAGCTGTACATTTTTTGAGGTAGGAAAAAAACCCACATCTTCCCTTAATAGAATTAAGAGTTTGTTACAGTCAGTACTTTGCATTGTATCCAGCGATTTGTTAAATTAACGAAGATAAACAGACCGTTCCCTTTTTAAAAAACAGGCCAGCAGTACCCACAATGCATTGCTCTGGAGGTACGTTTCTACTAAAGAGAGAATTCTTTCAGCATTATCAATTCTTGCCTTCCTTACGGGATTGTCAAAATCTAGTTCTTTCTCAAGAGTACATTTATGGAACTGAAAAGTTTCTGGACTACAGTTCCCATATTCCCTGGGAGTCCATCAACACTTGAATACCCAAACCTTAACTGCCACTGCCCAGACCATCTACTTGGAAAATCTCCAATTGCACCTCCCCAAGATTTGGAAATTTTAAACACCATCTACTGTCCTCTGCAATGATTCAAATACCTACCAAGTCGCCCGCTTATGACTCCAGTCGCTCTGTCACTAGGGCTGGGTGATATATCATCTAAAACTGGTTAGAAGGCCCTATCGTGATATTGGTTTCATAATTTCGGAACTGGCAATGTATTGTGAATCATGATGTGTGTGTGCTATGCAAAAATCACAATCTGGGAAATCTGTGAGGCCAGCCAATGCCTTTACAGTGGTACCTTGGGTTACAGACGCTTCAGGTTACAGACTCTGCTAACCCAGAAATAGTACCTCAGGTTAAGAACTTTACCTCAGGATGAGAACAGAAATCGCGCGGCGGCGGCGGCGGGAGGCCCCATGAGCTAAAGTGGTACCTCAGGTTAAGAACAGTTTCAGGTTAAGAATGGACCTCCAGAACGAATTAAGTTCCTAACCCGAGGTACTACTGTACATGGCTCCATCCTCATTTCAGAGATGGTGATACATTGGTATATCACAATGTTTAATTGGTGATGTATTGCCATGCTGAAAACCGGATATTGACCAGCCCTATCTGTCACCGTGCACCAAACGTGCAAACATCAAATCAAAATGCTTGTCAAAGTTGTTTGAGTTCATGTGCGAATCCTTCCTCATTTGAGGTCCACCCAGGCCTCAGCTCAGCTTCCAAGTAAAATAGAGGACGTGGAGAGCTCAGCACCAATTCTGCGCATCTCCAGTTAAAAGATCTTGGGTAACAGGATTAGGAAAGCCTTCTGCCCTTGCCAGCAGCCCAGCAAGGAACCTCTGAACCACAGTGCCAAATATAGACCCTCCAAGTATCCCTATTTTCCAGGGACAGTCCCAGATTTAGAGAAGCCGTCCCAGTTTCTGATTTGATTCCGGAGTGTCCCACTTTTCCTTAGGACGTCCCTATTTTCATCGGTGAAATGTTGGAGGGTATGGTGTTATGCAACTTCTGAGCCAAGGAGATAAGTAACTCTACAACCTTTAGAAGACATCTGAAGGCAATCCTGTATAGGGAAGCTTTTTAATGTTTCATGTTTTCATCTAATTTGGAAGCCGCCCAGAGCGGCTGGCACAATCCAGTCAGATGGGCGGGGCATAAATAATAAAATTATTATTAGTAGTAGTATGGATAAAGGTAAAGGCAAAGGGACCCCTGACCACTAGGTCCAGTCGTGACCTACTCTGGGGTTGCTGATTGGCAAGTCCTAGGCTCTGTGGTTTAACCCACAGCGCCACCTGCGTCCCTGTAGTATGGAATAGGACATCCCAATTTTCATCAGAGAAATATTGGAGGGTATGGAGTGATGCGACCCCTGAGCCAAGAAGATATGTAACTATACAATCTTTAGAAGACATCTGAAGGCAGCCCTATATAGGGAAGTGTTTTTTTAAAATGTTTAATGTTTTATTATATTTTTATATATGTTGGAAGCCACCCAGAGTGCCATAATAATAATAATAATAGAATGTCTCTATTTTCATCAGAGAAATGTTGGAGGGTATGCATATACAGCTCATTGGACCAGTCCCCCCCCCTTGCAAAACCAACCTGGTAGACCACACACTAGGTTGTGTCGAGCATGGCAATTCAAAAGTCATGTGAGCTAGCTCCTGCACATGGCTTGACTAATTTGGAGTTATTTAGCACCATAGGCTTCATGATGCGATGGTCAAGCCATTCTCTGCATATGGACCCACTGCAGGCTCTAGTACTGTATGCAGATTGTTGTGGGGGAGGGAGAATAAATAAAAAAAGTCCCTCCTCTTCTCCCCCCCCCAATCCTCCTTTGATCTAACAAACCAGCCAAATGTCCTCAAATCCCGTGGGAAGCCTCGGAGAGAATGTTCCTTAAGGATTAACACATAAATAATGGGTCAGGTCATGCTTAATAATTGCCAGGGTACTTAGGGTGGTTGAGAATAACGACCAATTAGAGCCCAGCTGGCAAACATGTGGAGATTATCATTGCAACAAATGGGATTGGAGCTCTAAGGATGCCTTTGGCAAATGCAAGAGAGTATGGGTGATCGCCAGGAGAAATGCAGCAGTTGCGCGCTGGTTAAAAGAGGTGGGGAAAGCCCCAGTGGCCCATGGAATGTAGAATGCGGTCCCCAACATGGAATCCAGAGAACCTCTTGTTGTAAAGAAAGGAAGGTTTCCATTCTTGGTCACAAACAGAGCTGCTAGGAGCGATGGCTGGGGTGGAAGACAGAAGGAATAATCTGACCTGCTCCTGTGTGTGTTGGCAGATAGCTCAGTAAAAGGGACAGGACCCCTGGGCGGTTAAGTCCAGTCAAAGGCGACTATGGGGTTGCGGCGCTCATCTCACTTTCAGGTCGAGGGAGCCAGCATTTGTCCACAGACAGCTTTCCGGGTCATGTGGCCAGCATGACCAAACCGCATGGAAACTCCATTTACCTCCCCGCCACAGGGGTACCTATTTATCTACTTGCACTGGTGTGCTTTCGAACTGCTAGGTTGGCAGCAGCTGGGACATAGCAACGGGAGCTCACCCCGTCGCGGGGATTCAAACCACCAACTTTCTGATCGCCAAGCCCAAGGTGCTCAGTGGTTTAGACCACAGCGCCACCCAGTACACAGTACACAGGAGAGACCCAAGGGTGCAAAGCAGGGCTGGTGAGGGTTGTGTCTTGGCAGGGTCCATGACCTGTAGAGATTGCAAAGGGATTGATGAGAAGACATCTGAAGGCAGCCCTGTATGGGAAGTTTTTAATGCTTGATGTTTTACTGTGGTTTTTATAATTTGTTGGGATCTGCACAGAGTGGCTGGGGCAACCCAGTAAGATGGGTGGCATAAATTTTATTATTATTATTAATATTACTACTACTATTAGATCCTGAGCCTGAGGTTCCCCATCTCTTCACCTGATCTTTAAGTACAGTCATACCTCAGGTTAAATATGCTTCAGGTTGAGCGTTTTCAGGTTACGCTCCACACCGACCCGGAAGTAATGGAACACGTTACTTCCAGGTATCGCCGCTCGCGCATGCGCAAATGCTCAAAATCATGTCACACGCATGCGCGGAAGCGGCACATGCACATGCAGAAGCAGGTTGCGTTCGCTTCAGGATGCAAATGGGGCTCCGGAACGGATCCTGTTCGCATCCAGAGGTACCACTGTATATTGGTCCTGCACTCAGCTCTCACCTGTGGCTCCTAGAAGCTGTCAGCATGTGACAGTGGCCACATCCTGGGAACGGCTTCGACCAGCTGGCTAAATTGGGTGAGGGTAGCAAATGGGTCTCAACTACTTCCCCTGCATGAGAAGACAGGCTCCGGTGGATCGAGCAGACCTGACCAATAGTGGGTCCAATGGTCTAGAAGGCAGTGATGTAGAGGGAAGACAGATGGGGCATGTCAACCTGGGAAGGTAGCCCATCTAGAAGGAGGAAAACTCTGGTCCTAAACCTCCGCTGCCTTGCGGGATATCTTCAAGAGAAGAAAAGGCTAAGGAGTAAACCGTAATTAAATGCAGAGTCCCTAAGATGGTGGGATGGCGCCTTGTACACCTCCTTCCGGCAACTCCTGCAACAAAGCTGGTGCCAAATATATTGCTCTGTTTTTCTTTGGACCCCATCAGCAAGGCCAACAGGGGGTCTTGTCGTCTGGGCAGCCCAGGACCTCCAGACACACTGTCTAAGCTTGCAAGCCAGGAAGGTCACTTCGATGCTGCTAACACAGCAGTTTGACTTCACCCCTGGAGGTACACTCCATTGTCCCTCGAGACAGACGGATGCCAACAACACCCATAGCCGTACTGCTGACGTGTCGCTACTTCCTCTATATCACAGACAGGCCGCATACACACCATGAATTTAAAGCACAAAGAATTCTGGGAACTGTAGTTTGTCAAAGGTGCTGGGGGGAACTATGATTCCCAGCAAGGAACCAGCTGAGAATCTGACAAGAAGAGTTTGCGTAGGACTTTTAGTAAGCAGGAGATAAATTATTTCCCTCCATAGCATCGAGATCCAAGCTATCACAGTTTTTTTAACCCGTTCTTGTTCAACAGTTCTCCTTTTATTCTCACAGCAATCCTAGGGGAGGTAAAGTTAACTGAAGGGGAATGGCTGGTCTTAAGGTTTTGTGGGAGAGCAGGGAGGCTGAACCCTCCTCTCCCAGGTCAGCCAGTGTGCTAGCAGGGGCTGATGGGAACTGTAGTGCAGAATACCTGGAGGACACCAGGTTGACAAAGGCCGCCATACACTTGTACCACTCCACCACCACCCCCAATATGGCCATCAAACTTTAATACTTTGCAGGGCTGGTGTAAGCCAGGCTCCCTTAGCCACAGCCCCCCCCCCCACGATATGGGGATAGCAATGATGGATTTTATTAGCATTGGAAGGATAATTTTAAATATATATATATTTATGAACCTTTTTTAAAAAAAGTTACATAAGACCAAAGTTTTTTTAAAAACAAAACAGAAACTCCTGTCTTTTTAGTTACCTCAGCAGCAATGTTACCGCCCAACCTCAGCTACACAAAAAGTAAATATTTCTCTGTTGTTTTCTATGGGTAGTTATTACTTCTGCCTCAGGGAAGGCCAAAAAAAACCCCAGCATCAAGGTGAAGTAAAAACAGCATTAAGCTGGCTCCCTCCTCCAGATATTGGATTTTTGGTCCGTTTTGTTCCTTTCTCGCTGCGACATCACATCCAGTTTAGCATTATGACACTAGCAAAGATCACACAAGCCGCTCCAGCCAAGTGACCAAAAAAACCAGTATTGTGGGCAGCTGAGGCCAAGGGCTGTGATTGCAATGAATGATGAACGGCATCTAAGCAATGCAATAAAACACTCTTTTTTAAAAAAACAAAACCACACCAAGAAAATCACATGAAAGAAAGCAAGTATGTTTGACCCAGGCTTACAGACAGACCTGTCATGGAAGCTGCCCAGTCCTTAGCCGCTTTAAATCTTTGCTCGTTTCACATAAAAACAAGTGGACCTGTCCATCTATCCTCGCCCGCAACAATAGTTCCACTGGAAATAGTGTCCACATTCCTAGGTTGGCCCCCCGCCGTTGCCCAATAGATGCTTCTATTTGCAAACTCAAGCTATGAGAGTTTTCTTCTTTTTCTTCCCCCAAATCTTAGCCTAACAAAATGGAGGCAGGTGCTGGCCTTCGTCCATTCACACTTCCTGAATTCTCTGCTCCTCCTCTTTGTCCTCGGGTCCCTTAAGAACGCAGCACCTCATCTCTGCCTTCTCAGGCGTGATGCCCCACAATCCACCCCAAATCCACTGCAGGGCAGAACCAAAGACCATGCTTACCCCTAGGGGTGTACAGCCCAGTTCCCCTTTGAGCAGGTTGCGTGGGGCCACGCAGGATCAGGTCCAAATTTTGGTGGGGCACGACAAAGTGCCCTCTCACATAAGACACCTCAAATGAGTCCTGGCAGCATCAGTAGCCTGGATCGAGTGCCGGCCGGCTAGGGGCAACCGTTTAGATTTATCACAATGACCTCAAGCGATGTTACGCCAGGCATTGCGGGAGCTTTAAACGGAGGTGCTCAGTTGCTTCTCTAAAGGGGGACCGGGGTAGAAATCAGCAGTGGGCCCTGCTGGCAGGGCTGCAGCAGCTTCCCGAGGGTGCCATCGGCCGAAGCTGGCACTGCGACTAAAGGCTGCAGCGCTACCCAGAAAGAGGCACGTGGTTCAAAGAAAATGCTGCGTTGGGGCCATGGAAAACCCATCCATTCACCCTCCTGGAAGCTCATTGAAACAGATCTTCCTGGGCTAGCTGTGACTCAAGACCCCTGCCTTAAAACAGACCCTTGGAGCTTGCTCTAGAGAAGTTCTGGCAGCTTGGTCCATGCATTGCACAGCTCAGGTTCCAGTTTCATTTGCCGTTTAGAAAATCTGGCTGGGGAAGACCCCTTGGGCAAAACCTCGGGCAACCACTCCCAGCCAAGAGTCCTGGGCTGGGCTAGATGGACAACACAAGGCAGCTCCTTAGATATCTTACGAGAATAGGTCCTTGACTCTTTTCTTGGTGCCGGCCTTCCCACAGCAGAGGCAGTCCTGGAGATTGGCTGCTGGTCCACAGCACCGTAAAATCCAGGGCTGCAGAACTCCTGCAGCTTCCAAGTCCCACCCCTTGCGAACTTCCATATCCGATGCAAAGGAGAGGACCGAGTTGAGCTGCCGGCCTTCTGTACGGTCCGAGGAGGAGCAGGCCGGTCTCCCTGCAAGATCTGCCAGCGCCCGCGTCTCACTGCTTGCAGCTATAAACCACTTCCTCCTGCATGCACTGCTGGCATTCAACGTAGCAGCACCACTGCACCTGGCAATGGCAGGAGAAGGTCACCATGCGTGTCTGGATGTTGTAGCCCCGGCCGCAGCACATGCTGTCGCAGTTGGCCTCCCGGGAGCACGTCCTCCCGGCTGTGCCCACTGAGTACCGGCTGGGCCGGCAGAAGCTGGGAGAGTCCTCCATGTAAACCAGGTCGGTGGGGCGTGGGCCGGCGGGGACTTTGGGCAAGTGGCTGTGGGGCTGGGGGCTCGCCAGCTCCGACTGGCCCACCGCGTCGTTGGTGGCGCTGAAGACCTTGACGGCGCCGTCGTAGCGGAGCTTGAGGAGCTTCCCTGTCTCGTGGAAAGGCGACAGCTGCTTCCAGCAGGTCCGCACAGCGCATGAACCAGAAACCCCGTGGCATTTGCACGTGGTCTTGAGGCCATTCTTCACGGCCTACGGGAGGGAGAGAAAGACGGGCATTTGCTAGGGTTGCGAGTGGAAAGCTGAAACGCTGCGAGGGAATAAAGGGGCAAAATCCAAAGGCCACTGAACAGTTGCATACTCTTTTTCAGTCGTACCTCGGTTCTCAAATGCCTTACGACTCGAACGTTTTGACTCACGAACATCGCAAACCTAGAAGTAAGAAGTACCGTTTTTTGGAAGCTGAACGTCTGACACGGCTTCCGATTGGCTGCAGGAAGCTCCTGCAGCCAATCGGAAGCCGCGCTTCGGTTTTCGAAAGTCGAACGGACTTCCGGAATGGATTCCGTTTGAGAACCAAAGTACGACTCTATTTGTTTTTTTAAAATCTAGTTACAGTTGAACGGAAGTCCTCTTAATTTTTTCCATTTTTGTTATTACCTTTATTTCTTGTGTTCTCTCTTTATAATAATACAGTGGTACCTCGGGTTACATATGCTTCAGGTTACATACACTTCAGGTTACACACTCCGCTAACCCAGAAATAGTGCTTCAGGTTAAGAACTTTGCTTCAGGATGAGAACAGAAATCGTGCTCCGGTGGGGCGGCGGCAGCAGGAGGCCCCATTAGCTAAAGTGGTGCTTCAGGTTAAGAACAGTTTCAGGCTAAGAACAGACCTCCGGAATGAATTAAGTACTTAACCTGAGGTACCACTGTAATTGTATTGTTTGTACCCTCCCACCTCCGGCTGGGTTGCCCTAGCCACTCTGGGTGGCTTCCAGAAGATATAAAAACAAAATAAACCTTAGACGTTAATGTACACCCTAACTGTACAAAGCCCATGCTTCCCATTTTCTGGACCCTGCCCACCACTAACATGCGTCCCTTGAAAGGTTCCCCATGTGGTAAACATGGCCCTCACCGTGAAAAATGAGTCCCCACCTCTGAGGCAGAGAGTTGGGACTCTCAAAAGCAAAGCTCTAGTGTCCAATTGCTTAATACACGCTTGCGCCGTGCAACTGTGAAAAGGCACACAGCGTGGAACATTAGTTCTCAGGGAAGGACAAAGATATGGCATTCCAGGGCCTAGCTTGGCTCTTGAGGTGCAGGCTGGAGATGGGGATAACCAGGGACAATCTGCTTTTGCTACTCCTCTCTCTCTCTAGGCAAATTGTGTGGTTTGTGATAGGAATTTTGAGGTCTTAGATATATGTTAAATGTTCATAAGTGTACCAACCAAGCACATACATAGATCAGCACAGGAAGACCAACCTGGAACCATTTTGATTCCCAAACTGTCCCAAACTGACCAAATGTTTTCTCTGCAAGGTCAAAGGAAAATGGAAACGCCTCCCCATTGTCTTTTCCTTCACAAATCCTGTCTTAAGGGTATATCTGTGTTTGAATAGGGTATGAACCTGTGACATGGCCCAGGAACTATGTATTTATCATTACAAAAGACTGGCCAGGCTACCCAGGCAATCCAATCAAGTAACCTGCCAGACAAGAGATAAACAACGACAGGAGAAAAATAACATTCAATTTTCTGTTTAGACCACCTTTTCTGTGATGTATGTATGATGTTTCTGAGGGGTGGTCTTAGGTTACACCCCTTCTGTGATGTATGTATGATGTTTCTGGGGGTGGTCTTGATCTACAGGGTGGCAATTTCAAAAGTCTTTATAAGACCTTGCGCGCCATTTTTCGGGGTTCCTCTTCTCTCCTGCGGGTGAGGGGAGCACCCTGTTGCAACAGATCAATAAAGATCAAACTTACTAGCTGCTTTGCTTCTCAATATTCTCTGGTTGGCCTCTGTTATTCTCTCCTACCAATAGGGAACCTATGTAAGGACTCTATATGGCCTCTTGGATACCCCATAAGGGAAAAGGGCATTTTTGTTTACAACAGGCTCCTCTGTCCTCACCTTGATGCCCACGTTGGTGTTGTGGATGTCCACCTTGGCGCGCAGGTCTTTCCCGACCTTCTTCTGGCCCAGGAAGTTTTTCAGGAACCTCGTGCTGTACTTGAGGTTGTCTCCGCACACTCCCCACTGCCACGCCTTGCGGTTCTCCAAGTCCGGAGAGTCGTCGCAGGTGCAGCGCTCCATGCGCCCAGCGCTGCAGGCCCGTGCGAGGGAATGGGTCAGAGCTGCCGAGGACACCGCGTACAGGAAGGCCGTTTCCTTGAAGCCTGAGGGAGAGGAAGCCAAGGAACCCAGAGAAAAGGAAGTAAGAAAGAGTAGGAAAGGCAGTATGGAAGAATGGCAAGGGTATCCGACTACGAAGTGGGAAACCCGGGTTCAAATTCTGCTTGGCCATGAAGCTCACTGTGCGACCTTGGGGAAGCCTAACCTTAACGTACCTCGCAGTGTTTCTGTGAGGATTACATGAGGAGCGGGAGAACCATACATGCCACACTAAATGGCCTCGGCCCAGTATACCTGAAGAAGTGTCTCCACCCCCAGCGTTCAGCCCGGACACTGAGGTCCAGCTCCGAGGGCCTTCTGGCGGTTCCCTTGCTGCGAGAAGTGAGGTTACAGGGAACCAGGCAGAGGGCCTCCTCGGTAGTGGCACCCGCCCTGTGGAACACCCTCATATCAGATTTCAAGGAAATAAACAACTATCTGACTTTTAGAAGACATCTGAAGGCAGCCCTGTTTAGGGAAGTTTTTAATGTTTAATTCTATTTTTAATATTCTGTTGGGAGCCGCTCAGAGTGGCTGGGGAAACCCAGCCAGATGGGCAGGGTATAAATAATAGATATTATTATTATTAATAATAATAATAATAATAATATCCTTGGAGCAAAAAGTAGGATAAAGGTAAAGGTATAGGGACCCCTGACCATTAGGTCTAGTCGTGACCGACTCTGGGGTTGCGGCGCTCATCTCGCTTTATTGGCTGAGAGAGCCGGGTCATGTGGCCAGCATGACTAAGCCGCTTCTGGCGAACCAGAGCAGCGCATGGAAACGCTGTTTATCTTCCCGCCGGAGCGGTACCTATTTAGCTACTTGTAGTTGATGTGCTTTCGAACTGCTAGGTTGGCAGGAGCAAGAACCGAGCAACGGGAGCTCACCCCATCATGGGGATTCGAACCGCCGACCTTCTGATCGGCAAGTCCTAGGCTCTGTGGTTTAACCCACAGCACCACCCACGTCCCCCCCCCCAAAAAAAGTAGGAAACGCAATAAATAAGCAACTGTTTTTAACAGCAGCAGATAGCCTAGTTGCTCAGACTAGTGAACAAGCCTGGCAAAGGTTTTCACAGGGGGTTCTATTCTACATTATCACTTGATCGACTCTGGCCATAAGGTGTTCAGAAGTGCAAACCTTAGAACCTCTACCCTGGTTTGCTTTTCTTTCTTCAATGATGGCGTTGGGGGGGTGAGGAGAAGGGGGAAGACCCAAATGGAGAAAGCCTAGATTTTTCTTCCCACCCCAATTTTCGGAAGCAGGCACTCATACCTCGTTTCAGAAGGTCGGCCCGTCCGTCCAGACTGCAATTCCAGCGCTCGTTGCGAAACTGATACTGGCACTCCACAACCCCGAGGCGGATGGCATCCCGTAGGGTCTCGGCCAGGCCTGGCTCTCGGCGGCAAAGCCTTTTCTGCTTACGGGATAAGCGGAGCAGGTCGCATTGCTTCAAGTGAGCCTTCCAGTGGGCAGGGTTGGTCGAGGGCCCCAGCAGAGGAAACTGAGTTAGCGCTTCCTTCCCAGTCAGGCTGAAGGGTAGAAGAAAGAATCATGGCCTTAAACAGAGCAGAAGCAGCAACAGCTATTTCCCTGCTGCAGATTAACATTGGCAAACCATCAATAACATACCTGTCCCCGGGATGTCTCCCAGGTGTGTACAGGTCTGGTTCACACATGCAAGTAAGAAATCAAGTGGTTATCCGTTTGACGAATGGCAAGGGAATGCATGAACCGATTCCACTGAAAATTACAGCAGGCCAAGATGAACTAGGAAAGCTCTCTATGTAGTTATATGTGCAATGCTCCCAAGATACACACTGGCTCTGATATGCAGAAGAATGAATTAATTATTATTATCAGTGCATTTTTTCTGGGGGGACACAGGGGGTACGCACACTCCTAAACATTTTTGTGAATCTAAGTTTGGCCTCATTGCGGGGCAGTATTTCAATATGAGTAGGAAATTGAGAACACCCCTAAACATTTTTATAGAAAAAAGCACTAATGATGATGATTGCAAAACTTGAATAGTAACCAGAATGAAATCCCAAAGAAAGCCTTGGCGGTATTTATGTATGTGACTACAGCAGCAAGGATCCTCTACGCTGAGAAATGGAAGAACGGGAGAACGCTCTCCAAGGAAGAATGTTTGATGAAAATCTTGGAATATCCAGAGATGGCAAAATTGATGGCGCTGATAAAAGATACAAATTTAGAACCTTTTAAAGAGGACTGGAAACCCTTTCTAGTCTATATGAAAAATTATTTCCCATGTATGAAGACCACAGCAGGGTTTGAAGTGTAAGAAAATAGAAGAATATATTAAGAAACATGCTTGAGAAGATGAAATTAGGTAAGATGGAACCTTAAAACACAATTCTATGTAATTCAGGTTATGAACATCGATGTCTCGTGAGCAGGATGTCACTAGTTTTCTTGAATCGGAATGTAATTGTCGAGTAGCAAATTCACTTTCTATATGGAAAAAAACCCCTATAATATTATTTAAAAATATAAAGCTGAGCTTGAGGGCTTGTGAGGAACTAGTTAAAGAAAATGTTCAGTATTAAGAGCTAGAGGAGGAAAAAATATAACCAAATTGCAACCCTTCAACTGACTCCCAAGAGGTGGTACCTACATGGTATGTGTAAGATGTATCTACAGGCCAAGAATGCCTCCTGATATCATACAAAATATGGGTGGGACCCAAAACACCTAGGAACATAGGATGTTACCTTATACAGAGTCAGACCATTGTTCCATCTAGCTGCGTATTGTCTACATTGATCAATAGCAGCTCTTTTCTGGATAGGATAACCCAGAGAATGGCTAGACTCACATACATCTTAAGTCAAATCAAGACAGGTCGACGTCAACACATGGATGGAAGCTGCCAACTTCTGCAAGCAAAACACAATTGCTAGGGTTTTAAGCACAGCTTGGTTTAGGAACCAATCCCGAAAGATTTCTAGACACAAGCTTGTTAGCTCTAAATCCCTGTATGGCTTGGGACCAGGATACCTAAAGGATTTTCTTCTCCAATACAACCTGCCCCTCCACTAAGGCCAGCTGTGGAAGTTCTCCTGCATACTTGCTACACCTTTCTGGTAATTGGCAGGAATGTTAGAAAGCACCTTTTCACCTATGGAACTCCTTGCCCCAGGATGTTGCTCCTCCTCTATGGCATCGCTTTACCGGTTTTGTCAGGCCTTTGGCCTCATTGCCGGTTGGCTTTTATGCTGCCCTCTTCCTCCTTTGGTTATTTTTCCTCGTAATTTTACTGGCTGCTGTGGTTGATATTTAATTGGTGTTATGAATAGCTTGTATCCTGTTGTTAGCTTCCTTGGGGAGTCTGGGACATGTCGTGAGTGATGTTATAAATACAATAAATTGGCCTTCTTGGTGTCTTCCCAGCCTTCGCTGCTTATTAATATTGAACATTACCGACAAGCGTCTATTGAATCTGAACCAGGTATCTGTGACTGCACAAGTTTTACATTGTCCTAGTTGAGAGGAAGAAAGTATTTGGCCAACGAGACTGAAGCGTTCGGGAGGAAATATCAGTTACTCATGCAGGACACCACTCCTTTAACACCAACAATGGAAATTATTGCAACAGCTCACCCAATAAAGTTGACACACATCTGGCGGCCACTCCTTCCCTCAACCCCAAGGCTTTATCTTAATCTTAAACCAGGGCCCAGCGCTGTCACCAATCTCATCGTTCTCACCAATTAAAGAGAACAACACCAACAGACAGACAGCACAATAACAACTGTGATCAGCAGCAAAACCCTAAGCCAAGCTACGAATGAAAAGATCTACAACTGGTCCTATAAATAAATGTTAAAAGTCTAAAATGAAACGCATAGCCTTCAGGTCTGCAAAATTTGTTCCTTTTCACTGCAGGCTATTTTTTGCAATTAAACCCCCCTCCAACCCCCAGCAAAGCTGCTTTGCCATCTGCAAAAGACAGTTCCCATATTTTATTCCCACAAGTGGGAAAGCAGCTTGGGAGCAGGGATTGAAAAACCTGTGGGGGCGGGAAAGGGTTGAAACGCACAAGCCCCCTGTCTCATCATCATCATAATTTATTATTTATACCCCACCCATCTGGCTGGGTTTCCCCAGCCACTCTGGGTGGCTTCCAACAAAGTATTAAAATACAGTGGTCTGTTAAACATTAAAAGCTTCCCTAAACAGGGCTGCCTTCAGATGTCTTCTAAAAGTCTGGTAGTTGTTCTTCTCTTTGACATCGGGCGGGAGGGCTGCCTTCAGATGTCCTTTAAAAGTCAGATAGTTGTTTATTTCCTTGACATCTGATGAGGGTGGGTGCCACTACCGAGAAGGCCCTCTACCTGGTTCCCTGCACCCTCACTTCTTGCAGTGAGGGAACCACCAGAAAGCCCTTGGAGTTGGACCTCAGTGTCTGAGCTCAATGATGGAGGTGGAGACGCGCTTTCAGGTATACTGGGCCAAGGCCATTTAGGGCTTTAAAGGTCAGCACCAACACTTTGAATTGTGCTTGGAAACGTACTAGGAGCCAATGCAGATCTTTCAGGACCGGAGTTATATGGTCTCAGCGGCCACTCCCAGTCACCAGTCTAGCTGCCGCATTCTGGATTAATTGCAGTTTCCGAGTGACCTTCAAAGGTAGCCCCACGTAAAGCCCATTGCAGTAGTCCAAACGGGAGATAACTAGAGCATGCACCACTCTGGCAAGACAGTCTGCGGGCAGGTAGGGTCTCAGCCTGCGTACCAGATGGAGCTGGTAGACAGCTGCCCTGGACACGGAATCTCTGCTGCGATCAAATACACAAACCATATTCCCCCCTTTTCACAATTAATTTGCCCCTGGGTTTGTCTTGGCACGCAGGAAAAGCATAATCCCTTTACATTCTCTCCTGATGTTCCCTTTAGTAGGGTAACTGGTGGTCGGCCGCTTCTTTTGCGATGCAAAAAGCCAATTCCCAAAGCTGGACCCAACACAACACAGCTTGTTCCCTGAAGATGCTGTGCGATAGAACCTGTGATCTATCAAGCATGCCTTTGCCATCGTGCAGCCAAAAGGCCTCCAGCACTAGGAGAACAAGCCAACAGAGAGATTCTTATCGCTTGCCCTCCCTCCACAACCCCGGCAGTGGAATGCTCCTACCGTCTCCGCTCTCCAGAACTCTTCTTCCGGCTGGTGGGCGGCGGCGGTTAATCATTAAGCGAGTAAATTTCCAAACTACCAAATCAAGATGGTAGCAGTTTCAAGGAGATGTAAGCCCTAGGCCCGGGTGGCACCCTGATACAGCTGCAGTCCTTTTCCCTGCAACTCCATCCATCTAACTCCCAGGTTTCTATCAGTTCAGGAAGTAAAACAGGCCCCACCCCAAAAGAAGACAGTGGTTTCTACAGGCTTAGTGGACTCCAAGGACCCTTGAACAAGGTATCCAGACGTCCTTCCCAGTCACTCATCTCTTCTTCTCTTTTACATCTGCAGGTGAGGCAGTGGAAGAGCTGGACCGGTGTCTTGCCTCGATAATGATGAGAGCCAACCTACCGAAATCCTATCCAGATAGGACTGAAGCACTGTTTGTGGGTGGTACCCTAGACCGGATCGCTGGGAGGCTGCCTGCTCTTGATGGGGCTACACTTCCTCTGAAGGAGCGGGTTCGTAGCTTGGGGTTATCTAATCAAATACCTTTATTGGCACCACAGTATATTTTTATTTATTTAATTTATTTATACATACATACCCCGCCCATCTGGCTGGGCTTCCCCAGCCACTCTGGGCGGCTTCCAACAAAATAGAGTAATGAATCAAACATTAAAAGCTTCCCTAAACAGGGCTGCCTTCAGATGTCTTCTAAAAGTCTGGTAGTTGTCGTTCTCTTTGACATCTGGTGGGAGGGCGTTCCACAGGGCGGGTGCCACTACCGAGAAGGCCCTCTCTGCCTGGTTCCCTGTAACTTCACTTCTCGCAGTGAGGGAACCGCCAGAAGGCCTTTGGCACTGGACCTCAGTGTCTGGGCAGAACGATGGGGGTGGAGACGCTCCTTCAGGTATACTGGACCGAGTCCGTTTAGGACCCGGAAGCTGTCTGCGGACAAACGCCTGCTCTCTTGGTCAGTAAAGCAAGATGAGCACAGCAACCTCATAGTTGTCAGCGACTGGACTTAACGGTCAGGGGTCCCTTTGCCTTTACCTACTTTGCAACCTCAGCAAGTTTGTCAGACAGACAGAGTGCTGGTCAGGATTAAAAGGCATCCTCATCACTCTTCAGGTACTGAGAACGCAACACAGGTGCCCAGAGCTTCCTGCATCTGAGCATTGCAGGAGAAGAATGGACAAGTTCACAGAAGATCACCTGCCATTACTCAGTTTCTTGTTGCAGCAGAGAAACCCCTAGTAAGAGTTCCCCCCCAAAACGACTGTCTGAAGACCAACGCACCGTTTCTGACAAACAGCTGGGTGAAATGTTCCAAGAACTAAAAGCAGGCAGCTGTCGCGAGGCTGCTGCTCCCTTAAGTTACTTAAACAACCAAAGGCAATAAGGCACCTAAGGCAATAATCAATATTTGTTTTGTGTTAAGGAAATGATAGCTGGAAGGAAAAGGGAATATTGCCTCTACTTGCTTAGTAGAAGTCCCGAGGAGTGTGTGTTTGTGTTTGCGTGTGTACACTTCCTGAAAGGAGAAACATCCCATTTGCTATCCTGTCCATTCCAGGAATTTCCCTGCAATTAAAAGCGGCTTCTGACCCTGCTAGGCCGCTCTCCCTGCCCCCACAAAAATTAAAAAACCGAACGAAACAGGTGCTCCAACAGTATTGGGCAGAGACTGTCGAATCTGGGAAGAGGAGAACCCAGACTCTGAAAAAACACAACACGATGCCAATAGACAGGCAGTGTCTAAAACTTAACACAAACTCCAGAGCACACTTTCGTTGCTGGTGTCTGAGATTAGCCACAATCCAGAGATACCCTGCAGCTTCTAGAGTAACCCTCCTGTTTTGACACATTTTCCCCTCGGTTTGACTTCATCCCCATGGAGGCGTACTCCATTGTCTCTCAAGACTGATGGATGTCAACATGAAAACCGCCATGCTAACTGGAACTGATGGGAGTTGTAGTCCAGTACAACTAGAGGGTGCCATGCTGGCGAAGAATGATGGGCAGGGAGCTAGGACTTGACGCTTCAAAGAGGAAAAAACGACAACATGCCAATCTAAGTGACATGTGCTCTTAAGGACTGCCAGTCCCAGAATTCCATAGTCTTCACTGGCAATCCCTACACATAGACAAGAGGACAATCGAGGACACTGGGAGCCAGCACTGTTTACACAGGTGAGTAAATTATAGAATAATGGAATTGTAGAGTTCAAAGGGACCCCGAGGGTCATCCAGCCCAACCCGCTGCAAAGTAGAAATCTCAGGCCACTGGTTTCCACAGAGAACAGGTAAACACGGACAAGAGAGCTCAGGAGTAAGGAGCAATGGGTGGTATTCAACAAGTTTTAGTCTAGTCGTTGAACTAGTCCAATGTTTCCCAAACTAGGGTCTCCAGCTGCTTTTGGACTACAGTTCCCGTCATGCCTGACAACTGGTCTTGCTAGCTAGGGATGATGGGAGTTGTAGTCCAAAAGCAGCTGGGAAACACTGGTCCAGTCCAACGATTTCAATGGTTCTGCTATGAGTAAAACAAAGTTACGTACCACCCAGTGCCTAAAGAGCCTTGTATTAGTGAGTATGCTGCCACGTGTGGTTGTAAATATGAACTTGGGCAGCCAGGAAAATAGGTTTAAACAAAAGGATTGACTGTGAATCCTCCAGTCTTCTAAAACTGACATACAAGGCATTTTAGGGGGCGGGAACCTAGGTTTACAAATCTGTACTAAGTCCAGAGAAATGACGCCCAGGCACTTCTAGAGTTGTGCGGTACCTTTAAATGCCAAAGAAGCAGGTTTCATCAAGTTGAGCAAAGCTTCTTCTATCTCAGCTATGGAGAGAACTCAACCTCCGAGCTTAAAAAGGAGGCGAGTCGCCAGGAGAAAGTTGCCTGCTTTTTTCACCAGCCTCTCTCCTCTCTTGTGTCTTTAAGCAGCAATTCGATTTGTGTAACGAGAGAGCAAGCGCTATCACTTTTCTCCAGGCCATCAAAAGGCTGTTTTATCTGCAAAAATTCAGGTTTGATGGGGGCCAGGCCGGTGTTTCTTTTATTTATTTTTTCTACTGCCCTTCATCCGAAGATCACAGTTCAAATGTAAAAACACAAAAATCTATAGCATAATAACAAACAGAAACAGTAACCACACCCCCCCATAGTTTAAAAGACTGATTAATTAGCCAAAGGCTCATTATGCTAGAAGCAATTTGTACTTGTGTTAATAGCATTTATGACAGCTCTGTTGGCTTTCAACAGAGCACAACTCGAAAGTGCTAGGTCTGACCCAATGCTTACTACAACACATCCTCATCTACAAACCATCGTGATTCTTGTGATCAAGGAAGTGCACCACTTCCTTAAGCTACCACTAAGAGCTGGACCATCAAGAAGGCTGATCGCCGAACAATTGATGCTTTTGAATTATGGTGCTGGAGGAGATTCTTGAGAGTCCCATGGACTGCAAGAAGATCAAACCTATCCATTCTGAAGGAAATCAGCCCTGAGTGCTCACTGGAAGGACAGATCCTGAAGCTGAGGCTCCAATACTTTGGCCACCTCATGAGAAGAGAAGACTCCCTGGAAAAGACCCTGATGTTGGGAAAGATGGAGGGCACAAGGAGAAGGGGACAACGGAGGACGAGATGGTGGGACAGTGTTCTCGAAGCTACCAGCAGTGGAAGACAGGAGTGCCTGGCGTGCTCTGGTCCATGGGGTCATGAAGAGTCGGACACGACTAAACAACAACAAAACTTCAGATGCGGAAAAGGCTCCTCCTTGGCCCTACATGTTTATGTCCTCTTAAAATGGCAATGGCACCCACCTGAGAGGTGCCGAAACTTAGTTCCAGCTGAAAAAAAAGGCCCGGTTATGAGCGTTTCTCTGCTGAACAGGCACTACGAAACCTTACATTTAGCACTTATCAAGTATTTCGCACAATTGAATCCTTACAACAGCAGCCCTTTTAAATGGCAGGCCAGTATTATTTGTCCCATATTGGAAGAGCACAGGTCTCGGACTTAGGTGGCCTTAGGCGATTAATTACAGTGGAACCTCGGTTTTCGAGCGTCTCGGAAGCCAAACAATTCGGAACCCGAACGCCAGAAACCCAGAAGTAATTGCTTCTGTTTTCAAATGTTTTTTTGGAAGTTGAACAGCCTCCGAGGAGTTTTCTTCTCTGCCCCCCCCCCCCCATTGACTTTGCAGCCAGCCCATTGATTCTTGGTTTTCGAACGTTTCAGAAGCCGAATGGTCTTCTGGAATGGATTATGTTCGAAAACTGAGGTTCCACTGTATTGGATTTGAAATCTGGGACTTGCCAACTCACAGGGGGTATCTATCCTATACCCTACACCAGTAGTTTGGGCCTGCCTTTGTAAGGATCTGCTTGAGAGCATTTGATTTCTGCCTTTTTCTTATTTTAAAGAATGTTATACAGTATACAGTAGGGACACGGGTGGCGCTGTGGATTAAACCACAGAGCCTAGGACTTGCCGATCAGAAGGTCAGCGGTTCGAATCCTCGCGATGGGGTGAGCTCCCGTTGTTCGGTCCCAGCTTATGCCAACCTAGCACTTCGAAAGCACGTCAAAGTGCAAGTAGATAAATAGGTACCGCTCCAGCGGGAAGGTAAACAGCGTTTCTGTGCGCTGCTCTTGTTCGCCCGAAGCGGCTTAGTCATGCTGGCCACATGACCCGGAAGCTGTACGCCGGCTCCCTTGGGCAGTAAAGCGACATGAGTGCCACAACCCCAGAGTCGGTCACAACTGGACCTAATGTTCAGGGGTCCCTTTACCTTTATACAGTACAGTGGTGCCTCGGGTTACGAACTTAAATCATTCTGGAGGTCCGTTCTTAACCTGAAACTGTTCTTAACCTGAAGCACCACTTTAGCTAATGGAGCCTCCTGCTGCCGCCACGTGATTTCTGTTCTCATCCTGAAGCAAAGTTCTTAACCCGAGGTACTATTTCTGGGTTAGCAGAGTCTATAACCTGACGCGTCTGTAACCTGAAGCGTATTGTAACCCGAGGTACCACTGTATACACTCTGTTTCCCAGTCTAAGACTCTGGACTGGAGCAGGTTATAACAAATTCCTGGCATGTGCTGCTCGCAGGATAAGAAAACACAGGATGGAAAAAGCACCCAAACAGAAGTATTTCATCCATTTGGCCTTAAAATGGATGGCCAGCTATATTCCTGGGCTTCTGATTGAGAAAGTGCATAGCGTGACCCACCCTCACTGTGCATCTAAGGATGAGGGTTATTCAGTTGTACCCGTGGAGCTTTGCAACTTTTTTAAGTTTTCAAGCTTGCTTTTCACTCTGGGATGCATGCTTGCAAAAGGTTCAGATGCTGAAGCTTGCCCTGGAATCACAAAACCTTTCTCCTGAAGAATCCTCGGTATGTGGAGGCAGAGTGGAACCATTTGCCTGTGAGGGAAAGGCACTTTGCACAAACTCAGGAGCACTCTTATCACTTCCCACAGCCAAAACAAGTTCCTTGTACAGTGGTACCTCAGGTTAAGAACTTAATTCGTTCCAGAGGTCCATTCTTAACTTGAAACTGTTCTTAACCTGAAGCACCACTTTAGCTAATGGGGGCCTCCCGCTGCCGCACAATTCCTGTTCTCATCCTGAAGCAAAGTTCTTAACCCGAGGTACTATTTCTGGGTTAGCAGAGTCTATAACCTGAAGCGTATGTAACCCAAGGTACCACTGTATAAGGAATGCAAATGACCGTAGTACATGCGTATGGAATCCACCTCAAAATTCTGAACTTTTGAAATTCAAGATTTCACATTCTAATTAGTTCTTAGTGTTTTCCCGACTTTGTAAAGTACATCTTTCTCCGAAATCTGATTGACAAGTTGTTGTTTTTTCTGGTTCTGCCCCAGGGGTGCCAAGTTTGAAACTCAGAATTTTGTATATTTACTCACAGAAATAAGAAGCAATGAGTATTATTTAAAGTGTGCATAGGGTTGCAGTCTTAGAGTCAGTCTTTCCCCTAAGGCTGCACTTATCCAGGCGTAACACAGAAGCCAGCCCCAATGAATGGATCACGCAGCATGTGTCTATTTGAATCATTCTTTAGGCCTTCTTACAAATGAAGAATGAGACTATTCTAATTATATTTTGTGTTATTGAGCTCCCTCGTTCTGTTTGGGGGAGATGGGAAGCACTGATGTTCTAATCCAACCTGATGTAGAAGCTGACTGTTTAAAATTTAGACTGCAAAAAGGGAAGCATGATTTTTTTTTTGCAATGGAAGAAACAACATTTCAAGCAGAGGTGCAAACTCAGAACTGAAAGGTAAATACATATAGAATAATAAGATCAGCAAAAATAATATTGTTATCCACCATTATATTAAAAAAAAATAGCCCGCAGTGGAGCGCCATTTCTTTCTTTATCAAAACACAGCAACACTTGCATTTGTCAGTGCAGTGTTAAGAACTTAGTTTTGCAAAATGGAAGCTTGCGTTTTGAGAATCCAAAACTTGCATGTAAAGCAAAGAGAGAGAGAGAAACGAAACAAGAATCCCACACGTTGTCATCAAGAAGGGTTCAATATACAGGTGTACCTCGGGTTAAGTACTTAATTCATTCCGGAGGTCTGTACTTAACCTGAAACTGTTCTTAATCTGAAGCATCACTTTATCTAATGTTGCTTCCTGCTGCTGCCGTGCCGCTGAAGCACAATTTCGGTTCTCATCCTGAAGCAAAGTTCTTAACCTGAAGCACTATTTCTGGGTTAGCGGAGTCTGTAACCTGAAGCGTATGTACCCCGAGGTACCACTGTACACTGTTTATCGCCTCGGAATTTTGGAATGTTGACAGCACAATCCCATGGATGTTACTCTTAAGACGGTATTGCCAAGTTAAGTGGAGCTCAGTGTCAAATACGTTTGTGACTATAAGTTTTCCATTTCAAGAGCTGGAACTCACGTGCTTTTCACCCCAAAGTGGGAGTGTCATTTGATACTTCAAACACACAAATATGCACCCTTGAAATCCAAGTCTTAAGAAACCCAGATTTTCACACAACTGCGTTTCAAGACAGAGGCACGCACACACATGTTCATCCCTCAATTTTGCACCCGTTCCAGTACAAACCCAGATTTTGTAAAACAGCATCCATGTGATCCTTGTGTTTACTGGAAAGACCAGGGAAGGATAAGCAGGTGCAGAACTCTTTGTGGATTAAGAGACATAAAATATGCAACTGATTGCAAGATGACGCATAGAACTGCCTTGAAATGGGGCATTGCCCTTCTTAAACCAGAACATAGGACTCCTGTTCAAATACAGAGAATAATGAGACCTTTAATCTAAGGGTCATGGGTTCAAATCCCACATTGGGCAAAAGATTCCTGCATTACAGGGGGCTGGGCTGGATGACCTTTGTGGTCCCTTCCAACTGTATAATTCTATGACAAGTACAGCGGTACCTCGGGTTACATACGCTTCGGGTTACATACGCTTCAGGTTACAGACTCCGCTAACCCAGAAATAGTGCTTCAGGTTAAGAACTTTGCTTCAGGATGAGAACAGAAAACGTGCTCCAGCGGTGCAGCGGCAGCAGGAGGCCCCATTAGCTAAAGTGGTGCTTCAGGTTAAGAACAGTTTCAGGTTAAGTACAGACCTCCGGAACGAATTAAGTACTTAACCCGAGGTACCACTGTATAATGAAGAGGTTTGTCTCCCCGCTCCACAGGTCAACCTGCATATTACGCCCTAAGCACAACAGAACAAACTCACCCATACTAGCGAAAGTTATGGATAAAGCTCTTTTTTTAAAAAAAAGAAAGAAACAGGGACAAGCGAACTCCAGCATATGTATGTCAGTCATACAAACCCTGAGCATCACCAGGCTGAATGCAAGCGGTTTCAAATTCACAGACCAAAATGGAGAAAGGAAAGATCCGAATATCAACCTCTGTGCAAAAACAGTTACATTCACACATGCATGCACGAAAACATCGCCTGCACTGAAAACTCCAGTCTTGAATATTTACACTGACAGATCTCTTCCCACCCCCCAAATTGCTGTTGTGCAAAGCAACATCACTTTTCTATCAACTGCTCCGATGCATTTTGCAGATGAAAGAGATTTCTGCTGGTAGAGATTTGCTGCTATAAGTGGAAACACAAACTCGCAGAGCAGCGGCAGAGGAGAGAAAGAGAATCTCATTCTGCAACACCCCTAAAATGCATGCAGGACCCAGGAGGCTGGACCCTTCAATGCTCCATTTTCCCAGTGCATTTGCAAAAGCCAGTGTCTCAACTATGTGCAACCACCTAGCAGCTGGTGCGCAGCAGGATCCCGGATTCTGCGGGGCTGGCTTAAAGTGTGTTTAGGATCCTGTGTGTTTAGGATCGCAGCCAGGTCGTGAAGCTGTAATCCACAAGGCAAGTTAACCCAGCAGATTGGCTAACCGAAGAAACAGAAGCAGCAGGAGGAACAGGAGAAAAAAAGACATTCGAAAAACAAGATGCAAAGTGAAGAAGAGGAGCGCGTGAACTTTGAAAAGCAGGGCGAGGAAGTGAAGAAAAGTCGAAAGGTAAGGGAGGAAAAGAAAAGCAAAACGAGAAGTAAAAGGTAGAATTTGCGCACAGGAATGGAAGGAACTTTAAAACAGAAGAGCCGGGATTGCACAAAAATAGGGAAAGAGACTAATAATGGTATAGTTGAAATATGCAGGGATTTATGTATGCAAAATGAACCACGGAAAGAGAATAAGTCACTGATATTTTAAGGGTGTTTAAATGCATATTGCAAAATGTAAAACGGAAAATAATAATGCAAAATTATACAAAAAAGAGAAACTACAGACAAAAAAGGCGTGTAAGTGCAAAAAAGGGGGGAAATCTCACACAAAAAATTGGGGGTTAGGAAGGGAAATTGCATGCGGAAAGTCTGAGCAAGCCCGATCGCGCAAAAGGGGGGGAAGCGAAGCGCCGCTGACCCGAAATAGGCGTCCACCTGCAGGAGCAGCAGGCAGCAAGCGGCCGCGGCGACCGAGACGCGCAGGGGCGGCGGCAGCAGCAGCAGAGGCTTCTCCGGCGGGCGCATGTTGCCGGCCGCTGCTCCTGCGTCGCGATCCTCCGCCGTCTCCCGGGCTCGGCATGGCGCTGCGCAATCGGCGCCCGGGCGCCTCGGCAACCCGTTAAAAAGGGCACCTGGCGGGGCGGGAGGGGCGCGCCCTCCCTCGGCCCCGCCCCCAGCGGGAAGGTGAGAGGCAAAGGGCCGCCGGGGTGGGGTGGGATGGGGTGCGGGGCGGAGACCTCGCCAGAGGCGCCCGGAGATCCTGGGACTCGCCCTCTCGCCGAGGGAAGGAAGGAGAGCTTCGAAGGGAAGCGCGGGAAGGGCGCCCCTGACCATGTGCAGAGCGCGCTCTCTTCTGGCGCCTACCCTCTCCGCTGTGTAACAGCACGGCATCATGCTGAAGAATCAGTGCCGGATTTACGTATAAGCTAAACAAACTACAGTGGTACCTCGGGTTAAGTACTTAATTCGTTCCGGAGGTCCGCTCTTAACCTGAAACTGTTCTTAAGCTGAAGCACCACTTTAGCTAATGGGGCCTCCTGCTGCTGCCGCCGCGCCGCCTAAGCACAATTTCTGTTCTCATTCTGAAGCAAAGTTCTTAACCTGAAGCAGTATTTCTGGGTTAGCGGACTCTGTAACCTGAAGCATCTGTAACCTGAAGCAGGTGGAGGTACCACTGTATTACTTAGGGCCCCACTCTCTTGGGGGCCCCCCCCCCAAACAAAAATTAAAGGGGGAAAAAACTGGATGTACCGTATTTTTCGCCCTATAGGACGCATCGTCCCAGAAGGCGCACCTAGTTTTTTGGGGGGGAAATAAAGGGG
>JAXCMG010000034.1:5808665-5861133 GCA_034642415.1 Podarcis siculus
GGAAGCCCGAGCTTCCCCTGACCCCAGCCCCCAAACAGGCAGCTCTCTGCAAGCCGTGGGAGCCCAGCGCTGGCTCCCGCTGCTTGCTGAGAGGTCCGCGAAGCCTGGAGAGCAAGAGGGGTCGGTGCGCACCGACCCTTCTCGCTCTCCAGGCTTCAGCGAAAGCCTGCATTCGCCCCATAGGACACACACATTTCCCCTTCATTTTGGGAGGGGAAAAAGTGCGTCCTATAGGGCGAAAAATACGGTACATTTCCAAAATAGAGTCATACCTTAGGTTGAATGTGCTTCGGGATGAGCGGGTTCGAGTTGCGCTCCCTGGAAGTAACGGAGCGCATTACTTCCGGGTTTCGCTGCATGCGCAGACGCTCAAAATGATGTTGCGCGCATGTGCAGAAGCGGCGAAAAGCAACACGTGCGTGCGCTGACGTGCTGTCGCTGGTTACGTTTGCTTCTAGATCCGAACGAGGCTCCGGAACGGAGCCCGTTCGCATCTAGAGGTACCACTGTATAATATAAAAAACAAATAAAATAAAGCCTAAATAGAGTAACAGTTTTGTGTTGTGTCGACTCCTGTGATGTAAGTCATGGGCCCCGCCTGCTCCCTAAAATATCACTGGAAGATGTTGGATTTTTTGGAGCTAGCCGACCTGACTGGAAGGATCCGCGACCAGAAAGAAGAGGACTATCAAGAAGATTGGAAGAAATTTAAGGATTATTTGAATAAATATTGCAGTATAAATAATTAGAAGTCACTTGAAAGTACCAGATAGGCCTAGGATTAAATTAGGATGAGATTGTAAATTAGATTTAGAATAGTAGGAAATGAGAATAAGATAGTTAATTGCTGGCATTAATTTTAGTTAAGAATGTTATTGGAGAGCTGTTACCTGCAGATATAATGAAATTCAAAAGGGAGGGATCTGAGGAGGTCGATTAACAATGTAAGAGAAATTGGGTTTTTTTCTTTAAGGGATAGGTGTTTAAGATCCCAATTTGGTTTTTGGGTTTGTTCAACATTGTATTGTGTTTCCTTCGTGTGCATTCTTTTCTTTTTTCTGTCATATTTGTTATAATTGTGGAAAATTTATTTTAAAAAAATTGGAGAAATAATAAAATCACTGGTTTGCTCATTTCTATATATAGGGTGCCTGCATTCTGCATGTACTGGTTGCATGGCAATATGTGCCAGTGGCTTTAGATACCTATTAGGTCCAGAAATTACCATATACCATATATTCAACACAAAAAACCAACAATTGTTGACAAAGGACAGCTGGACATATAAAGGGCCCCATTACCTTCAGTAGCTTAGGACCTCCTCAAACCTAAATCAGGCCCTGGAGATTTCAGTCGCCAAGCTGGTATCCAGAGATCTCCACATGGCCACAACTGGACCAGCACCTGGGGAATGCTTTGCAGAAGTTTTGTTCCCAGTGCGGACTCTCATGGCCATTTTGGGGCACCGCATGAGATCGTGGCCCTGAAAAGGCATTTTGGGGGGGCAAGATTTCAGCGTGAAATTGCGCGAGATTACGGCAACCAAAATGGCCGCCGTGCTCTCGTGGAAAAATAGGGTGTCCCATTTTTCCCCGGGACGCTTGCAGGGCATTGGGCTCCCATATGCACTATACATTTAAAGCATCATCACACCACTTTAAACAGTTAACAGTTTCCCCCCAAATTGGTTTAACAGTTAATCTTTCTTTCCAGGGAACTTTGGGAATTGTAGCTCTGTGAAGGGAATGAGGGTCTCCTAGCAACTCTCGGCACCCTTAACAAACTGCAGTTCCCGGGACTCTTTCAGGGGAAGCCATGACTGTTTAAAATACAATACTTATTTACATGTGTAGTGCACCCTAATGGTAGCCAAGAGACGGATACTGATGAATTGGAAGAACAGAGATACGATGCCCCTTAATCAGTGGCTTGACAACAGGACATCATCAGCAATATATGAACAGGAAGCTTATAAATGCAGACTTTGGATAAATGCAATGATATTTGGAATGAGTTTATAGAGGATCTATTAGGTTATTGACAATTATATGTGTATTAGAATAAGAATATGTAAGGGTAAAGGGACCCCTGACCGTTAAGTCCAGTCGTGGCCGACTCTGGGGTTGCAGTGCTCATCTCGCTTTACTGGCCAAGGGAGCCGGTGTACAGCTTCCAGGTCATGTGGCCAGCATGACTAAGCTGCTTCTGGCAAACCAGAGCAGCGCACGGAAATGCCGTTTACCTTCCCGCCAGAGCGGTACCTATTTATCTACTTGCACTTTGACATGCTTTCGAACTGCTAGGTTGGCAGGAGCAGGGACCGAGCAACAGGAGCTCACCCCGTCGCGGGGATTTGAACCGCCAACCTTCTGATCGGCAAGTCCTAGGCTCTGTGGTTTAACCCACCCGCGTCCCCTAAGAATATACATACCTGTATATTAATGTATGGTAATGTAACTGTCTTTTTTCTTTTTTTATTCTCACTCATTTCTTCCTTTCTTTTCTCACTCTATTTTTAATGAAATTCTTTCAATAAAATATTAATAATGATAAAACATTACCCACACCTGTCAATTTATGAAACTCAGAGAGATAAATGTTTTTCATCTTTCCCATGTCCGAGAAGCCTGCTTCCCTTATTCCTGCAACTTTCTCCTAGGTTTAAGTCAAACTAAGAAAACTATGTGTTCCTTCCGTTGTTGGGGGTGTGATGACATGACAGACACCCTCTCCCCAGCTTGACAGCACAAATCAGCTCTCCACATTGCATTTGGTCCTTGTCGCTGGAGGCATGATGCAGGTTTCAAAAGGTAAAAGACCCCTGGATGGTTAAGTCCACTCAAAGGCGACTATGGGGTTGTGGCGCTCATCTCGCTTTCAGGCCAAGGGAGGTGGCCTTTGTCCACAGACAGCTTTCCAGGCCATGTGGCCAGCATGACTAAAACACTTCTCATGCAACAGGACACCGTGATGGAAACCAGAGCACACGGAAACGCCGTTTACCTTCCCGCCTCAACAGTACTTATTTATCTACTTGCACTGGTGTACTTGCAAACTGCTAGGTTGGCAGGAGCTGGGACAGAGCAATGGGAGCTCACCCTGTTGCTATGCTGGTCCCGAGGGTTAACCGTGCGGCGAGGTCCGAGTCCAGTCCAAGGTCAAGGGTGCGGTATGGAGGCTGTCTGTCAAAGCTGAAGCTGGTCCAAGGCAGGGAGTCGGGTGTGGTCAGGAACTCTGGCAGAAGAGCAGGACAGGGTGCAGGCAGAAACAGGCTACCAACAATGTTGCTCCCACAACCTGGGACTGGAGCTGGCTGGCTTTTATCTGCCCCGAGGCATAGGGAGGCCCCGGTCTACAGGTGTCTCACCTCTCCTGGCCTGGAGGCGAGCACTCCTCTTGCGGTTCAGGAGAGGCTGGAGGGTTACTGGACCCAGAGGCAACCTCAGCTTCCCCTGACGGGGCTGAGAGTGGAGCACCTGCAGGCAATGGGTCCTCCATCACCTCAGGAGCCAGAGCAGACTCAGCTGGTGCCTGCACCTGAGGATCCAGCACAGGTGAGGACCCTTCAGGCTCATGCCCCAGCCCCAGCTCAGCTGGTTCTGGAGGCGGGGAATCCTGTGCAGGCTGGGATTCCTCAGGTTCAGCCTCCGAGTCCGAATCCCAGGCCATCACAGTTGCGCAGATTCAAAGCGCTGACCTTCTGATTGGCAAGCCCAAGAGACTCAGTGGTTTAGACCACAGCGCCACCCGCTCTCTCTTCACATCACATTTGGTCCTTGTCACTGCAGGCATGATGCACACATGGCACGTGAACTCGGGTGATACTTCCATGGACACCTTTCGTTCTCGACACTGCTCTTTTATTTTCCATTCTGTATGTTTTTCTCCTGCACTGAGCATGCGTCAGATGTGGCAGCCTTTCTGCCGGCTCCAGCTGCAACACAGCATGAGTGGAGCATGGCTCCGTCATTCTTTCCCACCCTTCGAAAAATTCCAGCAAAAAAATAACGTCGCACTTTGTGACCCAACCTGATGCAATTCAAGCACTGGTGGGATCCAAACAGGGCCCCTCACAAGCCGCTCTTCATGACTGGACAGGCTCCGAGGAGAGAAGGAGGTCCTATAGGTGATGAGGAACTATATGTAGGTGACTAGGCATACAATACGATCTTTATTGTCATTGTCCCATACAGAACAACAAAATGGAGAAAAAATCTACATAAGACATTCAAAACCAACAAGCCTGCTATCCCAGCTATCCCAACCTGGTTAGCCCCTTAAAAACTCTGATACCCCATTTTTAAAATACAATAGGGACTCCTTACATTGCGTTTAAAACCAAAATCACATTTGGATAGAAACAGTTTCTCAGACGGCTAGTCCTGGTCTTTATAACCCTTTACCTTCTTCCAGAAGGCAGAAGCTGAAAGAGATCTTTTCCGGGGTGCGCACTATCCTGCGCTATCTCTGCAGCTTTCTTACAGCACCTGGAAGCACAGATTTGATCCAAAATGATTTCTCCCTCCCTCCAGCAGCCCTTTGCATCTCTGTGCTGCCCGTGAAGGAAAGAAATAACTCTCCTCCAAACATAGCATAGTGTCATTGGTCTTGTCCCCTGCTAGTGGGAGCTATCTGTGCCAACTTTTAAAAACCTGCTGAAAACTTTTCTATTCTGCCAGGCCTATGCATAGGCTAGTATGTAGGGCTGGGCAATATATTGATAATAGTGTCCAAGACTGGTTTGAAGTCCGTATCGTGATATCGGTTTCATAATTTTTGACCTGGCAATATTTCGTGAATCACAATTGTGTGTGTGTGCCCTATGCAAAAATCACAATGTGGGAAAAACTGGGAAGCAAACCAATGCTTCTCTCAATTCCTTCAGCCTGTTAACTTTTCTTGCTCAGCCTTCCCCTGCCTCATGCAGGGGGCAGCGACTCACAAGAGCAGGTCGTGGCAAAAATCACGATGCAGGAAAAACCGTGAAGCCAGCCGATGCCTCTACATAGCTCCATCCTCATTTCAGACATTGTGATATATTGGTATATTGTGATGTCTAGATGGTGATATATCAGGATGTTGAAAACCAGATATCACCTTAGCCCAACTAGTAGGATGTGTCATCTTAGGGGGGAAACTTAATATTTGCAAATTTCTTCAGAGGGGTTTTTGGGTGTGAGGAATTCAGATACGCTATTATTTTTGTGCGCCGACAATATTTAGCTTCACTACTGGAAGTGAAGTAGTGATGTATGGAAGTGAGAGCTGGACCATAAAGAAGGCTGATTGCCGAAGAATTGATGTGTTTGAATTATGGTGCTGGAGTAGAGTCTTGAGAGTCCCATGGACTGCAAACCTATCCATTCTGGGCCAAAACAAACAAGATGAATTTTAACAGAGAGAAATGTAAAGTATTGCACTTGGGCAAAAAAAATGAGAGGCACAAATACAAGATGGGTGACACCTGGCTTGAGAGCAGTACATGTGAAAAGGATCTAGGAGTCTTGGTTGACCACAAACTTGACATGAGCCAACAGTGTGACGCGGCAGCTAAAAAAGCCAATGCAATTCTGGGCTGCATCAATAGGAGTATAGCATCTAGATCAAGGGAAGTAATATTGCCACTGTATTCTGCTCTGGTCAGACCTCACCTGGAGTACTGTGTCCAGTTCTGGGCACCACAGTTCAAGAAGGACACTGACAAACTGGAACGTGTCCAGAGGAGGGCAACCAAAATGGTCAAAGGCCTGGAAACGATGCCTTATGAGGAACGGCTAAGGGAGCTGGGCATGTTTAGACTGGAGAAGAGGAGGTTAAGGGGTGATATGATAGCCATGTTCAAATATATAAAAGGATGTCACATAGAGGAGGGAGAAAGGTTGTTTTCTGCTGCTCCAGAGAAGCGGACACGGAGCAATGGATCCAAACTGCAGGAAAGAAGATTCCACCTAAACATTAGGAAGAACTTCCTGACAGTAAGAGCTGTTCGACAGTGGAATTTGCTGCCAAGGAGTGTGGTGGAGTCTCCTTCTTTGGAGGTCTTTAAGCAGAGGCTTGACAACCATATGTCAGGAGTGCTCTGATGGTGTTTCCTGCTTGGCAGGGGGTTGGACTCGATGGCCCTTGTGGTCTCTTCCAACTCTATGATTCTATGATTCTATGATTCATTCTTAAGGAAATCAGCCCTGAGTGCTCACTGGAAGGACAGATCATGAAGCTGAGGCTCCAATACTTTGGCCTCCTCATGAGAAGAGGAGACTCCCTGGAAAAGACCCTGATGTTGGGAAATGTTGGCACAAGGAGAAGGGGACGGCAGAGGATGAGATGGTGGGACAGTGTTCTTGAAGCTACAAACATGAGTTTGACCAAACTGCGGGAGGCAGTGGAAGACAGGAGTGCCTGGTGTGCTCTGGTCCATGGGGTCACGAAGAGTCAGACACGACTAAACGACTAAACAATATTTAGCTTGGTAAGTCTGTGTTTGATGAAGCAGCACATAAACTGCTTTCAGAAAACCAAATAATTTTAATTTTACCTTCTGAAAATGTCATGCTAAATAATCATAATATACAAGGTAACTGTATTTTTGTGGTAATCATTTTAAATGATTTCTATGAAATTTTACACACTTTTAAGTTACCAGGCAAAACTAAATTATACTATTTTAACCAAAATATCTTTTCAATTCCCAAGCCATGTTACAAATTTTTAGCATCCCTCATTTTCGGAATTTGAAAGTTGAAAAAATCAACATACCCTATGCAGGCACAGAGTCCATCCCTTACAGTGAGCTTCTGAAGTTTGTTTTTAATTCTTTTGCTCATTTTTAATTTTTTTATTATTTTACTGTGTGGTTTTATAGTTCAATAAATAAAGGTTAATACTGTCAGGACTCCCAAGTCCAGCCATGATTTTGACACCGACAAATAGGGCAGGAAGTCACCAAGCCTATCTCAGCCTGAGCCCAACAACCAAAGGCCCCCCAGACCCAAAGACTCTGGATTGTGGACCCCATAGACTGCAGCCCTCAAACCTCGTTTCACTGGGCAGGCAGTGTTCTCACTTCCAAGGGCACTGTGCATCACTGATCCAGCTCACCAACACAACAAGTGTGCCCCACGTGAGATTATGGAGAAGTGCCAGAGGACTTGGCCCCAAAATGAGAGGGCATCCATTTAAGGGTAGTCCAGCCCAGTTAGCACAGATGGGCCCTTTTTAACAAGAACAACAACACACTTTTTATTAAAGATGTTCAGATGTTCATCATCAATTCACCCACACACCCCATGTACCCTTAGCCCCCACCTTAAAAAAACAAGAAGTTTTTGCTAAAGGTTTTCTTGTATAACAAACATTAAGAGTCAGAAGTCAGAAAGACCAAAATTTTAATAAGGAATGGGGAAGATTTATAACTTATCTTAAAGACCATTGTAAACAGTTAAAATCGTTAGTAGGATTGGAACAGCACTTGTAGTTTAAGGTTGAATTATGGACATAGTGGAAGAGGTAAAGAGTTTGGATTTATCATAAAAGATGTAGGAGGAAATGATTAATAATAGGACCCAAAAAAGGAGGATGGAAGTCCAGGAGATTCCTTGGAATCTTATTTTTATGATTTATGTTGGATATATCTCTGTAAAATTTTAATTTGAAAAACCAAATAAATAAAATTTCAAAACAAACAAAGAAAAGTACACATAGTGTCTCCACTTTCAATTCATTGAGTATTTTTCACAGTTCGTTTGCATTCGGTATGAGACTCTGTTGTCATATACATTATTCAGTTGGGGGGAAAAAGAGGACGGATGGGGAAAGATTGTGATCCTTCGTTCTATTGTGCAGTATTTGCACAGGGTTTTTGTGACAGAATCACATGGGTAGGTCATTATATATACAGTGGTACCTTGGTTTACGAACTTAATCCATTCCGGAAGTCCGTTCTTAAACCAAAGCGTTCTTAAACCAAGGCGTGCTTTCCCATAGCAGCGGAGGACTCCGTTTACAAATGGAAAACACTCAACACGTTCTGTTTCTGAGGCAAAGTTCACAAACCAAAACACCTACCTCTGGGTTTGCAGCGTTCTCAATCCAAGATGTTCATAAACTAAGCTGTTCTTAAACCAAGGTACCACTGTATATGCATTGCGAGAGATTGGCAGGTCCAAAGCTTGGTTGCTTGCGTTCAGTTGCTTGCAGTGTGGTTTCTTTGTATGGGGAAGCGGGGCATTGCTGAGTCAGATAAGCCATATCAATTTGTATGCTGTAGCAGGGGATAGGTCATAATGTTGCTCTGTGTATGTGATAAAGGGGAGAGCTATCAGGAGTGAATATAGACCACTGGCACAAAAATGTATGAGAAACTGCCCTATTAGAACAGTTAACCAACAGGTAAAGGTAAAGGGTGGGACGCGGGTGGCGCTGTGGGTTAAACCACAGAGCCTAGGACTTGCCGATCAGAAGGTCGGCGGTTCGAATCCCCACGACGGGGTGAGCTCCCGTTGCTCGGTCCCTGCTCCTGCCAACCTAGCAGTTCAAAAGCATGCCAAAGTGCAAGTAGATAAATAGGTACCACTCCGGCGGGAAGGTAAACGGCATTTCCGTGCGCTGCTCTGGTTCGCCAGAAGCGGCTTAGTCATGCTGACCACATGATCCGGAAGCTGTACGCCGGCTCCCTCGGCCAATAAAGCGAGATGAGCGCCGCAACCCCAGAGTCATCTGCAACTGGACCTAATGGTCAGGGGTCCCTTTACCTTTACCTTAAAGGTAAAGGACCCCTTGACGGTTAAGTCTAGTCAAAGGCGACTATGGGGTTGTGACGCTCATCTCGCTTTTAGGCTGAAGGAGCCGGTGTTTGCCCACAGACAGCTTTCCAGGTCATGTGGCCAGCATGACTAAAACGCTTCTAGCGCAACAGGACACCGTGACGGAAACCAGAGCACATGGAAACACCGTTTACCTTTCCGCCGCAGCCGTACCTATTTATCTACTTGCACTGGCATGCTTTCAAACTGTTAGATTGGCAGGAGCTGGGACAGAGCAATGGGAGCTCACCCCGTCGTGGGGATTAGAACCGCCGACCTTCCAATTGGCAAGTACCACCCGCGTCCCTGGAAGCAGGGTATTGCTGAGTCAGATAAGCCATATCAATTCAAATTCTGTAGCGGTGGAGAGGTCATTATCTTGCGTGGTGTGTGTGATAAAGGGGAGACCTATAAAGGGGAGACCTATCAGGAGTGAATATAGACCACTGGCACCAAAATGTATGGGAAACCACCCTATTAGAACAGTTAACCAACAAACTGAATGGCTCACTGGAGTCCAGATTCTTGTCAGAATAAGTTGTCTGCTCCCTGGGCTCTGTCCAGGGTCCTACCTCCAATCCCAACTTCTTTATTTTTGAGAATCCTCTTCCTCAGGGACTGAACCTCGTCCGTCCTCTTCTTCTGCCACCCCTAGGTGTAACTGTTGGACTTACACCTGGCTGACAAGAGCTCGGCTTTCCCATGACTGGACAGAAACCAGCATTTTGAACTGGGCCTAGAAGTGGATTGAAAACAGGTGAAGTTGCCTATTAAGGAAGTCATGGGATTTATATTTATTGATTTGATGTGATTTGATTTCAAAGCGTCTACATGCTGCTTTATGCTTCAAAATTCTCCAAGTGGGTAGGAAGATCCCAACAGCTGGGTCCAGTCATCAGCATGGCTGCCATGTTCTGGACTGGCTGAAGTTCCCAGACGGTTTTCAACAGCAGCTTCAGGTAGCACTCATTGCACTAATCCAGCTGTGATCCAACTAAGGCACATTGGCTGACCTGATTTCCCTATAAGACCTACATTGGCTCCCAGTATGTTTCCGAGCACAATTCAAAGTGTTGGTGGCAACTTTTAAAGCCCTAAATGACCTCGGTCTTGTATACCTGAAGGAGCGTCTCCACCCCCATCGTCCACCCCATGAGGTCCAGCGCCAAGGGTCTTCGGGCAGTTCCCTCACTGCGAGAAGTGATGTTACAGGGAACCAGACAGAGGGCCTTCTCGGTAGTAGCGCCCGCCTTGTGGAACGCCTTCCTATCAGATGTCAAGGAAATAAACAACTATCTGACTTTTAAAAGACATCTGAAGGCAGCCCTGTTTAGGGAAGTTTTTAATGTCTGATGTTTTATTGTGTTTTTAATTCTGTTGGGAGCCACCCACAGTGGCTGGGGAAACCCCGCCAGAGTGGCAGGTATAAATAAATTATTATTATTATTATTATTATTATTATTATTATTATTATTATTATGGTTGAGGGCAGAGAGGCTCATTGGGCAAAACTGGCTTAAGTGTCAATCCTTCACCACAAGGAATTCTGGGAAATGTAGCTTTGTGAGGGGAATAGGGGTCTCCTAGCAACTCCCAGTAGCCTTAACAAACTACACTTCCCAGGATTCTTTGCGGGGGGGAGTCATGACTGACTAAAGTGGTGTGGTCCTCCTTTATATGTATAATGCAGATGGAGGTACTGTGTTGACTGATTTAAGCTTCAGTTTGTTCACCCCCATCCAGATCATTACTGTCTGGAGCTGCCAGAGCTCAAACTGGGATCTTCAAGGTGCCCCATGTGGCATGGAACATCTGTCTAGGGCAGAAAGACACTCTCAAGCTCTGAACTAGCCCAACCTGCCTCACTGGTCATTGGACTCTCCTGGGCAGGAATGCACCCATTCTTGAGCCACAAACCTTCCTGGGGCTGATGTATTCCTGCAAATTCTTTGGCTTCACTGTTCAGCCCTTTGCCTAAGCTGAGGTCCAGTGCCAAGGGTCTTCTGGCGGTTCGTTCCCTCATTGCGAGAAGCAAAGCTACAGGGAACCAGGCAGAGGGCCTTCTCGGTAGTGGCGCCCGCCCTGTGGAACGCCCTCCCATCAGATGTCAGAGAGATAAACAACTACCTGACATTGGGAAGACATCTTAAGGCAGCCCTGTTCAGGGAAGTTTTTAATGTGTGACATCTTAGTGTATTTTTGGTCTTTGTTGGAAGCCGCCGTAATAATAATAATAATAATAATAATAATAATAATAATAATAATAATAATAATAATAATTGGCTTGTTCTGTTGCTCTAACCCAGTTCCTCAGCTCCAACACCGTGGCCCAGTGACACCCTCCTCCTGACACCCTCCTCACCTCTGACTGCTGCCTACGGCTCAGCCCCAGGGCAAATGCTGACCACAAGTGCTGGTTTGGCACCTAAACATCTACCACAATGCCTGGAATATGAGGGAAAGCAAAGACAGCCCTAGATGACATTTGAAAACTATGTGAAAAAAGCCCTCCTCAAAATTCTGCATCCTATTTGCAGGTGGTGAAACTGGTGGAAATTCACCAAATATTCTCCAAATATTTATTCCCATGAGTTTCAGGATATCGAAGATAGACAGACAGACAGACAGAGCATGCATGTTGTACCAATGCAGTTACATTTCATGAAATGTACGACTCATTGCTGCTTTTCCTTAACACACACACACACACACAGCAGTCTTCCAAAAAAACCAAAACAAATGCAACTCCACATTTTTTTAAAAAAAATCTGGTTTAGCTTGCTGATGGCTGGCTGTGGTTGTTCCAGGGTCCCAAACCAGCCCATGGGCTTCAAACTGATCAGCTGTATCCTACATAGTCCATAAGGCAGGTGTGGTCAACCGGGTGTCCAGCTGTTTGGGACTACAAATCCCATCATACCTGGCTCTTGTTCGTGCTGACTTGGACTGATGGGAGTGGCAGTCCAAAACATCAGGAGGTCGCCTTGTTCGTTACCCTGTCATAAGATATAGGATTTTAAAATTATGTCATCGTTGTCGTCCCCCATATTATGCAATTAGATTAAGGAGATCTCCCCCCTCCTCAATCACAACCTCTTTTCCTTTCTGTTCTACTCTATTTAGTCCTCATTTCTGGTTTGCCAAGTTCCTTTCGCTAATCTTCTTTAAAGCAGGATTCTCATCTTCTCCACCAGATGGCAATATCGCCGCACTCAAGAAATGAAAAGTTTGATTATTCAATTCATCACAGAATCCACCTAGTGGCACTGTACCCTCCCAAATAAAATCTTACTGCAAATTCTCAAGGTCCTTCCTCTGGCTAGAAAGTGGACTGCACAACTGGGGGTCGTTGCTTTTTTAAAAATAACTTTAAAAAACCTGTGTGCTTCCCTCCCTTTATACGTTTGCAATCCCCAAAGGATCAGGTAACAGGAGTGACATCTTGTCTCCAACAATGGCTGACAAATGTTGCCAGGATGTTCACTAATGTTAGTGCTATGAGCTTTCATGTGCATGCATGTATCTGGAGAAGTGTGCATGCACACGAAAGTTCATACCAATAACAAACTTACCGGTAGTTGGTCTCTAAGGTGCTACTGGAAGGAATTTTTTTATTTTGTTTCGACTATGGCAGACCAACACGGCTACCTACATGGAAAGAGAGGAAGGCAAGCCATTGATAATTTAAGGTTGTTTAAGTGAATATTATAAAATGTAACCAGAAATTTAATTAAAAATATTAAACTCAGATGGGCAGGTTATAAATGTTGTTGTTGTTGTTAAATAAAACGTCCCTATTTTCATCAGAAAAATGTTGGAGGGAATGCCACGCAACCAGACGCAGAAATGGACATGATTGCGTTTCCCCCATCTCAGTATTGGGGAAAGCTTTCCCTGTTGAACATCTAGCTGTCATTGTGCAGCTGTGAAATGTGCTGAAGGAGCCCTGTCAGAAGGAAAATCCAAACAGAACATGTCCACCTTCATCGAAGGATGGCGTACTGGGAATGGTTTCACAAAGAACGACACCCTGTCTCTAATGGTCGGGAATAGGGGACAGGCCTGGCAGAGGGGTTTGAATACTTTAAAAGTGTCATAAATACAATTCTAGCCCCCGTTGCGTTCAGGCTGGAGGTCGGACTGTGATCAGCAGCAGCGGGAAAGGAGGTCTGTAACAGAGGCCAAGAAGAGGCTCACGCCCAGTTCCTTGAGAAAGGAAGTTTTAATGACACAAACAACAACCACCACCATCACAAAAGAGGAAAAGGAGGAAAGTGAGAAAAGCCTGCCCCCCCCCCCCCCCGCAGGGCCAGTTCCCATGGAGACCCCAAGGAAGTTTGAACCAGGCCTGCGCTTTTCACAGCCGCCTTTGAGTCATGGAGGGCATTATGGCCATTGATAAAGGGAGACGTGCGCTCTTTTGGTCGCAAGGGCCGGCCTCTCTAGTTAGCAGCAGCCCCCCCCCCCCGACTCATTTTCCCCTCTCGCCAAAAGGGGGGTGGAGGGAATCTAGGGCAAACCCATCCCTGCTCCCTCTCTCCCCCTCCCTCTCTTTGGAATCCCTTTCCAGGAACTCAGAGAGATACTGTGTTTAGCAACCAGTTTTCCAAGCCTCCGTCCACCCCCTGCCATCAATTTGGGGTGCAAGCGAACCCCCGATTCGCTATAGGCTCCTCCACTTGGCATTTATCGGCCAGGGACTATTCCCCGCACCGGAGACTGTGCCTAGTAAATCACTGCTATCGTTAGACTTTACAGTGGTACCTCAGGTTAAGAACTTAATTCGTTCTGGAGGTCCGTTCTTAACCTGAAACTGTTCTTAACCTGAAGCACCACTTTAGCTAATGGGGTCTCCCTCTGCCGCCGCGCCGCCAGAGCACAATTTCTGTTCTCACCCTGAAGCAAAGTTCTTAACCTGAGGTAATATTTCTGGGTTAGCAGAGTCTGTAACCTGAAGCGTATGTAACCTGAAGTGTCTGTAACCCGAGGTACCACTGCATTTTGCTTTTGAAGGAGACCTTCAGGTGCCTTTTTGAAAATTTCACACAAGCTCCAGAGTTCTGGACCTGAGTTTCTCGTGTCTTTGACTTTAAACCTCTGGGAGAGGTGCCCTGATATTCTAGCACATGTGCAGGTAAATGAGGGTACATGGTCCAATAGCTGCTGTTCTTCCTTTATTTTATCTCCCACCCACCCGAATAACTGCCTGAGCACATTTTGAATGCTTCTGAGCGATATAAATGAAAGCGCATTTGCAAAGCTAAGCAGGGTTGGGTATGGTTTCAAATTGGATGGGGGACTGCACGCCGAGATTCCTGCATTGCAAGGGGTTAGAAAAGATGAGCCTCATCTAGGGTTTTTCCAGCTCTACAGTTCTATGATTCAATTACAGTCATATCTTGGAAGTCGAATGGAATCCATTCCGTAAGTCCATTCGACTTCCAAAATGTTTGAAAACCAAAGTGTGGCTTACGATTGGCTTCAGGAAGGTCCTGCAGCCAGTCGGAAGCCCCGTCAGACGTTTGGCTTCCAAAAATAGTTCGCAAACCGGAACAGTCCCTTCCGGGTTTGCAACATTTGGGAGCCAAAACGTTCGGGAACTAAGCTGTTGGACTTCCAAGGTACGACTGTACTCCATAATGGCCACAACCAGAACCATTCTGGCCTTGAGCATCCCACCAGATGTTATTTGGTTGAACAAAATGGTCGTTTCATACATGCTGTACCTTTTAAGTGCCTTCAAAGCACATCCATTGCCAGAAAGAATTCTGGGTGCCATAGTTTGCCGGGCCTTTCTGGGAATTGTAACTTTGTGATGGGTGAACTACAGTACCCATAATTCATTGAGGGAAAGAATTGGTTTAGAGTGTGCTTTAAAGGCTGAACGTGTACACAACCTACCAACGCTCCTGCTTCAAAAGCCCATGTAAAAGGTAAAGGTAAAGGGACCCCTGACCATTAGGTCCTGTCGTGACCGACTCTGGGGTTGCGGCGCTCATCTCACTTTATTGGCTGAGGGTGCTGGCATACAGCTTCCTGGTCATGTGGCCAGCATGACTAAGCTGCTTCTGGCGAACCAGAGCAGCGCACGGAAACGCCATTTACCTTCTCACCAGAGCGGTTCCTATTTATCTACTTGCACTTTTGAGGTCCTTTCGAACTGCTAGGTTGGCAGGAGCAGGGACCGAGCAACGAGAGCTCACCCCGTCGTGGGGATTTGAACCGCCGACCTTCTGATCAGCAAGTCCTAGGTTCTGTGGTTTAACCTACAGCGCCACCCGCGTCCCTCTAGAAGCCTATGTAGGCCCGAGTAAATCAGGCTACAATCTTAACACACATTTGCTAGGAGGCGAGCCCCACTGAACACGCTGGAAAATATAGGGGTATGTTGTAAATTCGCTGACTAGCTGCTGAAGAAGAACCTTCAGCAGTGCATAGTGGGGGTGGGAAAGAGAGAGCAAGTCAGAGAATGATCCTTGGGGAAATAACAGGGGTGTAACCGCATATTCAAGAGCAGCCCTATTTTCATTTGTGCAATGTTGGGTGGGGACATGTTTCGCTGGGATTATTTTATTAACAAATATTTGATGCATTTGGAGATAAGAAGAAAGTTAGTTGCAAAAGTGTTCAGAGCCACCATTCCATCAAGGAATGCTCATGGCAGCTGCACCAGATCCTTCTTCTTTCATGTCCTGCTTTTATGTCCCTTGAAATGAAGCTGAGGCTCATCCACACTCCTGTTTGTCCCGTGATTTCCAGGAGAGGTTCTTCCTTTGTGCCGCTGCCTTTCTCAGGAAAACCTGCTGTTTGCTGCTGAATCGGAACGAGCGTCCGTCATGTTTTCTGCAGGTTGAAGTTTATTCCGATTCAGTGGGAAACCGAGGTTTCCTGGGGAGAGTGGGGAGACCAGAGAAAGGCTCTTTCTGAGTCGTGCCTAGAAATATGGAGACAATTGAAGGAATAGTAGGACAATGGGAAATGCGGACTGGGAAGGATAAACTTGCACCAGCTTTCGGTGATGGGGGAATTTCAGCACAAGAGGGCAGGTGGTTTCCTAAATCGTAAGGTGGAAGAGAAGAGGCCAGGCATTGGAACTTGTGTGACAGCAATGTACTGTAGGTCAGATCTGCATTTGCAGCCGGGAAGGTAATAATTCATAATAAAAAAATTATTATTTATACCCCGCCCATCTGGCTGGGCCTCCCCGGCCACTCTGGGCGGCTCCCAACAGAACACTAAAAACAGAATAATACTTCAATCATTAAAAACTTCCCTAAACAGATGTCTCTAAAAGTCAGATACAGTGGTATCTCGGGTTACATACGCTTCAGGTTACAGACTCCGCTAACTCAGAAATAGTACCTCGGGTTAAGAACTTTGCTTCAGGATGAGAACAGTAATCGTGCTCCGGCGGCGCGGTGGCAGCGGGAGGCCCCACTAGCTAAAGTGATGCTTCAGGTTAAGAACAGTTTCAGGTTAAGAACGGATCTCAAGAATGAATTAAGTACTTAACAGAGGTACCACTGTAGTTGTTTATTTCCTTGACATCTGATGGAAGGGCGTTCCACAGGGAGGGTGCCACCACCAAGAAGGCCCTCTACCTGGTTCCCTGTAACCTCACTTCTCGCAGTGAGGGAACTGCCAGAAGGCCTTTGGAGCGGGACCTCGGTGTCTGGGCAGAAGGATGGGGGTGGAGATGCTCCTTCAGGTATATTGGGCCAAGGCCATTTAGGGCTTTAAAGGTCAGCACCGACACTTTGAATTGTGCTTGGAAATGCACTGGGAACCAATGTAGGTCTTTCAGGACCGGTGTTATATGGTCTCGGCAGCCACTTCCAGTCAGAAGGGTTTTCTCTTGCAACGAAAACAACAAAGGCCATTTCCGCCCGGGGAATTTTATTGTGGACCCATGACTACAAGTTTTGAAGTGTCTACATGCTGTCGGCCTCACCCAGATACCATCCCATGTTACTTTCTCTGGGATTTACTGTTTCAGCTGAAAATCTGCAAAGTATAACACCCCTGCAGCAGAAATGGTGAATGCAGATTAAATGGTGGAGAAAATATACAGGCTGGCATTTTGGTGAGAATAACGGCATGCGACACAGCAAAAATCTTGCAGGCATGGACACCTTGAGTACATTAGAGCGACTTCTGGGTGGGCTTCAATATCCTTGTCGCACGTTAAGGGCTAACGAATGTATTATGGCATAACCCTTTGCAGACTACACTTCATGGTGCATCTGATGATGTGGACTGCGGTCCATGAATGCAGTAATAAAATTATTAGTATTTAAAGTGCCACAATACCCTGCTGTTATTTGTATTTTTGTTTGTCCATTTGCCATAGGTAAAGGTAAAGGGACCCCTGACCATTAAGTCCAGTCGTGATCGACTCTGGGGTTGCGGCGCTCATCTCGCTTTATTGGCCAAGGGAGCCGGCGTACAGTTTCCGGGTCATGTTGCCAGCATGACTAAGCCGCTTCTGGTGAACCAGAGCAGCGCACGGAAACGCCATTTACCTTCCCGCTGGAGCGGTACCTATTTATCTACTTGCACTTTGACGTGCTTTCGAACTGCTAGGTTGGCAGGCGCAGGGACCGAGCAACGGGAGCTCACCCCATCTCGGGGATTCGAACTGCCGACCTTCTGATTGCCAAGTCCTAGGCTCTGTGGTTTAACCCACAGCACCACCCGCGTCCCTCCATTTGCCATAGGGGAGCATTAAAAAATGAGATTTGCCCTCATCTGCACTCTGAAGTGGTGTGGCACATTATACTATCTGAGGACCCCAAGACTCCATTCCCTGCTGGTGGAAATGTAGAATTTCTAGAAGCTGACAAACAGAAGAAAAGTCTATGTCCGTCTTCACCAAGCTGTGGCCTTCCAGATGTTTCGAATGACAACTCCCATCAGCCTTGGCTAGCTCAGCTAGATACTAGGTTGGAGAAAGCTGGTCTATTACTGCAGCACACACAAAAAAACCGAGGCAATTTTACAAGAATATTATGCTTTCTAACACACAATACATTTTAACTCAGGGCTTTGTGTTCCCCACTGCTATATCTGAGGAAAATAATGGAGCACAGAATTCAGCATGCGGACAATCTCAGTTTATGTACTCCCTGCCCTCCCTTTTAGAAAAGCTAGTTTCTAGTCCTCAAGTAAGCGAAGCCGTTTGGAAAGAATGGGGAACTAAGCAGGATTTCAGCAGACAGTGTGAAATGGGCTTAGTTCAGTTCCTCCTCTCTGCATGACTAACAGAGGCAGAATCAATTATACAAAACAAGCAGCCATATCTACATCTGTTTAATTTGCATAAACTTGTTCAAGTTATAGAATCGCCTTGGCACATAATTAATTGCAGTGCTGTTTGTACAGCTCCTGTTCATTTCTGCTGGGTTGGATACTTGGAACAAAACAACACCCCAATGGATTGTGTACCTAGATCTAGAGCAGGCTTATCTTAGATCTACTTTGTTTTTTTACTGGAATTCTAAAGATCTACCAAACGGAGCCAGGTGCAAAAGACTTACATTTAGAATGAAAGAACAGGGTGCCTCTGAGCATATTCGGATCTTGGGAATTTTGTCCTCAGCAGCGAAACAGAACTGAGCTTTCATGCAAAAGCCCGTTTCTAGTTAGTTTTCTTCAGTAAGCCTAACGTAAGTGGGGAAAGTCATTAGCTGATCAACTAGAGATCACTCAGAGATCTGCCAGTACATCCTGATCTATGACAGAAACACTTTGGGGGCAGCCTGAAAGAACTGGACACCACCCCCACGAGGAACAACACAGAAAGAGCCAGTCCACTCATTGTACTCCCATGACATATTACCATCAAACACAACCAGCTAGTCCTACCATTGTGCTCTCCATGAGCAACTGTAAGAGGTCAACATCATGGTATCTGCCTATAGAGGTTTGAATCACTGTCTCAAGTCCCATCTGCACTATACATTTAAAGCAGTATCATCCTGCTTTAAACAGTCATGGCTTCCCTCAAAGAATCCTGGGAACTGTCATTTGTTAATGGTGCTGGGAGTTGTTAAAGGTAAAGGTACCCCTGACCGTTAGGTCCAGTCGTGGCTGACTCTGGGCATGCGGCGCTCATCTCGCTTTATTGGCCGAGGGAGCCGGCGTACAGCTTCCGGGTCATGTGGCCAGCATGGCTAAGCCGCTTCTGGCGAAACAGAGCAGCGCACGGAAACGCCATTTACCTTCCTGCCGGAGCAGTACCTATTTATCTACTTGCTAGGTTGGCAGGAGCAGGGACTGAGCAACGGGAGCTCACCCCGTCGTGGGGATTCGAACCGCTGACCTTCTGATCGGCAAGCCCTAGGCTCTGTGGTTTAACCCACAGTGCCACCCGCATCCCCTATTTCCTTAACAGAGCAACACGTTCCCTGCACCTCAAAGATTGACTGTTGCCTCTAAGAATTTACACGTCACTTGGGAAGACAGGCAAACTAATGCCAGTGTACTGGAAGAAGTAAAGATCACCAGTGTCGAAGCTATGATTCTTCAGCATCAACTTCGTTGGACTGGTCATGTTGTGTGGGTGCCTGATGATCGTCTTCCAAAGCAACTACTCTATTCCGAACTTAAAAATGGAAAGCATATTGCCGGTGGTCAACAAAAGAGGTTTAAAGACTCTCTCAAGGCAAAGCTTTTAAAATGTAGTATAAACACCGACAACTGGGAAACACTGGCCTGCGAGCGCTCCAATTGGAGAACAGCCTTTACCAAAGGCTTTGAAGATGCTTGAACTCAGGACGCGAGGGAGAAACATACTAAGAGGAAGGCACGCTTGGCAAGCCCTCACCGTGATTAACTCCCGCCCAGACACCAATGTCCCCACTGTGGAAGGACGTGTGGATCCAGAATTGGCCTCCACAGTCACTTACGGACTCACTGTTAAAACCGTGTTTATGGAAGACAATCTTACTAGGCTACAAGTGATCGCCAAGGAAGATTTCCTTCACAGAGCAACAAGTTCCCTGCAAAGAGAGATTGACTGTTGCCTCTAAGAATTTACATGTCTGGTAAGCAACCATTCCATCAAATTGCCCAGGCTCAATCCCACACGGCCTATGTCTCATTGCAGCTCCCAGCACACCCAGCCACTGCAGGAAACAGACATGACGGGGCATTTGTCATCCTCCAGGTATCAGCCGTAGAAGCCAGGACTACGTTGGTTATATAAGCCACCTTAGTCATGACTGCTGGGAGGAGCGCAGAGAGAAAAATGCCATGGCGCATCTCCATCAGCACAACCGGACGCCTTCACCTGCCCCAGCTGCAACAAAACATGTCTCACCCGTATCAGTCCCTACAGCCACTGCAGGCGCTGTAACTCTCCAACGGTCTGGCTCTTCCATTGTCTCCCGAGATGGATAGGTGCCAATGTGTGCGTAGTCATGTGAAACAACTCAGATTTCTTGTGCAGAAGATCCCCAGTTCAAATCCACTAGGCAAGGCTGGGAAGGTCCCAGTACACACAGAGAGTATCTTGACTCCTGCACAGGTCATTTATCTACTCCTCTCCCTGGAACCAGTACTGATGAGTCTCAGCCCAGCAGGCCTCATTGTCTTAGGACACCTCATTTTAAGGGGGTGAAACTTGATTTTTGCAAATTTCTTCCATGATGGGTCTTAAAAATATGTTTCGTGTGTGAGGCATTCAAATCTGCTATTATTTTTAGCTTGGTGAGTCTGCGTGCGATGAAGAAGCACATAAACTGCTTTCGGAAAACCAAATAAATTTAATTTTACCTTCTGAAAATGTCCAATTATAATAATAATTGCAAGGGCTTAGCAATCCTTTTTAATGATTTCTATGCAATTTCGTGACAGCAGTCACGAAATTAAAAGACGCCTGCTCCTTGGGAGAAAGGCGATGGCAAACCTAGACAGCATCTTAAAAAGCAGAGACATCACCTTACCAACTAAGGTCTGTATAGTTAAAGCCATGGTTTTCCCAGTAGTGATGTATGGAAGTGAGAGCTGGACCATCAAGAAGGCTGATCGCCAAAGAATTGATGCTTTTGAATTATGGTGCTGGAGGAGACTCTTGAGAGTCTCATGGACTGCAAGAAGATCAGACCTATCCATTCTGAAGGAAATCAGCCCTGAGTGCTCCCTGGAAGGACAGATCGTGAAGCTGAGGCTCCAAGACTTTGGCCACCTCATGAGAAGAGGAGACTCCCTAGAAAAGACCCTGATGCTGGGAAAGATGAAGGGCACAAGGAGAAAGGGACAACAGAGGACGAGATGGTTGGACAGTGTTCTCGAAGCTACCAGCATGAGTTTGACCAAACTGCGGGAGGCAGTGGAAGACAGGAGTGCCTGGCGTGCTCTGGTCCATGGGGTCACGAAGAGTCGGACACGACTAAACGACTAAACAACAACAAATGCAATTTCACACACATTTTACTTACCAAGCAAAACTAGATTATAATTAATTTAACCAAAATATATTTTGAATTCCCAACTCATGTTACAACTTTTTATCACCCCTCATGTGGGGGGGGGGAATTAGAAAATTCAACAAGCCCTTCATCCTTGGGGCCAGCTGTCTTGTATACCATGGCAGTGATTTCTATTCCACTCACATTCTCTGAGATCTCTGTTGCCTCTGAGTGGGCAGAGAGTGTAGGGATCACTTACCCTGATTCTTCTCTGCCCACCCCCTTGCCCAAGTCCAGTTGAAGTGGCAATGAAGTTTATCTCAGTGAAGACCTTACTTGCAAAATCAATACAACCCAGGTGGTTAAGAAAGCCCAACAGAGACTCCATCTCCTCAGAGTATTGTGAAAGAACAATGTCAACCAACATTTGATGATCTCCTTCTACTGGTCCACAATAGAAAGTGTCCTTTCATACTGCATCATGGTGTGGTATGCTGGTTTGACATCAACTGATAGGAAGTGCCTACAGAGGGTGGTGAATATAGCACAAGATATTATGGGCTGTCCTGTGAATCCGCTGGATGACATGGCAGAAGAACGTTGCTTCAGGAGAGTGAGGAAAATTCTCAGGGATGATTCACACCCTGGCCGGCACTTTCTTGATCTCCTACCCTTGGACAGAAGATATAGAAGCATGATTAGTTGCACCAAAAGGGTAAAAACAGCTTCTATCCGTGGGCTGTTAGGCTGCTGAATGAAAAGATAACAACAGGGCAACTGACTTTCGGGTTTGGTGGGTGTGCGTCAGTAAACGAGGGGAATTAAGACTAAGAGAGCTGAGTGGGAGTGCTCATGTAATCTCATTGTATACAAGTTGTACAAGTGACAATAAAGTATTTCTATTTCAATTTCAATAAATGAACTGATGGGGAGGGTGCTTCCTATCTGCTAGCCTCTGGAAGCAATAAAACGAACACTTGTGTTATACCGAAAGCTTTTTATTGAGCAGCCTTAGAGATCTAGTAGGTCCCGAAAGGAAAGAAACATGAATGGGGTTGCTGTACGTTTGCCTGCAGAGGGATCCTCTGCCTTCGACAGTTGCGTGACAAGTAAAAAAAAAAACACGTAAAGGACCACTGGATGGTTAAGTCCAGTCAAAGGTGACTATGGGGTGCAGCGCTCATCTCGCTTTCAGGCCGAGGGAGCCGGCGTTTGTCCATAGACAGCTTTCCGGGTCATGTGGCCAGCATGACTAAACCGCTTCTGGCGCAATGGGACACCATGACAGAAACCAGAGTGCACAGAAACGCCATTTACCTTCCCGCTGCAGTGGTACCTATTTATCTACTTGCACTGGCGTGCTTTTGAACTGCTAGATTGGCAGGAGCTGGGACAGAGCAACGGGAGCTCATTCCGTCACGGGGAATCGAACCGCCGACCTTCTGATCGGCAAGCCCAAGAGACTCTGTGGTTTAGACCACAGCACTGCCAGCATCCCCTGCATGACAAGACAGCAAAGCAACAGGCAGGGTGTTCCTCATGGCTCCACCTGCATGATGGACATGCCTTCACCTGTCCCTTAAACATGATCTGCCATGAGGCTTGCCAAGATGCAAGATCCTGTCTGGAGCAAATAGGTTGGCAATCCCACAGGAGAAACAACTGGGATTGCTCCAGTCTTTGCTGGGGGTCATTGTGTGTGCAAACCTACCTTGTGCCCTCCCTCCTGTGCAGGCTGGGCAATGTGGGCATGGAGAAGATGTGGTCCTCTGCACTTGATGGGCTGAATCAAGGGCACCAAAAGGGGAACCAGTGGTGAGCATCAGTTCGACTACAGATAAGTAAACTCCCACATGTTCTCCATGGACAAACCTGGAAATGAATAGATTTGTTGTGGTTTTTAAGGAAGCAGATCGGTTCATTTCCCAAGTCAATCTCCAGGACTCGGGACCACGATACCTCAGGAACAGCCTCTCCCCATATAAGCTGACCCAGACTTTGTGATCATCACCTGAGGCCCTTCTTCGTGTGCCTCCTGCATGAGAGGTCCAGAGGGTGGCAACCTGAGAACAGGGCCTTCTCTCTAGTGGCTCCCCGTTTGTGGAATGTCCTCTGCAGTGAGATTTGCCTGGTGCTTTCATTATACACCTTTAAAGTAAAGGTAAAGGGACCCCTGACCATTACGTCCAATCGTGGCCGACTCTGGGGTTGCGGCGCTCATCTCGCTTTATTGGCCGAGGGAGCCGGCGTACAGCTTCCAGGTCATGTGGCCAGCATGACTAAGCCGCTTCTGGCGAACCAGAGCAGCGCACGGAAACGCCGTTTACCTTCCGGCCGGAGCGGTACCTATTTATCTACTTGCACTTTGACGTGCTTTCGAACTGCTAGGTTGGCAGGAGCAGGGACCGAGCAACGGGAGCTCACCCCGTCACAGAGATTCAAACCACCAACCTTTACTGAGGATCATCTGGTTCGACCACCTGCGATACAGGAAGACGCAGCTGCCGCATACAGGGATCAAACCTGCAACCTTGGTGTTTTCAGCACCATGCTCTAACCAACAGAGCTATTTCCTCTGAGCCACAATTCCCATCTCCCTGCTGTGGCTGAAAGGAGTCAAGCAACATTTGGTAGTCTCCATTCCTGCTCTAAGGCCACCGAGTGAGTTTTATGACAGGGATGAGGGGGGAAACGAGCTTCCCGATTCACCAATGTTAACATTCGCTCTTCAATATGGCTGCTCAAGTTCTTCCTCAGAAGTAACCCACTCCAAATCCCCCTCCTTTAAACCAAGACTGGACCATTTTATTTCAACGTCCGAGGCACAAAATCCAAACAACATCCCTGCCACCATCTCAGTGACTAAATATGGGATGTAATCAACGGAAAGCTATGATATTAAAAAGAACAACATTAATAGAAGGTTTCTTGAAATGAATAGGATGCTTCCATGAGGGAACTTCCTAGTGGATGATGCCTCATCTATCTGTCAGCCACTTCACTGCAGTGGCCTGCAAAGCTCCTTCCCTTTCCCCGTGATTAACGGATTAGCATGATTAGCAGAAACAGAAAGCAAAGTATGCAAAGCAGCTTAAATTCCCAAGAAAATATGCAAAACAAGAGAACCCCTGTAATTTTTCTTAAGCTACAGAATTAACAACGCAGGCCATACCATTCAACTTTTCTCAAGAACAGAATTTCGATCCCTTTCAAATATAGCAGAGATTTGATAGCTAGGTTTACAGTTTAACCTTCCTGTGAATATTGGCTGCCCGGAGGTCAGGGGACGACAGCGGAGAGGGTTCTTATTGCTTTCATTCCCCGAATTTCCTGGAGATACCTGGTTGGCCAATCTGAGAAGATGCTGGGCCCGATGGACTCTTCTTCCTATGTCCTCATGTCCTTTTCATGCTGTATTTTTTATTTATTTAAATACCATATTTTTCGCTCTATAAGACGCACCAGACCACAAGAGGCACCTAGTTTTCGGAGGAGGAAAACAAGAAAAAAAATATTCTGAATCTCAGAAGCCAGAACAGCAAGAGGGATCACTGCGAAGTGAAAGCAGCAATCCCTCTTGCTGTTCTGGCTTCTGGGATAGCTGCGCAGCCTGCATTCGCTCCATAAGACGCACACACATTTCCACTTACTTTTTAGGAGGGAAAAGGTGAGTCTTATAGAGCAAAAAATACGGTATCTCTTTGCTTTCTTAAAAAAAAACCACGACAATAAATAAATTTAAAATTAAGTGGCAAAGCTCCTTTGCGGCAGTTGCAGGGTCCAGTCAGCACTATGCACTGTCAGCCGCCTCTGCTGAACTAGATAGGGCCCCAACCCGATTCATCGGAGATGGTTTTACATCTTTTAAGAGTCAGATTTTGTGCCCTGTCATCCTGATCTCCAGAATGTGACAAGCTGGTACAGTATAGCCTCCGGCTGTGCCCTTTCCTCTTCCTGTCTGGCTTTTCGGCTCAGGAGTTTTTTGTTTTCTGCTGACTCTCCTAGACACAACCGACCATTCCTTTGCCTGCGTTCTAATTGTTCACCTGACTTCCAAAACCAGCGTAAAACTCTCCCCCTCAGGGTAGATTTCGTGGAAGTCAAGGCAGCTGCTTCGGAGGTGGCTTTCACCTTTGCAAGGCCAGCCGGCTGATTATGCTGCAGAATGCGGGACAAGTACAGGCAAACTCTCCTCGGACGCGTCATGCGCCCTGTGGCAAAATCCACCGGCCATTTCCACTCTGGCTTTTTCCTAGGGTTGGGGCGGCAGCGGGGGAGAGCTTTCTGCAGGAGAGAAACAACATAGCTAATATATTTAAATATATATATATCGTGCCTTCCCTCCCAAAGGAGTCCAGGAGTTGAGAGCTAGTCAGCTTTATGGAAAACATGACCCTTCTTACCCGAGCCAGGCTGCAACAGGACGGGTGAGGTGAAATTTGCTTGTGCGCCCCTGGAAGCAATGGCATGGGGTTCACTTGCTGGACGTTCAAACTGGACCTGTGGTGTTCTGAACAGAATTAAAATAAAGATTCCTGCTGGGTCTTTTCATGGTCTGCATAGTCCCACATGCAGCCTGCCCAAAGTGAAGAGCCAAATGGGAACCCCACGAGGAGCACATTGGAGACGAGTGCTGTTATTATGACGCTTATTTTACTATTAGGCTGTCTGTCATTATGGGTTTTTTTTTGCAAAGTGGTCCCAACGACACTCTCATTTCACGGAAATCACTTGGGAGATACCTGTGCTTTTTGCCCCATAACTTTCTCTCTAGGAGAGCTAGAGACTTGCTTTAAAAAGGGGGGGGGGGGGAGTATGCAGCACCAGTGAAAACCACCATGGGTGCCATGTTGTCAACCCTCGGTGTAGTAGGTTACAGTCCCCTCTTAACTGATACGCATGCATCGAAATGGGCTGTGGCATGTTTTGGATCGCAAGGATTCAATCCCCACAACGTGTCCACCAGATAAGCCTGGGAAAAACTTAAACCCTGGGAAACTGCTGCTGCTCATTGTAGAAGAGGAATTGTCAACGTGATACCTATGAGCACCAGAGTGCTCAAAAGTACCTCCTATGGCACTGTGAATATTCCTTCAAATGGGATACAGTCATACCTCAGGTTACAGACGCTTCGATTTGCGTGATTTCGGGTTGTGCACCCTGCCGAACCCGGAAGTACTGGAACAGGTTACTTCTGGGTTTCGGCACTTGCACATGCACAGAAGCGCTAAATCGCCCTTTGCGCATGCGCAGAAGCACCAAATTGCAACCCATGCATGTGCAGACATGGCGCTGCGGGTTGTGAACACTGCAGGTTGTGATCGTGCTTCCCGCACGGATCACGTTCACAACCTGAGCATCCACTGTACTTCATAAACAAATTCCTGCTCAGTTCCTGTTTGCATTGGCTCAGCTTCTCTTGCACAGAACACCCCACACCTAAACATGTCCACATTTCATTGGAGGTCAGGGTTGGGTACCCAGCTTCCCATCTTTTCTGAATGGAGGAGAGGTGTAAAGAGCTTCTCTCTATGAGTGAGCCATTTTGGAGCCATTTTGTGCTATGCCGTGCCCCCCGGCAGCCATTTTGTGTCCGGCCTGCAAGACAATTCCAATGTACCCACTGGTCCAAAAAGGTTGTCGATCCCGGCTGTAGACAGTGCTGGACTAGGCAGGCCAATATGATCTCTCTCAGTTAAAGGAAGCTTCCTTTATTCCTCTAATTAAAGAAAGGAAGAAGGAAATCAGAAATGCACCTATTGACCACAGTTGAATCACCACATTGTTTGATACAATAAAGTAGCTAAATAAAAAGAAGTATTCAAGGGGGGCAAGTATTCTGTGTTAAGTGATATGTGCACATTAATCTGCAATGACCATTTCAGCTTGTCACTTGCATTCATTTATATTATGATTTTAAAATTATGAAGTTACGTCTGTTAAGTTGTGGGTGAACATATCAGACGACACAGCGATTCTTCAAACAGCTCTTGTTTATTCACAGGCCAGAACAGAACTGAACTGAAGGGTTCAGCCAGCCTGCTTATATAGAGCTCCACTAGAACGCAACAGTAACCATTTTCTGTAGCTATCCAATCACTGAACGTCACTTTCGATCCCTTATTTGCATATGTGGACCTGAGTGAAAACTATCTACAGTATCCCCCTGCTGGCCCAGGGTGAGAACCTCAGTACATAACAACTTCTTTTTAAAGCGAGCTGCATAACTTGCGCACGCTCTCTAGTGCCTTTGGAGTTTTAAACCGCTGCTTGCTGGATATCAAATTTGAAATCCCCACTCTCTGTCACAAAATGCACTTTGTTAATCACCCTATGATCCACGAGTGCTGTAGGAACTCCGAAAGGTCTTGTAGCTGTACCCACCTGCTTGTGAGGTAAAACCATCTGTTTATCTACAGACACACACCGGATCTAGCTGTGCCATCCAAGTCATGTTATGCGCAGAGAGCAAAAGCGATGCTATGGAAATGTGCTTGTGGGGCAAGCAGCTACAGATCGCTCTTGCAAGGGAGCCAAGCCAAAAACTTAAGGGAAGGGAGTCACTCTTGATACACACATATGGCTGCTACTGGTGATGAGCCATCAGTCCTCAGATATGGCAATCAATCAATATCAATCAATCTTGATTGATTTGGCAATAAACAAAGCTCAGAACCCCATCCACCAAGGGGCAATTCATATATAATGAATCTACCATTATAATACAGTATGAGCACTGTAACACCCACCCTTAGTGTCAATATTTTATTTATTTAAAGGCTTCGATGCCTTAACTTTCCTAGCAATTTTGATGGGCAAGGCAGCTAGCAGCAGATACAGCGAAACAATCATTTGAGAATAACTGGTGCAAGTGAAGAGTGAAGTGGCCTCCCCAAAATAAATGCACCGGCTTTCAGCTTTTGGATAAAACCTCCAACCAGCTTTCAAATCGAAGCACCCCTCCCTAGAAGGCCAAATTTGCCAGGAAGCAAGCAGAGATTGGGTTAGGCAGGCTCACTCAGGGAGTAGCTCCTGCAGCTGAAGTGTGGCTCCTGAAAAAGGAAGACATGGAGCAAGGCATTGGATTTCAGATCACACGCATGGATTGACCTAACATGGTCTAAGAAGCCACAACATGCCCTCATGTCTCTGTGTGGGCTGTGAGCGGTGTGTGTGTGTGTGTGTATCCACAGATATTATAATTCAGGGCCCATTCTGTGTGTTAGGAAGAAGTTGGCTGAGATGGTAAGATTCTGCACTGGACAACTTAAAAATTCAGGTGAGGGCGATGTCATAATTTTGAATTTTCTCCCTCATTTAAATCCTTCCGCTGGCATGAAAAAAAAACACAACAGGCTGCCAGAGAGAAATGTGCAGCATAATTCTCTCTCTGATACTCTTGTTTACTACTCCCAGGGTGTCGCTGTTTAAAGCCAAGAAGCATTCAGAAAACATCCTCTCTCTCCTGCAATGTGAAGTGGTGCTGTCCGGAATTGTACCACTTTAGTCTGCCAAGTCAGTGTAATTTTACAGAACACTCCTCCCTTGAATTTATGAGGCAGGTCCATATTGTGTACCCGTTTGACACGCAACACCCAAAGTTCATGCTCATATGAATCGCTTTGGGCATTTCCCATGCGCTCAATTTTTAACATGAAACTGCACCGGCTGCTGGCGTCCATCCCCTTCAAAACACCTCTGCCTCCCTCTTTCTTGCTCGCACTTTAACAACATTCAGACGTGCACGCAAAGGGGGAGGAAATTTCTGACATCAAGTGTACAAAAATACCCCCCCCCCAAACCCCCAAATTATTTTGCTCTGGGCAAAATGCCATGCCACTCGTAGTTGTGGGATAAACCTCTGTGAAGGAGACGAATATCTCTCCTCACTGCCCTTCTCAGACTCAAAAGTGCCCTGCGAAGAATGTGAGCAAAAGCTGAATTTCACCCAGACCTGAGCCCTTGAGCTAGGGTGGGAAAGACGTCGAAATAAAATAGGAATGGGGCACTCGGTGCCTAGTTAACATGGACCTGCACATCGCGAGCTGCACTGAATTTTGCTTTTTGCCATTTAGCTGCATCTAGTGCATTTTTCCTGCACTGAAACGAAATTCAGAATCCGGCTACTCCCTCCCCCTTCCCGCCCCCCCCTCCTTACCTTCCAAGAGGCTTGCCTTATCGTGTCACACCAGATGGGCCACGCAATGCACATCCCTGGGAGATTTTTAAAATATATATATATAAATATATATAAAGAAGAAATCTTGTTAGCCTGGAAAACTGTCTTTCAAGGTTTGTCTGTTCCCTTCCCTTGGCAAGCGGTAGGAATAAAGTTGCAAAAGCAAAGGGGGGGTTAAGAGAGAGAGAGAGAGAAAGAGAGAGAGAGAGAGATGTTGGAATGATTGACAGCTCTGAACTATAGGCTCATCCCTTACCTTAGGCCATGCAATCCGATTGGCTGTCTCCTGACATCCCCAAAGCGCAGCACTTTTTGATAGAAGCTTTGGGTAGATCGTCGGGGGTGGGTGGGGGAAAAGGTTCAGTGAGGTGCATTTCTGACAAGACTTTTCCCTGGGCTGCTTTTGGTGGGGGTGGGTGGGTGGGGGTAGAAAGGGCCTGGGTTTTTTTTTATTTACTTGGGTTTTTTGTACTTAAATGTTTTTCTGCAAACTTCGGGGAGAGTGGTCTTCTCCTCAGCACCAAGCCTGGACTAATGGATTACCACGTGCTCGGATTAATTTTAGCTTTCCTCCTCGCTGATGCCAAGGTTTTAGCCGGTTATCCCATTTGGTGGTAAGGCTTAACTTTTCCCCCTCGTCTCAAACTTTGGGCAGCTTGTTTTGCCTATTTGCATCCTGTCTCTGCACATCCTCAATTCTCTCTCTTAGTGCCCTGCTTTCATTCACACGTTTCTATTCTCCCACTTTTTCTACGGTTAATGCAAGGTTTCTCCTTTTGGAAGGGTGAGGTGCTTCTTAATAATTTTTTGCATTGATAGCTTGATAGTTCGCCTCCCAGCCTCAGTAGCTTCATATAACGCCTCTGAATTTTTAGGCAGCGGACGAGAATGTTGCAAAGCCAGTTGAATGAAAGGATGGCATCTCAGAGGGAGAAGTATAATTCGGATTCATTGTTATTAAGTGTTTTGGCAAGGACCACAATGGAGTACTGACAATGTTTTTTAAAAGGCCATTTGTCAGATGTGTCTTTTCGCTTTAAATAATGTGACCATCCTTCAGTCTCCTCTTAAGTACTTGACCTGAATGGGTAGTGTGTGTCTGTTTTCTTTGGCTATGCTACAATTGTTCTCTTTAATAATGATGATTTGGTCGTATGTAAAGTCATTGGGCTACAGAAACACGGTTAACGAAAACCAAGCAAGTTACAAGTTCTGATTTGACGAAGATTTTTGTAACGGCTTGGAATTTTACTTCGCTGCTTTGCACGGAAAAGCAAATAAGCAGTTTCTGCTGCCATTGGAGTTGTTTCTAGGCTCCAACAAACAACCACAAAGATAATCACTAAAGAAAATGTGGTTTCTTTATGTATTTTGGGGGGCAGAGACTTACAGTAAAGACAAATCTAAGGTTCATTGAAAGATGTCAGCATTCAATAATTCAGTATCCCTTCCTGGCAATTTCTCTCCTGATCTGTTAAGATCCCTCCTTGAAGTATATGTGGTGGAAAATGCTCAGCCTAATGTGACTAGAAATCACAAAAGCAATGTTAACTTGAGTAACACCTAAAGAAGCCTCTCTTCCATCTTTCAAGAGTCCTTTTCATATTATTCATTCCTTAAGTCCTTTCTAAGCCGACACAACAAAGAAATGAGCTAAAGTAGACTGTGGAAATAGGCTAAAAAGGGACCGTATTTTGAAATTCGATGTTTACTGTAAAGCTCTGCTTGGTTTCCCTATTTTAAAAAGATGAAAGAACGAACATTTGGCACATCGGGCAGTATTTTATATTATTATTGTCTCGTTATGTGAGAATAATATAGAAACTTAAATGCTGAGAAAAACAAGCCCGTTTCCCTTGCTCTATGGACATGAGTCATACACAGGGCACAGCCTGGATATTTCTTCAGTTCAACATCCCTTCATTTAAATTAATCAGATCTCTCTTAACCCCAGTTTGATAAAACCAGCTTCCTGCATTGTTTATTGGGCACCTCTGAACAACACCAGAGTTAAAAGCTTTGTTAGAATTGGAGAAAGTGCTAATGAGAGATGGATTTGGTTACCAAACACAGCTTTCAGGGAGTCCAGTTGGGTTTTCTGACCAAAACAGGCCCCTAAATCTTAATTAAGTCAACCACTTTTGAATCACAAAGAGGTATCTTGATATTTCAATGGCAAGATCTGTTCTTTTAGCCTTCTCAAATAATGGCAATAAGAAGGGATTAATTGCCTTCTTTCTCTATAGTTTCCAAAAAAAACCAACCTGTCCTCACCTCCTCAGATCCACTAAGGGGTATCTTCAATGACCTCATAGAAAACAAAGGATGAAATTTCTGGTTGCGAGAATCTAGATGACGTAACATACGTAATTTAACAGGGTTTGCATTCAACATATTTTAGGAGATTGGATTTTTAAAGGGTCAGCAACCATTTCAGGGAGGCAATATATCATTGTCTGAATTGAACTTTTTGCTTCGACGATTATGAAGTAGGACGGCAAATACTATAAGAATTTCGTTGAGTACTAAGACCAAAAACTTTGTTTTGCTTTTCGTTTAAAGGTGATTGCAGATTTGAGTACATTAATGTGCGGTTGAACCTGAGTGTACATTTGTCACAAGCTGAGATGTATGTTCTAAACCTGGATCTATCTTTTTACTCTAATCTTGCTGGATATTTTCTGCCTTTTAGTCTTTTACTTCCCTCCCCTTCCAGTCCAGTTTATTGTTTTCGGCTGACATAACACAGGGCTCCCCAACCTTTCGGAATATTGGGAGAAATTATTGCGGAGATCGCGAAATACTCATTTCCCAGGAGAAAACCTAGTGATGTTCAGACAAAACAGCTGAAACACCTGCACACATCCCAAAACAAATAAAACGCAGACAAAAAAAAAAGGCAGTGCTTGCCCCCTGAAGAAGAATAAAGCACCAACAACCCCTCAATATAAAAATAAAAATTTAGAGAGACATAGAGCTTTGGCATGAGCCAAGGATGGTGTCTGAGGGTGCTGTGGTGCCCATGGGCACCACATTGGAGAGACCAGATAGAAAGTGTTAGTTCCTCCCCCTTGCATTTTTCACCAGATATTAAGAAGTGGGTTGCAAAGAGCTGAATTTCAAATCTGGACCAAGCCAGAGAGCCCCCCCCCCCCCCCCCCGCAGGATAAATACATTTGGGAAGAGCTTAGACAGTAAATTAACCACATGCATGTCAGCTCAGAAATAAGCTCCATTGAGTTCAATGGGACTTATTTCCAGGTAAGTGTGTATAGAATTGCAGCCTAATACAACCTTCAAACAATGCAATAGAGGCAGATTCTATAGCCTGAAACATACCCATTCAAGCCCCTTCACGGTTTGGCGGTTTAACAAACACTGAGCAACGCTATCTGAAAGAACACAAATGCTTGCAAGTATTTAAATAAATTACTTAGCTCTATTTCAGCAATGAGGTGGGAGCTGTAGATCAGCAGCAAGCCACAGACTTTTAAACCCAGGTAGCTGGGAGAGTCGCAATCCACTTCTACCTTTTAAAATGCTTATACCTCATTGTTTCAAACAAGCAAGCAGACAGCGCCTCCCTAATTCTCCAGTCTAACCAGCAATTTAAAAAAGAAATAATGTAATTAGGAATGCAGTTCTGGATATGGGGCCAAATTTAGACTTGTCGGGTTAAAAGTATCCAGTTTATTCCAGCTGCAAAGTCTGAAATTCACGGTGCAGGTGGTACCTCTCTAGAGGAACTGTTTAGAGGTGTGGTTCTGGGAAACAAGGATGGAGTGGCAGTAATACGGGGAAAATAGAAAAGAGCAGGAATGTTTGCACAGTTTCCAACTTGTCTGGAATTCTGGGGATGAGGCAAGGATTGTGCTGGGGGAGGGATACACGGTTATGTGTGCAAAAAGCAAGCGGCATTGGCAAGAAAGATATTTAGCTTCACCCTCTAATACGAACTGCCTGCATGTACAGTAGAGATATCCCTGCTATAAGGAAACGATTTATCTCGCTAACTTTCTACCTGCTGCTTTGTCGTTTCTGCTTGCCCTAATTGGCTTCCGTTAACACATCTGATGTGTTAGCTGCTGCGTATTTCATCATTCAATTGCCATTAAGCAGTATTGTTGGCAAACAGACTAGGCATAGTCAGTGCAATCCAGTGGAGGTTTTCCGCATCCTTCAACTGACGTGAATCGAATGGTGTGTCCTGATCTGTAGAAACGGGAGAGAGCTGTTGCAGATTAACTGTGCTCCGTAGATGCAAAGTGCAGTCGTCGCAGGAAGATCCAGCTTTGCAAAAAGGAAAAATCTCTATCCAAAGCAGAGCTCCCAGTTCCTGGGCAAGACTGCTCAGATGGCGCTATCATTTTGCGACGAATGTGTTGAATTCTGTGACCACACCCAGCCCAAATCATTTATTTATGTATTCAATTTATTCTATTTATACCTGTCCTTCATTATAAGATGTCAGGGCAGTTCACAGAATAAAATCATCAATAAAGTAGGCTGAAGGTGGGGGGGGGGAATGTTATTGCCCCTGCTCAAGGTGCATGCTCCTCCAAACAATTTGGAAAACGTCTTTCTAGGAGTTGTTGTCTTAAAAAGAAAAGAAAAGGGAGATTTGACTTACAAAAAGGGGTAGCAAGGCGTGTGCTTGAAGTATATTCATGCCTTGCAGAATTCAGCCCAAGGATGAGTGCAAAAATGTGTAGACACAGCCGAAGGTGCGACCTGCAAGCAGGAGGATATACTGTACCAATGTTCTCTATGAACCTAGGCCATGTCTGGGTCAAACAGGGGTCAGAGGTCAAAGCCTTCCTTCTCCTGGAGGCAGGAGGTGACAATGCCAGGGTCAGGAAGCAGAGGCAAAACAAGACGCAAATTATAAGCCGGAGACCACAGAAGGTTTACTTAAACCAGTGCACACTCAATGACTTTGTTCTCGTCCACATCAATAACATTCAAACTTGTGCACAAATAGCACATATAACCTGAACATGCACACATGTGCACACACACACACACATCAGGGCTTTCAGCCTGTTGCATCATAGCTGTCAACGTTTCCCTTTTTTTAAAGGGAAATTCCCTTATTCCAAATAGGATTCCTCGCAAGAAAAGGGAAAAGTTGACAGCTATGCTGTTGCCTAGGACTAAGCTTGAAACTAAATACAGTGGTATCTCAGGTTACATACGCTTCAGGTTACATACGCTTCAGGTTACAGACTCCGCTAACCCAGAAATAGTACCTCGGGTTAAGAACTTTGCTTCAGTCTGAGAACAGAAATCGGGTTCCGGCAGCGCGGCAGCAGCAGGAGGCCCCATTAGCTAAAGTGGTGCTTCAGGTTAAGAACAGTTTCAGGTTAAGAACGGATCTCCGGAACGAATTAAGTACTTAACCTGAGGTACTACTGTAGAATGGAACCTCGTGTTACGTACCATCCTCCTTACGAATTCGGGTTATGAGCTCCGCTAACCCGGAAGTAGGTTCTCCGGGTAGCGAACTTTGCCCCAGGATGTGAGCGGAAGTCATGCGCCGGTGGCGCAGCGGGAGTCCCCATTAGCGAAAGCGTGCCTCAGGTTAAGAACAGTTTCGGGTTAAGAATGGACCTCCGGAACGAATTAAGTTCATCACCGGAGGTACCACCGTACGTACAAGATTTAGACCCCTCCTCCTAACCTTGAAGACCCCTACCCGCCCTGTGCCCTCTATTTGACCCATGGCACAAAAATTGAGGGAGGGAGCGGTCGCCTTGGTTTGATTTGATCTAGCAGCTCAACTTCTGCAAAGCTTATTTGGAACGGTTTGCAGAGGAGCATCTGTCTTGCAAAGTGTTTCTGTTTCTAGAGCCCCGCAGGCTGGTGTGTTGTCATTGCAAAAGAAAGGGAAAATATTCAGGGAACTTAAATGAAGATGAAACAGTTTCGAGCATATCAGGGGATGAAATGAGATCGGTTTAACATGGGGGAAGCAGTTTGATCACTGGAGCAATTACGTACGGTGTAACTTGTTGCAAAGAAAGGACCAGGTTTAGGGCTGCTTCATAGGGAATGGCATTTTCTAATTGTACAGCGGTGCCATGCTGAAATTTCTGGGGAAAATGTATATATGTGTGTGTGTGTGTGTCTAGTACAGTGGTACCTCAGGTTACAAGCACTTCAGGTTACATACGCTTCAGGTTACAGACTCCGCTAACCCAGAAATATTACCTCGGGTTAAGAACTTTGCTTCAGGATAAGAACAGAAATTGTGCTCTGGCAGCATGGCAGCAGGAGGCCCCATTAGCTAAAGTGGTGCTTCAGATTAAGAACAGTTTCAGCTTAAGAACGGACCTCTGGAACGAATTAAGTACTTAACCCAAGGTACCACTGTATACATCTGTTTTATTGGATTTACGTGTTCTGAAAAGTCACACTTGGCTGCAACTTCCCAACACGTGTACACACAGCAATATAGACGCATACAGTAATCTACACACTTTTTGCACATTTGCTCCTAATACTGTAGGCAGTTTACCACATTTGAAATGCCGCTTGGGATCACTCACTTATTTATTTATTTATTTATTTATTTATTTATTTATTTATTTATTTATTTATTTATTATGGCTTCTTCTTGCACAGGCCACAAGGCAGCGTACAAGAAAAACAAGTAGATAAGAATACATAAAATCCGTAAAAATAAATAAATAAGTAACCCCACAGTCCATTAAAAACGCACGACAAATCACTGAACAGCAATTGCTAAGAGCAGAAGCAGCAACCAGGGGTCTCCTCCTCCAAATAAGGTAAAGGTAAAGGTACCCCTGCCCGTACGGGCCAGTCTTGACAGACTCTAGGGTTGTGCGCTCATCTCACTCTAGAGGCCGGGAGCCAGCGCCGTCCGCAGACACTTCTTACCCTCCTAAAAATAGGTCTTTTCTTGACTAACTGCCTGAAGCTATAGACATGTACGCGTAAGTTGTTTGAAATGCAGTGAGTGCATTCTGCAACCCCCCGGTTGCTGAGTCTCTGGTGCATTCCTACATTGCTCCATAAATGGAGCAAGGATATCTCCACCCAAAGCCCATAACCTGATTTATTTCCCTGTGCTGAACTCCAATTCAATGAAGCTGTCGCCTGCTCCATGCGCAATAGCTGCCTGAAATGTACACACCTCAGCTTCCGTTTTCTAAAGGGATAGAAGCTGGTGCATCAAAGGGGGCGTTTCTTAAGAAGCTACAGGACACCAACGGATTGTGGCCAAAATCATGTGCACTTGGCTTCAAACACCAGCGGTGAGAGCATGCTGAAGCTGGAGTCAGCTGCGATGTGCACATAACCATAGAGAGGTGTGGCCAGACATAGCTCAGTAGGGAGAAAGTTCTACATGCAAGGAGCCACCACCAAAAAAGGCCCTTTCTCAGGCTCTCATACCATGTATTTCATCCCATGCAGGGACTCCTAGGAGGGCCTCATCTGCTGATCTCAAAGTGTAGTCAGGCCTTGTTTAAGTGAAACACCTAAGATACCTTATATGTTGTTGTTGCTTATTAAATTTGTATACAGTGGTGCCTTGGTTCTCAAACTTAATCCATTCCGGATTAAGTCCGTTCCAAAACCAAAGCGTTCCAAAACCAAGGTGCGCTTTCCCATAGAAGGTAATGCCAAATGGATTAATCCGTTCCCGACTTTTAAAAACAACCCCTAAAACAGCCATTTAACATGAATTTTACTATCCAACAAGAACATTGATCCATGAAATGAAAGCAATAAACAACGTACTGCAGTCACACAATCAATCAATCAATTGCTGAACTGGGTTCCACACAGTCACAAAAAAGCCACAAAAATGCAAAATAAATAGCAAAAACAGGCAGACCTCAGTGTAACACTCAAATCGGAAGCGTAACAATCAAAATGGAGCACATTCAGCTTCCGAAAAAAGTTTGCAAACCGGAACAGTTACTTCCAGGTTTGCAGTGTTTGGGTTCCAAGTTGTTTGAGTACCAAGGCATTTTGAGAACCAAGGTACCACTGTATACCTGGAGGTCTCAGGGTAGTTCACAAGAAAAAAAATCACAATATAACATACATAATAAAAACAAAAACAAGAGCGACCCAATAACACTCCCCAACACTTATTAAATGGGGATTGGATGTCAATCAGCCAGGGGCCTGGATTTTGCCTGGCACCTAAAGGTGTATGATGGCCAAACCTCCCTAGGGGGAGCATGCAGAAAAGGCCCATTTTCATGTTGCCACCCTCCGGACCTCTCATACAGGAAGCACCTAAAGAAGGGCCTCAGAAGATGATTCTGGTTCATATGGAGACAGGCATTCCTTAAGGTATTGGGGTATATTGAGCTGCAATATATATGTATCCCTGAAGAAGGAAAGGGCAGAAGCAGCCAAAATAATTCACAGTAATTCAGTGTGGGGAGAGTTAACAGCTGCGACCTACACACTCAAACTTGAACCTCCACAGGTTCTCTGTTCAAAGCTCATACCTGTACAGTGGTACCTCGGGTTACATATGCTTCAGGTTACATACGCTTCAGGTTACAGACTCCACTAACCCAGAAATAGTACCTCGGGTTAAGAACTTTGCTTCAGGATGAGAACAGAAATTGTGCTCCGGCGGCGCGGTGGCAGCGGGAGGCCCCATTAACTAAAGTGGTGCTTCAGGTTAAGAACAGTTTCAGGTTAAGAACGGACCTCTGGAACGAATTAATTACTTAACAAGAGGTACCACTGCACTAGTAAAACGTGAAATCAAGAAGTCATTCCCCTCCAAGTACACAAGGAAGGCTGTGGGTGTTTTGTGGCATGGTTTGTGGTTGCTTCAAAAACCCACCATCGCCAGGAAACAAAATGGAACGAGTTCCCTGGGGTCTCATCACAAGAGCACTCAGATAAGTGAACCCGGAGAGGCTTTCTTGGCGGCTGCTCTCCAATTCTGAAACTCACCCAGAAGTATTTTTAGAGACTGGATTTCATTTTCATCACTCAAAATTTCATCTACATGCTTCAGATGCTTAAAAAGAACAAAACTTGGCAGCCCATAATGTTGGCGGCTACCTGCCAGTCAGTGGGCAGGTGGCAGCTGAAGTGAACCAGTGAGATGCCACCGCCGTTTTGCCCGTGCGAATCCAAAAAATCGGCATCCGTGCCAACTTTCCAGGTGACGCAAATGAATTTTGGAGGATGAGCCATCAAAGGGAGACAGTGGCTGAGCTGAGCTTGGGCAGTAAAAACAAGCTCTAAGCTAAATACCATCAAATCCTTGCCCAACTTACTAGGTCAGGCTACAGATTCACACTGTTATGGGGTATCTGTAGGATCCTCTCACCTTCACCCTTACTTCAGAGACAGGCATTGATAAATAGAGCATCCTTGAAAGATGGCTGTCCAACCGTTCTGTGAAAACCTCCCAACATGGAAGCTGCCTTCAGAGGCAAGGGCAAAAGCACTTTGGACAATCTCAGACGCCTACGTTATTTTCCCACCTCCCTGTAGTCGCCTAAACCAACAACCCATCCCAATTCTTTAGTGGCCTTTATTTTCTTGACGACACCCTTTTAAATGCTTGAAAACATAATATATTGTAAGGTAAGGTAAAGGGACCCCTGACCATTAGGTCCAGTCGTGGCCAACTCTGGGGTTGTGGTGCTCATCTCGCTTTATTGGTCGAGGGAGCCAGAGTACAGCTTCCGGGTCATGTGGCCAGCATGACTAAGCTGCTTCTGGCGAACCAGAGCAGCGCACGGAAACGCCGTTTACCTTCCCGCTGGAGCGGTACCTATTTATCTACTTGCACTTTTGACGTGCTTTCGAACTGCTAGGTTGGCGGGCGCAGGGACCGAGCAACGGGAGCCCACCCCGTCGTGGGGATTCAAACCGCCGACCTTCTGATCGGAAAGTCTTAGGCTCTGTGGTTTAACCCACAGCGCCATCCGCATCCCTTAATATATTGTACTGAGTGCCACAAATGTACTGCATGTTAATGTTTAGCTGTAAGATTTTAAGATGCCCAGTAAGAAATTTCAGGAAATTCTGATATTTACCGGTAAATCTCAAGAACAACCAGATGCCTCCAGTAAACGTTGAGATGTCGTGCTCAATCCATCTGAAAAAGAAAACCTGCGGCTGTTCGATTGTTTAAAAAAGGCACATGACACATATGTTCCCACCTGAATTGTAGGAATTTCTGGTAAATGTTAAGATGCACCTTTTCCCTGACATGGACCACAGTATATTTGTGTGTATATCTAATATTTTGCACTCTTTTAAAACTGTTGCCATCTGAGTGCCTAGCTTAGGAATGCAAGCGGTACCCACTTATGTAAATGGCAGACCAAATAACAATATCAGAGACCTTGGAAGAAGTCTGCTGCAATGGCAAATTGCTTGATTCTATTCTCTTTACACAAAGGGAGAAATGCTCCTGGTTTGGACATGACATTTCTATCTGGCACCGTCTCCCGCAAAAATAAACTTGGTTATGCCCTCCTTGTCCACAATTTTATTTAGCCTATTTCCACTATCATGGCCTCCCTAACACCCTTCAACATATACATTGGGGTTTTTTTTAATTGTGGAATTCCTTGCTATGTTTTGGCAGTCAGTTTAGGCTGGCAAGCAGGGGAGCAAAGCGCCCTGACACAGTTGCATAAATTCATGGAGATGTTTGGGCGATTTCCATCTCTGTGATTCCATCACGATCCAATGAAGTAAGGAAGGATTTCCCCTCATCCTTTCCCTGGGGCATCAGAGATTGGATGTTGTATTTATAGCATTTATTATAAGTATTTGCAAATTACCGTTCCATAAAAATTCCCGGGGCAGCTTACATAAAAAGAAAATGCAGAGCAATTATGAGGCAGGTACAACCAATCCAAACCATTACGAAGCGCAGTAATGAAAAGGCAGCGAGATCTTAGGAGCCAGATAAAAACAATCAACAGAAGCAAAATTAATTCTAAAAAGGCCTGGCTAATGTTGAAAGGAAAACAAAAATAGCTGAAAGACGAACATTTCTGGGAAACACAGAATGGACTCAAACCATATCAAAATATCAGACTTCAAACTTTTTCCCCCAGATGAGGATTCCAACAAAGGCATCTAAAATTAGGATTTCATCCAAATCTGCTTTAGGCTGCAATGCTACACACACTTAACTAGAATGGGTGTCTATTATTATTATTATTATTATTATTATTATTACTACCACCCCGCCCATCTGGCTGGGTTTCCCTAGGCACTCTGGGCGGCTTCCAGCAGAATATAAAAACATAATAAAAAATTGTACTCTCAATGAAGTTTACTTTTACGTAAGCATGAATAGGATTGTATTATTGCTAGCAGGGACGGAAGGTAATGTCAAGTTTTGGTTCTCTCAGTTTCTCATTTTTTTTTCAATCTTAAGCTCAGTTCTCCAGGTTTCTGCAGCAAATTTCCTTTTTGAAAATCCTCATGAAAATCCTTCAGGATTGTAGTGTGGAATTCTCCCAGCGCACACATTCTTTCTCTGATGTTTGTACACATTTTTGGCAGGAGTTTTCTCCTAATATATACAAGTTTATGTTATTTGCATTAATATATTCATATTTTATACATGTTTCCCCCCCCAAAAAAAAGACATATTGCATTCTTGGTAAACATTGTTTGGTTGGAGAACAGCATTGAAAAATTTGGAGAAGCAAAATTTTGAAGGATGGCGGAGTTCCAGTTCTGATCTTGTTTGGGAAAGTGCGAATTTAATAAATACGGCTTTTTATGCAAATCAAATCTATTTTTCCCCCCTGCACCCCTAACTGCCAGAACATAATTGCCTTGCAGAGGGAGCACTTCACAGTGCCGGATTTACGTATAAGCTAAACAAGCTATACTTATGGCCCCACTCTCTTGGGCCCCCCAAAAAACTGGATGTACATTTCCAAAATATAAGATAAAAAACAAATAAAATAAAGCCTATATACAGCAACAATGTTTTGTGTTGTGTAGGTTCCTATGATGTAAATCACAGGCCCCGCCTGCTAGCCTGCTCCCTAAAATATCACTGGTTTATATATAGGATGCCTACATTCTGCATATGCAAATGGCTTTAGATACCTATTAGGTCCACAAATTACCATATAGCATATATTCAGCACAAAAAACAGTGACAATTTGTTGTTGACAAAGGACAGCTGGACATATTTGTTGTTGTTGTTTAGTCGTTTAGTTGTGTCCAACTCTTTGTGACCCCATGGACCAGAGCACGCCAGGCACTCCTGTCTTCCACTGCCTCCCGCAGTTTAGTCAAACTCATGCTGGTAGCTTCGAGAACACTGTCCAACGATCTCGTCCTCTGTCGTCCCCTTCTCCTTGTGCCCTCCATCTTTCCCAACATCAGGATCTGTCTTTCCAGGGAGTCTTCTCTTCTCATGAGGTGGCCAAAGTCTTGGAGCCTCATCTGTCCTTCCAGTGAGGACTCAGGGCTGATTTCCTTAAGAATGGAAAGGTTTGATCTTCTTGCAGTCCATGGGACTCTCAAGAGTCTTCTCCAGCACCATAATTCAAAAGCATCCATTCTTTGGCGATCAGCTTTCTTTATGGTCCAGCTCTCACTTCCATACATCACTACTGGGAAAACCATAGCTTTTACTATACGGACCTTTGTTGGCATATATAAAGGGCCCCATTACCTTCAGTAGCTTAGGGCCTCCTCAAACCTAAATCCGGCCCTGACTTCACGCATTAAGTGTCCAACTACAAAAAAGAACCCAGTGTGTAAATGTCACAAACATGCTTTTGCGAGATCTGTATATATCACACTACAAGTGCCTGAAGGAGCTCCCTGTTGAATGCAATATATGAGATGCATTTACCTGGAAGTGAGAGTCAAGCCTGCCTGCTACTGCTGATGATGATTTGGGGCGGTGCGAGCAAATGGGTTGATGGGAAGGTGCTTGGGGCAGCTGGAAGGTGCAACAGGAGTTGACCGAACTTTGTGGAATGTGAACTGCTGCCGTACAGTAAGGGGACGGAGCGCAGCTTGACAAGCTCCCAACCGAAAAGCTCCAGGCTGATCTGATAAAAGATGACAAGACTCCTGAAAAATGTTTAAACCTGTTTCTCCTTCCCCCTATCTTTCTTTGTGCTACGATGCGGGGCGGTGGGGGAGCTAAGGGGCTGCAAAATGGAAAGAGAAGGGGGGAAGGGAACAAAGCAGGAAAACAGCGGTAGCTACAGGAAGACAATACTAGAGTGTCTTTATTTATCGTTGTTGTTATTTATAGAGCAGCTAAGGAAGTACGCAGGAAATAAGGTCCTTTTCTAGGAAAGGGTGGCCTGCTGAAATGAATTGTCTCAGACCTGGGAAATGCACTGATTTAGGGCTGATTTTTGCCTTTCGATTCTGAGTTAACTTCATCAGAAGTGCAGCTAAACCGCTTAGGAAGCCATACCGCCAATTGAGAGAGCAGAATAAAATCTCTCTAAACGCTAAGTTGCTGCGATTGAAGCAGAGCTCCTTGCAACAGCTCAGCTCCTCTGCAAAGGAGCCGGGTGTGGTTTTGCAAGAGCCAAGCCGGTGAAATGAAATTGGCAGCCATGGCAAGAGCGCAGTTTTTCTGCAACCCAGTTTTTAAGACTAAGCAGGTGAAACCTGCACAGGTAATACTGTCGAGGCAAATCAAGACCCCTTGCAAGACTTGAGCTCCTCCACAAGATGTTATGGGCTTGAGCATGTGTCCTGACCCCTCCCCTTGATGCACAATAGGCCAGTGCATTAACCAGGTTGGTGGTTTTAGCCCACCTAGGGACAGCTGTGGCCAGGATTCCTGCATTGCAGAGAGCTGAACTAATGACCCTCAGTCTCCCTTCCAACTCTAGATTTGGAATGGCCCAAATGTTATTTTGGGGTGTAAAACCCTTGGCCTCTAATTCTTAAGTGTGGCCTGGAGAGATATGAAGTCTCGAATCATAGAATCGCATCTGGTCCAACCCCCTGCAGTGCAGGAGTATTCAGCTGTCCATAGGGGAATCGAACCTGCAACCTTGGCATTTTCAGCACCACACTCTAACCAGCTGAGCTATCCAGACTTCCCCACGTCACTGAGAGACTGGCACCCTACAGGATGCATCATTGCTGACCCAGTGCTACCATGCCCAAACCAATAACTGCCAATATAGATATATATGAACAAGAATATGGGGCAGTACATGCCCCCCAAAAAGCTTTGGGCCACCCAAATGGCACACCTGCATTGCTGGTTGGCTGTCATAGTTGAGTTGCATGCCAGGCCTCCTAAGAAGTGTGGGGTATGAAACACAGAGCAGTCAAATACAACCTTCCTAGAGTGGACACGTTTAGACATGAAGAGGGATGTTTGTCCAGCCAGTAGATAAACTTCCTGTTTCCTCCTGTGCTGGGACAAACTTCCTCTACGTGTGACCAGAGGTGGGCGTCACTTTACCTGTGTAGGTAACGAAAGCACAGGGCTGGCCACCACATCGCTCTCTGACTCCATTATTCGAAGAAGAACATCTCCTTAGCCTGAGATGCTCTCTTGGCTTCCAAGAGAGGACAAAGGAACTATCTCCTTATGGGATAGATTCCACGTGTATATATTTTGCAACTTAAGTCTGCCTTCTGGGATCCATTAGTGAACAGAACGTGTGAGTAAACTCTTTTATACTTTCATATAAGGCTGATTTGTGTCTATTCTTTTTAGGAGGGAATAAAAGGGGACTTACCAGGAAACTTGTTTTAGAGGCTTATGCAAGCCTGGCAAACCTATCCGCTGTGTAAGTTTAAAAGGGGAATGTTACTCTGCTAAATCAGAGAACTTGTTAGCACAAGTTGGGAAGGATATAATTAAACAATATATCCTCTCCTGCTGCCCTGAACATTCCCACAACAAGAGACTGCTGGACCAGGCCAATGAACCATCTAGTCTTCTCACAAGCTAACTAGGTGCCTGTAGGAAACTATGAGCTGTGTGAACCTTCCAACACTTCTTTGGATAACCACGAGTTCAAGTGTTACGAAAGGGGAAGGAAAACTTTCCCTACTAACCATGGTGTGCTTAATTTCATAAACTTGTATAATGTCACCCAGTGCTTTTCCCCCCTAAAAAATTAATAATGTTTAGGGGTACTCTCATTTTCTTACTCATATTGAAATACTGCCCCGCCAATGAAGCCAAACTTAGATTCACAAAATGTTTAGGGGTATGCATACCCCTGCGTCCCCCCCCCCAGATAAAAAGCACTGATGTCACCTCTTACTTCCCTCTCAACTAAAAAGCCCCAAACCCTACAACCTCTCCACATAGAGGAATCACTCCATTGCCTTGATTGTTTCACTTGCCCTTTTCTGAAACTTTTCCAACCCTATAATCTACTTTTTGAGGTGATTGTAACTGGTACAATCTGGTACACAGAACCATTTGTGTGTGAAATGCAACAGCAAGCATGCTGGGCCCGTAGCAATAGTGGCTAATAATAATATGCATAAATGAGGATTTGGGGGCGTGCATCCCAAAATAATATTTGCACTATCGTAAATCATACATCCACATGAAGGTCTTTCGCCTTCCGGGTGCCTGCCTCTGGCACAGCATTTCACTTTGGGGTAAATCACTCTGATGCAGGCTTTTCTCCCAACTAATATACAGTGGTACCTCGGGTTAAGTACTTAATTCATTCTGGAGGTCTGTACTTAACCTGAAACTGTTCTTAACCTGAAGTACCACTTTAGCTAATGGGGCCTCTCACTGTTGCTGTGCCACCGGAGCACGATTTCTGTTCTCATCCTGAGGTAAAGTTCTTAACCCGAGGTACTATTTCTGGGTTAGCGGAGTCTGTAACCTGAAGCGAATGTAACCTGAGGTACCACTGTATGCATAAATGCATAAGAATCTGGGAGGGGGGGTGTACACCCCAAAAGCTTGGAAATAGAACGAGAACACTGAAATGCAATAATAATAATAATAATTAATAATAATAGTTTATTTATACGCCACCAATCTGGCTGGGATTCCCCAGCCACTCTGGGCAGCTTCCGACAAAATATTAAAAATACAATAAAACATCAGTGGTTCTGATGTTTCACTGATATAGCGGTTCTTCCTTATATGGAGGAACTCCCTCGTTAGTACGTGTAAGTGTAAGCGGTTTTTAATTAAAAGAAAAAGCAATGTTTTTTAAGCACTGAAACGTAACGTTGTGGTTCAGTCGAGGCAAGAAAAGTGTGGGGCAGAGGAAGCCTGTTCACCTGTGTCTCTCCTGTTGTTGTTGGATCCGCATTTCCCATCAGTACCAAATAGTATGACTAAGAATGAGGGATGCTGCCCTGGAGCAGGGGGTTAGGAGATGAGGGTTGCACAGTGGCATAGCGTGGGTTGCCAGGGCCCGGGGCCATGCAGAGGGAGGTGGGAGGGAAGGAAACAAATGGAGAACGCATGCACTTTCAACTGCCTAACGGCGTCCACGTCACCCAGGAGATCACAGAGATAAGAAGAGTTGTTCCATTCTCTAGCAAGGTCACTTCCTGGATCACACGGAGAAGCCGTTTTCAACGGAGCCCAGCGACGGAAGCATGTAGCTGTATCGAGGCAGCACCGGGGGTTGGAATTTCCCGCCCCGTGCCCTCCCCCCACATGCTACGCCACTGGGTGTGCGTGCTGCGAGGTTAAAATCCCTTTCCCCTGCACCATACAAGCATAGAGGAGGGAAATAAAATTTTGCCTGCCCATGCACACACACAAACTGCTATAAGGAAACTGCTTAATACCACATGCCATGCTTTTAAATAAACAAACCAATAGCAAGTGATCTTACTAATGGTTGTTTTTGCCATTCTGAATACCTCCAAGAGGGTCCTTTAAGCTTGCCTCCCTGCACCTGAAAGGCCTTCTCCCCTTTCCCCATAGACATCTGGATTGGTCCTGATGTTCCCTGGTTTTAAGATGTCCGCTTTTGTTGTTGTTGTTTAGTCGTTTAGTCGTGTCTGACTCTTCATGACCCCATGGACCAGAGCACGCCAGGCACTCCTGTCTTCCACTGCCTCCCACAGTTTGGTCAGACTCATGCTGGTAGCTTCGAGAACACTGTCCAACCATCTCGTCCTCTGTTGTCTCCTTGTGCCCTCCATCTTTCCCAACATCAGGGTCTTTTCCAGGGAGTCTTCTCTTCTCATGAGGTGGCCAAAGTATTGGAGCCTCAGCTTCACGATCTGTCCTTCCCGTGAGCACTCAGGACTGATTTCCTTCAGAATGGATAGGTTTGATCTTCTTGCAGTCCATGGGACTCTCAAGAGTCTCCTCCAGCACCATAATTCAAAAGCATCAATTCTTCGGCGATCAGCCTTCTTTGTGGTCCAGCTCTCACTTCCATACATGTCCGCTTAGCTTCCTCCAACCATCACCACCCCAGATCTCCTTCCCAACATCTCCCTCTAGCTCTAAGTCCCAGTCTCTTTCCCACCTGCCCCAGACCCCCTGATTTCTTTGGAGCTTGTAGCCTTCAAAACAGGAACACTCCCAGATCCCAAGTCATCAGCCCAGTTACCTAATTTGGAAGTCCTCTTGGCTCTGGCAGGAGGAGGAGGCGCAGAGCGGAGGCGGTGCCAACTTCGTACCTCTCCTTGCTGCTAAAAATAAGCCGCTGCTTCTTGCCCCCAAGTCAGGTTACCTCCAGAGGTAATGACAACAAAGCAAGCAGCCAGTTAAAGAGCAATTATCTCAACCTAATCGCTTCCCCGGGGCAGGGAAGGCTGCCAAAGCTCAGCACTGATGCTCTGCGGAGATGGTTCTTCTTTTTAGAGCCGGCCACACCTCTCATTGTACGAGGAAAAACCTTCCATACCTACAGGGGCCTGTCCTGCCAACTAACTCCCCCAATCTGGCCTGATAACCCACCCCACCCCTCAAGCTTTTAGAGTTTACAGTGCGCTTTATTGCAGATCATATCCCCTGGAAATGTTCGTAATTTCCCCCATTTCCCCAGTAGTATTAAATTTGAATATATTATTTCAAAGCAGCGGCAGGGAACTTGTTGTTGGACTACGGTTCCCATCATTCCTGACCATTGCCATCATGCTGGCTGGGGCTGATGGGAGCTAGAGTTCAACAACATACGGCGTGCTGAAGGTTCCCACCCCACGCTTTAAATCCCCGGAAGGGGCTTTTATTTATTTATTTTAATTGATTGCCGGAAACCTCAATAAAAACATCTGGGATATCACTGTACCTTCTGATCCTGATTACTCAATAAGTGTTATTATCATTATTTATTAGCCTTATGGTCCATCCTTTAACACAAGATCCCAGGGCAGTGTACTGTATTAAAAACACATTTGACAGTGCATCATCATAATAAACATAACAGACAACATAATAACAGACAGCATAATAGTAAAATAATCTTAATAACAGCCCCCACAACCACCTTTCACAGGCCATAGATTATTTAATGGCTAAAGGCCTGGCCTGGGTAAAGAGGAATGTTTTTAGCCAGACGCCTAAGGACTTGCAATGTTGTCACCCGGTGAGCTTCTCTAGGGAGAGCATTTCACAGACAAGGTGCCACCACAGAAAAGGCCTGAGCAGTTTGAAAGCACGTCAAAGTGCACAAGTAGATAAATAGGTACCTCTCCGGCGGGAAGGTAAACGGCGTTTCTGCGCGCTGCTCTGGTTCGCCAAAAGGGGCTTAGTAATGCTGGCCACATGACCCAGAAGCTGTAAGCCGGCTCCCTTGGCCAATAAAGCGAGATGAGCACCGCAACCCCAGAGTCGGGCACGACTGGACCTAATGGTCAGGGGTCCCTTTACCTTTACCTATATGGCTACCCTCTGAACCTATCATGGAGCGGGGGCGTAGAGAAGGGCCTCAGACGACAAGCACACGGTCTGGGGATAGGAAGTCCTTAAGATGTTGAAGTCCTGAGACGTGAGGTTTTATAGGTCAGCACCATAATGGCAGGTTTGGCATTAGATGCTCAAAGTACTTGTGGACTTATGAGTCGATTTCATCAGATTCAAGGAGATGGATGGCAGGTATGGAGGAGCAAAAGTTGGGTTCAACTAGCAGGCAGTTAAACTAGCATCGATGGTGATGATGATTCAATCGAAGCCTAAGGGCTTAGGGCTAGTATTGGAATTGGGTTGATTCAGGGGCCGAGCCTGGTCTCAAACCTGAGAAAGCCCCATACTAACACTGTATGAAACCATACCTTAAGACAAGTGGGAAGCCTGTGGCCCTCTTTATGGTTGCTGGCCCTGGCCACGCTGGTTGAGACTGATGTGAGCTGGAGTCCCAAGTACAGCAGGAGAAACACAGGATTTTCACTAGTGCATTGCAAGGCTGACAGCTCTCATTTTTCGAAAGAAATTGCCCGGGATTGCTCAGAGGTGATGCCTAAATTGAGCGGATAGCTGGATAGCTCAGCTGCAAGAGCAGGAGACTCTTAATTTAGGGTCGTGAGTTTGAGCCCCTCATTGGGCAAAAGATTGCCGCATTGCAGAGGGTTGGACTAGATGACTCTTGTGGTCCCTTCCAATTCCACAGTTCTAATGCCCTATTGTTATAAGTGCTCTTCAGGTCATGTCTGTGTCCAGGGCAGCTGTTTATCAGCTCCATCTGGTACGCAGGCTGAGACCCTACCTGCCCGAGGACTGTCTCGCCAGAGTGGTGCATGCTCTGGTTATCTCCCGCTTGTACTACTGTAATGCGCTCTACGTGGGGCTACCTTTGACCCGGAAACTACAATTAATCCAGAATGCGGCAGCTAGACTGGTGACTGGGAGTGGCCGCCGAGACCATATAACACCCAACCTGAAAGACTTACATTGGTTCCCAGTATGTTTCCGGGCACAATTCAAAGTATTGGTGCTGACCTTTAAAGCCCTAAACTGCCTCGGTCCAGTACACCTGAGGGAGTGTCTCCACCCCCATCATTCACCCTGGACGCTGAGGTCCACCTCCAAGGGCCTTCTGGCGGCTCCCTCACTGCAAGAAGTGAGGTTGAAGGGAACGAGGCAGAGGGCCTTCTCGGTAGTGGCACCCACCCTCATCAGATGTCAAGGAAATAAACAACTATCTGACTTTTAGAAGACATCTGAAGGCAGCCCTGTTTTGGGAAGTTTTTAACATTTGATGTTTTATTGTATTTTTAATATTTTGTTGGAAGCCGCCCAGAGTGGCTGGGGAGGCCTGGCCACATGGGTGGGGTATAAGTAATAAATTATTATTAGTAGTAGTAGTAGTAGTAGCAGTAGTGTGGGTTGTGTTGATTGCATGCTGATTGCAGCATCTGGGATTGATAATATTTGTACCCCGTCCATCTAACCAGGTTGCCTTAGCCACTCCAGGAGGCTTCCAACATAGATAAAAACACCATAAAAACATTACACATCAAAAAAAAGCTTCTCTACACAGGGCTGCCTTCAGATGTCTTCTAAAGGTTATATCGTTACTCATCTCCTTGCCATCAGGGTATAAATATATTATTATTATTATTATTATTATTATTGCTATTATTTTCATGCTTTTCATAAATGCAGGAATGTGCGGCCTACCACCAACTGTAGCAGGGAGATGTAGCATGCTGTACTACAACTCCCTTATCCCCTAACCGTTGGCCCTGCTGCCTGGGGCTGATGAAAGCTGGAGCCCCACAATATCTAGAGAGTCCCAGGTTCCCCGCCCTTGTCTGACAAGGCCGGAGGAGTGGGGAGCAGAGAAGGTTGCCTGGTAGCAAGCCTTCCTGAGAGGGAGGGTCCCCTAGATTCCCAAGGAAGCTTGGGGCCTAGGGCTGCAAGCTCAGGAGAGCCTCCATTCGCCACATTTCGATGGTGCCTCCGACGGCCGCCTGCTCCAGCCATCATCCCTCCCGGCGCAAGCGGCCGACTTCCGTGCAGCTTACATGGTGGGCTGATTCCATTGTTGGATCAGCAGCAGAAACCTCCCGCCCCCACGGACAAGAGGGTATAAGCATCTTCTAATGAGGTAGCCAGGGAAACGGCCCGGTGGGGTTAAAGATGCCTATAATGTCTGCGGTTGCCCTTTCGATAAGGAGCACTCTCAGCAGGGGTGAAAATAAAGGATCACAAGGGGAAAGGCTTTAGAAAATGCCCAAGGCACAAGATGCTCAAATGCCTGTCGGACACTCCCCCTGGCCTGCTTGTCGTATAATGAAAGTGCTCTGAGGTCAGGCTGTGGCAGATGAATGATACGTCCCCGTTTTCAAGTAGGAATGCTTAAGAAATCTCTCCCCCCCCCATCGCTCTGTCCTCTAAACCACCCTATCTTGTTTCCTGAGGTGCACTAATACACTTATGACCCACTGTTCTTTGGCATTTCTGGACTTTGTCCAAAGACCTCCTCCTCCTCCTCCTCTTCTTCTTCTTCTTCTTCTTCTTCTTCTTCTTCTTCTTCTTCTTCATATATTTATGCCCCAGCCACTCTGGGCAGCTTCCAACACATAGAGTATAAAAACATAATAGAACGTCAAACATTAAAAACTTCCTGACACAGGGCTGCCATCAGATGTCTTCTAAAATTTGGGTAGTTCTTTATCTCCTTGACATGTGATGGGAGGGTGTTCCACAGGGCAGGTGCCGCTACCAAGAAGACCCTCTGCATGGCTCCATGTAAATTCGTTTCTCACAGTGAGGGAACCACCAGAAGGCTCTCGGAGCTGGCCCTTGGTGTCCGGGCAGAACAATGGGGGTGGAGACGCTCCTTCAAGTATACAGGGCCAATTACGTTTAGATCAATACCAACACTCTGAATTGTGCTCAGAAACATACCGGGAGCCAGTGTAGATCCTTTAGAACTGGTGCTATATGGTCCCAGGGGCCGCTCCCAGTCACCATTCTAGCTGCCACATTCTGGTTTAGTTGTAGTTTCTGAGTCACCTTCAAAGCGCATTGCCATAGTGTAGTTTGCTGTCGTTTTCGTCTTGTGCATATTTCGTGTTGTGCATTCCCCCACCCCTTACAGCAGGGCCCAGCAAACTTTTACAGCAGGGGGCCGGTCCACTGTCCCTCAGACCTTGTGGGGAGCCGGACTATTTTTTTGGGGGGGGGGGAATGAACGAATTCCTATGCCCCACAAATAACCCAGAGATGCATTTTAAATAAAAGGACACATTCTGCTCATGTAAAAACATGCTGATTCCCGGACCGTCCGCGGGCCGGATTTAGAAGGCGATTGGGCCGGATCCAGCCCCCGGGCCTTAGTTTGCCTACCCCTGCCTTACAGCTTACTGATAAACACTAATGTATGCACTCATGGCTGAAAACCAAAGCACAGAATGATCACATTCCATTTCCATTTTGCACTGCTTAGAATTACTGGCATTGGTAAATGAGCCATCGCAGTTGAAATGCAAGCCGATTTCACAGCGATTCAAAAGTAATGCGCATAAATTCAACAGCAATTTATAGTAGAGTCAGATCATATATTTCCCTAAGTGTCGCTTAATCTGGTGATGACGAAATCAAGGAATGGTCATTTATGTGTGAACTATCCACTAACATCATGTCAGATAAACCTTTGTGGTACAGACCGCTAGACTACAAGCAAAGAGAGCGGGAGACTGCATAGTAATAAATTCAGATAACTCAAGTCCTGAGGCAACCCACATCGTACTTGAGAAAAACAGGCATTAACCCGGCAAGGTGTGCTTTACATAAAGTGTTGCATGGATATATTGGCATCCTGGGGCCCTGTCAGATTATAACCTCTGCTGTTTATCCCCACCAGGTAATTGAGGACCAAGCACTTCCATCATTTCAAAGTCAATTTAATACTTTCTGGTCTTCCAAACCTTTTAGGGGCTTCCCCTTTATTGCTCTCTTGTTGCTACTTATATTGATTTTATACAAGTTGTATTAATCTTCTCTGTCTTTTAAATAGCCTTGTTTTTACCGCCACTGTCCACTGCATCATTTTATATTGTCGTTTTATCTTCTGTTAAATAGAAAAGCAGCCTAGAGACACAAGAGACAGGTAGATAATTCAGGGCCGGATGCCAAGGTTGATCTGGGTGGGAAAATTCCTTCTAGACCAGCGGTTCTCAACCTGTGGGTCCCCAGATGTTGTTG
>JAXCMG010000034.1:5868047-5951042 GCA_034642415.1 Podarcis siculus
TTATTATTATTATTATTATTATTATTATTATTATTATTATTATTATTCTTAGGAAGGAGTCTTTGCTTCAGCTAAGCAGTGTGCAGACTTAAAAGGCACTGTTATGACCACAGTCCCTTGAATTATGCCCAGGAACCAATTGGTAACAGTACATTCTTTGAGGACAGGTGTACTATGGTCCCTATGGCTAGTCCTAGTTAGGATGGGAGTCTAGCTCAGGGGTCAGCAAACTTGTTCAGCAGGGGGCCGGTCCACTGTCCCTCAGACCTTGGGGGGGCGGACTATATTTTTGGGGGGGTGAACAAATTCCTATGACCCACAAATAACCCAGAGATGCATTTTAAATAAAAGGACACATTCTACTCATGTAAAAACACCAGGCAGGCCCCACAAATAACACAGAGATGCATTTTAAATAAAAGGACACATTCTACTCATGTAAAAACACGCTGATTCCCAGGCCATCCGTGGGCCGGATTGAGAAGGCGATTGGGCCAGATCCGGCCCCCGGGCCTTGGTTTGCCTACCCATGGTCTAGCTGCTGCATCTGGATCAGATGTAGTTGCAAGTAACCTTCAAAAGGCAGCTTCCACGTAGAACCAGCCTTGTACGTAGAATCTAATCCCAGCACTGGACGTTCCTAGAAAATACAACCAGGGTGCTAATACTGCGTGCTCCATCATCTCCACGCAATACCTCTCTGGGGGGATAAATTTGCACAGGAACCTGGGCTCTCCCCAAGGTTACAGCTGCCGCTTCCTGGAAAGCAGGCCGGCTTCCACCACAGCAAAGGAAAACGGTTCTGCTGCCAAGTTAGCAAATAAAGATTCTGAACGTCAAGACTTGAGCACCCTGAAAGAAAACAAGGGCTTTGATCTTTGCACCGCAGCTTAATGCAGCGCTGGTTAAGAAGATAATGAGGTGATATAATTGCCTGTGTGCTTTCGTGGCATGCAGCACTTCCCCAGTCTTAATGAGGGGTTGAGGCAGTGCGGTTCAGCAGAGCATCAGGCCCAGGTTCGAATCTTACCCAGGTCATGAACATGCAGGGTCATTTCAGGGGCAAACTGCAGGTTCTCCGTCTGAGTTCTCCCAAATCTATAAAATGGAAATATCACAATCCATTCATCCCCCTCCACCCCACAAGGTTGTCTTAGGTGTATTAAGGAAACATCGTTTATCCTGGGATTCAGGAGGTGACGGTGCTGTGATCGCTCTCTGTGTACCACAGTTGTAAACATGGGAAAGGACTCAGGAGAGAACTATGCAAATTGATAAAGGGTAGAAGATAAACAGTATGTTTTATGTTGGAATCATGACTTCACTGTGCTGGGATGTCTCTCCCTCAAGATTTCTATTTCTTCCTTTCGTCCCTCCTATCACTTCTGCAAGGACTTTGGACTAATCCCTTAATCCTTGTTCCCAATTGTAGCAAAGTTTAAATGCTTGTAGATGCAATTGCTCATATCCATCCCTTGCTACCCTTTCTTTCTTTCTTTCTTTCTTTCTTTCTTTCTTTCTTTCTTTCTTTCCCTCCCTCCCTCCCTCCCTCCCTCCCTACATCCCTCCCTCCCTCCCTGTTAATTTTAGACTGCAATATCTTTAGGGGCAGAGACAGTTCTCAGTTTGATTTAGAAACGTTGATAAACTGCCATGAACAATGAATGATAGTAAGAAAAACCGAATGAACTAGACATATTTACCCCCGAGAAAACAAATGCTAAAGAAAGACAGGATGGGTATGCAGATTGTTTTCAAACATCTGAAAGATTTTCAGAAAACAGAGTGGAGTCGGGTGGACCTTTGGTTCGGGACATTTCAGAAGAATTAGCTCTCTTGGGAGCAGGTTCAATAGCCAGATGTCAGGATTGTTTTCAATACATGATATCCTGTCCCGGGGCAGCCCTTTGACTAGTTATGACTTTAAATATCCCAAGGCAACCCTGGTCTCCCAGAACCAGAAGAGGCATGAAAAGAGCAGAGCAGAGGTTGGCTTCAGTCTCAGATTGCTTGGGGAAAACCTGGAGAGGAGAGGGCTTAGGCAGCCATGGGGAGGTTTCAGCAAGCTCTTCATAGGGGGCAAGACCTGCCGGAGAAGAGTTGCTGTGCTCCTTAGGCCTGACAGATCCTCCTGTGCAGATCCTGATTTTGCCAATGAAGAGTTAACTCTCATTTGCAGGGTGTGATTGACTGCTGGCTCCTGACAGTCTGCCACCGGGTGGAAGAGTCAGGGCGGGCATGCAAAGTGCCCGGTGCCCTTTCAAGCGGGGGGTTGTATATGTTCTCCTTTCGCAGGTCCCTCGCATTAGGCCAGCAATATACCTCGTTGGGCTCCCAGCCGATCCTGTGCGGTTCCATTCCTGGCTTAGTGCCCAAACAGCTCCGGTTCTGCCGCAACTACATCGAGATCATGCCCAGCGTGGCCGAGGGCGTGAAGCTAGGAATCCAGGAATGCCAACACCAGTTCCGGGGGCGCCGTTGGAACTGCACCACCATCGACGACAGCTTGGCCATTTTCGGGCCTGTTCTCGATAAAGGTACAGCACAAGCCAGGTTGGAGGAGGGGCACCCATAGCTTGCCAGTAGTGGTGCACATTTTATTCATTATTATGCATTGCTTCCCCCACTTTTTTTCCTTCTCCCAGGAGCTCAAGGTTCTCCCAATCCTAATTTATTCCCCTCAACAACCCTGTGAGTTGGCTTAGGCTGAGAGGCATCAACCCATTGAGCCAAAAGGAGAAGGCAGCTTCACGATCATCGTATAGAGCATGCCAATAACTGGCACCCAGTTTGTGCAAAGCGTGACTTTAAAAGATTTTAATTTTTAAAAATTACAGCTGATTTTAAAATTATTTTTAAATGGCAACAGTTTAAGGGCATTAATGTGGAGCATTGACTTGCAAAATAATGTGTGTGTCACTCTCCTTTTTGTAAAGAAAAACCTCTGATTTCAACACCAAATTATATGTTGCTGGAAATATATATATACAGCTTTGTTGCAAACAACAGAGTGAGGCTGCATAGGTTGTCCCAGTATAATCATACAGGGAGGGAGGGAAGGAAAAAATGCATTTACTGTAAGCTGCTCAATAAGACAGATCTGAATCTCAAATACAGGTATACTTCACATCCTCTCTGTCTAAGGGCAAGTAAAGGTAAAGGGACCCCTGACCATTAGGTCCATTCATGACCGACTCTGGAGTTGTGGCGCTCATCTCGCTTTACTGGCCGAGGGAGCCGGCGTACAGCTTCTGGGTCATGTGGCGAACTAGAGCAGCGCACAGAAACGCCATTTACCTTCCCGCCGGAGTGGTACCTATTTATCTACTTGCACTTTGACATGCTTTCGAACTGCTAGGTGGGCAGGAGCAGGGACCGAGCAACGGGAGCTCACCCCGTTGCAGGGATTTGAACTGCCGACCTTCCGGTTGCCAAGCCCTAGGCTCTGTGGTTTAACCCACAGCGCCACCCACGTCCCACCTAAGGGCAAGTACAGATTAACAAATTACCAAGCCTGTACACACACAAAGAGACACCCCCAACAGCCCACAGGAGAATGAGATAGGCCTTGTGGAACAAAACACACCATCCAGCAATAAGATCTCCTGTGAAAACCCCAATGAATTGAATGGGAAACTGTGAAAGCAACGTACCAGGCCACTGCAAAGTTCTCAGCCATCTCATTGGACAGGTGGCCTTCCCAATGGATCACGCTCAAGGCCCGCTGGGATTTACCGTACCATTAAATTTGTACATTTTATTTTCCGAGGGAGGGAGACAGGTGACAACTCGCGGTTGTAAAACAATCCCACAATTTTTAATGGATATTTCATTCTCCCGGGGGGCTGTTTATTTAATTCCCGTTTTCTCTTATTGCCCCCACCCATCTCATTAAATTTCAGATCAGCAGTTTATCGAGAGGCAACTTGGAATAATGGGCAAAGTGAAGAGAATTTCACTCCACGTCTGAATAATCAAAAATCTGGGGAAGTGGTAAAATCCCCTCTGCCTAGACGTGATTAATGTATCAGTCAGTCGTGATTTATTAGCCAGCCAGCCCTAACAACATGATTGATGTAACCCCACGATTGATCAATTTGGAAAGAAGGAACCAGGGAGGATATGAATTGCATATGCGTGCAGGCCCAAGCTAACAAGCAGCTTAACTTTAATAAATAAAACCAAGGTGGGGCAGAATCTGAAATCTGAGCTGAACTTAGTGCCACGCCTAAAACCGGCCATATTAACTGTACCATGTTTTCATGTTAAAGGAAGACCAAGAAAGTGGAAGAACAGTCCCATTTCCTGATCTCGGCTTTTAGGCTGCGGAGGGTGGGAAACATGATCAAATACTCCCCCAGGCAGACATTTCCCTTGACATAGAAAACTAGCTTCTCAGCCGAAAGGCTAGGGGACAATAAATCTCCTGAATATCTCATTGCCTAAAGCTGTGGTTCTCAACATGGGGCTCACGCCCCACAGGGGGGCCAATTTGATTTGGGGGGAGCAATTTGAGAATGAGTTAGACCAAGTTGGTGGCCTTTTAGCTTCCTCCATGTGAATAGTTCACTTTTTGAATAATAAGAATTATATGTCACAGGGGAGGGGCATCAGGATTTTAGAGATGCTTAGGGATGCGGGTGGCGTTGTGGTCTAAACCACTGAGCCTAGGGCTTGCCGATTGGAAGGTCGGCAGTTCAAATCCCCGCGACAGGGTGAGCTCCAGTTGCTCGGTCCCTGCTCCTGCCAACCTAGCAGTTCAAAAGCACGTCAAAGTGCAAGTAGATAAATAGGTACCACTCCGGTGGGAAGGTAAACGGCGTTTCCGTGCGCTGCTCTGGTTTCACCAGATGCGGCTTAGTCATGCTGGCCACGTGACCCGGAAAAACTGTCTGCGGACAAACATCGGCTCCCTCGGCCAGTAAAGCGAGATGAGCGCCGCAACCCCAGAGTCGTTCGTGACTGGACTTAACTGTCAGGGGTCCTTTACATTTTTTAGGTGGGGCATTGCCAAAAAAAGTTCGGGAACCACTGGCCTAAAGTGAAGTGTGTGGTTTTTTTTACACGGAGGGGTCTGACAGCTATCACCTGAAGTAGCACAGCCCAGACACAGGTTTTTAACCATCTCAAGGCCTCAAAAATAAATAAAAGTTTCTGAAAGGCTGAGGGGGGGAAATGGTTAAAGGTGGGTCTCATGGTGCAGAACAAGGTTAAAAGTGGGTCCCCTCAGGACTGAAAAGGCTACCTCCTCAGGGAGCCGTAGCAAATGACTCTCTGTGTAAGAGAAGCTGACTGCATTTCCCTGGAACAAATGTGGCGAACAAAACCCGCATCTCCAGGGCCTCGGCTGAGGAAATCGGAGGCTGCGAAATGGCCCTACAGCATTGTGATAACCCAGCAGTGTTCCTCAGCTGTGACACAGATGACAAATTTGCATTTAAAGAGGGGGACTGGATATAAACGCCGGAGATTTAAAGGCAGCGGCGGGTGGTGGGGAGGGAGAGAAAATGAGCTTATATCCAGGAGAAAAGAGCTAAGCTCCCATCCCCACTGTGCACCGGGGCAGGGGGATATCGTTCCAGACCTTGAACTGTTTCACAACCCCGCGCCATTCACACGCCCTTTCGCCACCCGGAGCCCGGGAGGGGAGGACCGGCGGCACCAGAGGTCTCAATAGAGATTTCCTAGCCTGACTGGTGGGCTCGCGGGGGGATGGCAGGGCAGGGCGGTCGCGGGCCCCGTTGCCAAGGGGTGGCCGCGGGGAATGCCAGCCCCGTGGGTACTGCCGGGCCTGGCAGAAACATTCCACATTATGTGGGTAATACAGTGTGACACTCCGCAAACAATGGCAAATTGAGTGTCCCAGCAGGTAACGGGGTCTGGATAGGAGACCGTTACAGTGGAGCTCTGTCAAGAGCCCCTAATCCACCCAGGCTCTGCCCCCCAACCCGGCCCCCTCAGCGCTTCTGGGAACTTTCAATTTTGCCACTGGGAAATCTCTCTCAGGCAACCCCCCATGCCTCATGGGGTGGGGTGGAGAGTTGGGCTTTCTTCCAGACGGCCTTTCCCCAAATCTTCGGAAGCCTCCGTCGGTTTCGAGGTAGCAACTTTCCCCTCAGAGTTTTTATCTTCGCACGCCGTATCTTACTTTATTTTTCGAAGGCAACCTTCCTGAGGGGAGCTACTTTGGCTCGAGTCAGTTCCAAAACGTCCAAGGCTGGAGGCACTCTTGTTTTCCAGATTTAAAATCGAAGGTGCACTCTTTTTACAGCTGAAAAGCATTTGGTTTGGGAGTTTTAAATTATACAGTACAGTCATCGCAAAGAAAAGAACAAAGCATCAAGTCTGTGGCATCATTTTACATGGTCTTAAAATGTTGGCAGTCCATATAGGTTCTCCACTGACAGAGAACCTTTTTCCCTTATGTATGAAAAAAGGGGAGGCCAGGTTTATAATAAACCCATTTGCAATTCTTCTAAGCCCAGTTAGTCGCTTTAAACTAGCTTTAACCCAAATTTTGTTGAAACCAGTCTCAAGAGGTAGTTCCACCAGTGATACGCTGTTACTAGCTATGCAGCTACCAACAGAAAAGGAATTAAATCTTTATGCTGGAGTTTGTGAATGGACGACGACATGTTTCCCAAAGAGCCTAACCCCTACATTTCTGCCCCAGTCCCTGTTCTGAGCATAGCTCAGCGATGGATTATTCCTCACTGTGGGACACAAACTCTCAAAGCAGCTCTCTGCGACATTTCATGCAAAACAAAAGATAGCACATAATCTCATTTTTTAAAAAGAAATACTAAAAGGGCAGATAGCAGGAGGCAGAACTTGGAAGAAATCTAATTCTGCTAAAAGAGAACAAAGACGGGACTTTTTGATTGTGGGCCTGAACTTTCAAATCCAAAAGCCATAAGCTGCCTCATATGGGAAGGCAAATGATAAGATCACAGCTTGCAAAATAACCGGGTCTTTTTCTCCCTCTTGTTCGCAGCCACGCGAGAATCTGCCTTTGTCCACGCCATCGCCTCAGCCGGCGTGGCCTTCGCCGTCACTCGCTCCTGCGCTGAAGGCACGTCCACCATCTGCGGTTGCGACTCGCATCACAAGGGGCCACCGGGCGAAGGTTGGAAATGGGGAGGATGCAGCGAAGACGCCGACTTTGGCGTGCTGGTTTCGCGGGAGTTTGCCGACGCCCGAGAAAATCGCCCGGATGCCCGCTCCGCCATGAACAGGCACAATAATGAAGCTGGGAGAACAGTGAGTGTGCCCCTTCACCTCTTTGTCCTTTTCTCGAGACAGCATGGGGGAAAGATGTCCTGCCCCATTTTGCCAACTTACTCGCTGGAAAGGCCTCTGGTGTAAGAACAGAGAAATCCAAAATGTGACTAAACCCAGGCCCAAGGAGGCCATCTTGTCTAACCATTGAAGTTTAGGTCTTCTTGGTTCCTGAGCCTTCAGGTCAGTTTTGCCAATTTGGCATAATCCAACAGCTTAGTTTGCCATTCCTCTCTAGTAGGGACTTGGTCTTCTTTCCATCTCTGGGCTAGTAACATCCGTGCGGCTGTCGTCACATACATAAAAAGTATTTTCTGCTCCTTTGGAATATCGGGACCTACCATTCTTAATAAAAAATCCTCTGGGTTTTTTCACAAACGTTATTTTAAACTTTTTTTCCAATTCATTATATATCATTTCCCATAATGCTTTTTCAGTGGTACCTGGGGTTAAGTACTTAATTCGTTCCAGAGGTCCATTCTTAACCTGAAACTGTTCTTAACCTAAAGCACCACTTTAGCTAATGGGGCCTCCTGCTGCTGCTGCACCACTGGAGCACGATTTCTGTTCTCATCCTGAAGCAAAGTTCTTAACCCGAGGTACTATTTCTGGGTTAGCGGAGTCTGTAACCTGAAGTGTATGTAATCTGAAGTGTATGTAATCTGAAGTGTATGTAACCTGAGGTACCACTGTATTACCTTACACCTCCACCACATATGATAAAAGGTGCCTTCTTTTTCTTTACATTTCCAGCAGATATTTGCACTTGTTCCATAGCCTTCCTGGTGTGCTCTTGGCAGGGGCAGATGGGCGCTTTGCAGTTTAGACACAATGCTAAGCCAAACCATGGTTTAGCCCCAGGTAGTCTAGCGACCGTGGTACTGGGAGAGAAGTGACTATAATCTTCTCCTCAGAAAGCTGCACATCTGCTCATTCATGCTAAACCATGGTTCGACATAGCGTAACCTATGAACTGATCTTCTAGTCACCCAATAAAAATTCAGAAATATTACCCAGAACTGAGTTAAGTAAATATGACATCCAAGAGTATGGGAGGAATATACAGAAGAGATGGAGGCCTTGGTCAACAGAGAAGAGATAAAGAAAGCCGCTGAAAGCTGTCTGCATTTACTAGCAAGTAAATGTGCACTGGATTGTGCTGAAATCATGCCAAAATGCAGATATGATTTAGCAAGACAGGAATCATATACAGTGTAACATGGTAGTTAAACGGCTGAGCTGCAGATAATTTGACCTCTTCCATTAGTTTCCCTTAGACAAACTACTCTCATCCTCAGTGCCCATCAGCAATATGGGGGATAATAAAATAAATTTGCCTTTGCAGGGCTGAACAATCTAAAACGCTATTCAAACAGCTTACTATTCTATCATAATTACCACCCAATTTCCTTATTAAATCAAGACCTTAAGGTCTGAATGACAATTCATGGAGCAAAGTAGTGGTTGGCAGCATTTTTCCTTAATGAAGAAGTCTAATGAGAGAAATTTGCATAGAAGCATTTGAGTGCAGAGTTCGCTTTCAAGAAAAAAAATGATATCGCTAAAAAGGAACTATGCAAAGATGTCTCTTCGTCCCTTTTATTTTGCTCAGTAGCTTTAGAATCGCTAACCCTGGCCAAATGACAAAATATTAACATTGAAGAAGGTGAGGCTGAAACAACTGTACAATTCACCTGTATGCTGATCATGTGATTATATCATTGGGAAATCCAAAACAACAACCACCACCAAACACAAAACTCAAAATTTTCACTACTACATCTAGTTAGTGGAATCTTTGGTTATAAAATCAGAATTTAAAAGAAAAAGGGAAGAGAGAGAAAGAAAAGAAAATGGAAAAGGATAAAAGACTTCCCGTTCTCTGTCTGTCAGCTCAATATAGTATTCACTCAATAACATCCAGCTATTTTATTTTCTATAAGCCAATATTTTTCCAGTCTTCAAATCCCTATATTACAAGTCCATTTTCTCTTTCCTGCAAAAAGTCCATAAGAAGTTTCCAATCCTTAATCAACGATTTTCTCTCTCTAATTAAACACGTCAACTTTGTCATCTCAGTCCAGTCATTTTATCAACCATCCCTCCATAGCAGGACTGTATCCTTCCATCCTTGTGCATGTAACAATCTTGCCTCTGTAATCTTATATAATGTACAGTGGAACCTCGGTTCTTGAATGTAATCCATTCCAGAAGACCGTTCGAGTTCTGAAACATTTGAAAACCGAGGCGCAAAGGCCGGCCTGCAAATTCAATTGAGAAAATTGAAAAACATGCAGCAGAAGGCGTTTGACTTCCAAGTCGCGTTTGGAAACAAGAATTTACTTCCGGGTTTTCGGAGTTCAGGTTCCGAAATGTTTGTCAAAGGAGTCGTTTGAGAACCGCGGTACCACTGTACAGTGGTACCTCTACTTGCGGACACGATCCATTCCGGGGTGCCGTTCGCATCCCAAAAAGTCTGCAACTAGAGCAGCGCTTCTGCGCAAGCGCGGAGCGTGATAGAGAACTTCTGTGCATGTGCGAAGTGCACAGAACGCTTCTGCGCATGCACAGGCAGCGAAATCTGGAAGTACAGTGGTACCTCGGGTTACATATGCTTCAGGTTACAGACTCCGCTAACCCAGAAATAGTACCCCGGGTTAAGAACTTTGCTTCAGGATGAGAACAGAAATCATGCGGCAGCAGTGGGAGGCCCCATTAGCGAAAGTGGTGCTTCAGGTTAAGAACAGTTTCAGGTTAAGAACAGACCTTCGGAACGAAATAAGTACATAACCAGAAGTACCACTGTATACACTTCCAAGTTTGCCGCATTCGCAAGCCGAAAAGACGCAACATGAACCTAACGCAACACGAGGTATGACTGTTTTAGAATAATCTTGCCTGGTCCATGGCCATAGCCCCAGTAGACACTAGATGGAAGATGCCCTGTGGGTGCTTCTCTGTGCTTCTCTGGACTTGACTGGCATGTTTTCGTTTCACTTTGGTTTAGACGATCTTGGACCACATGCACCTGAAATGTAAGTGCCACGGGCTGTCGGGCAGCTGCGAGGTCAAAACATGCTGGTGGGCCCAGCCGGATTTCCGCGCCATTGGTGACTACTTGAAGGACAAATATGACAGCGCTTCGGAGATGGTGGTGGAGAAACACCGGGAGTCTCGCGGGTGGGTGGAGACGCTGCGTGCGAAATACGCCCTCTTCAAGCCGCCGACGGAGCGCGACTTGGTCTACTACGAGAACTCGCCCAACTTCTGCGAGCCCAACCCCGAGACCGGCTCGTTCGGCACCCGAGACAGGATGTGCAACGTGACCTCACACGGGATCGACGGGTGCGACTTGCTCTGCTGTGGCCGCGGCCACAACACCCGGACGGAGAAGAGGAAGGAGAAGTGTCATTGCATCTTCCACTGGTGCTGCTATGTCAGCTGCCAGGAATGCATCCGAGTTTATGATGTCCACACGTGCAAATAAAAAGGTAGGCGGTGGGAGGATGGATGGCGGCTAACAGATTGAGGTTGAATCCTGGCAAGACAGAAGTGCTGTTTTGGGGGGACAGGGGGTGGACGGGTGTGGGGGACTCTCTGGGCCTGAATGGGGTAACTGTGCCCCTGAAGGACGAGGTGCGCAGCCTGGGAGTCATTTTGGACTCACAGCTGTCCATGGAGGCGCAGGTCAATTCTGTGTCCTGGGCAGCTGTCTACCAGCTCCATCTGCTCCACAGGCTGAGACCCTACCTGCCTGCACACTGTCTCGCCAGAGTGGTGCGTGCTCTGATTACCTCTCGCTTGGACTACTGCAATGCGCTCTGCGTGGGGCTACCTTTGACCTGGAAACTATAATTAATCCAGAATGTGGCAGCTAGACTGGTGCCTGGGAGTATCCGCCCAGGCCATATAATATTAAAAACAATACAGCGTCAGACATTAAAAACTTCCCTAAACACAGCCGCCTTCAGTTATCTTTTAAAAGTAAAATAGTTGTTTATTGCCTTGACATCCGCTGGGAGGGCATTCCACAGGGCAGGCGCCATTACTGAGAAGGCCCTCTGCCTGGTTCCTTGTAACATCACTTCTCGCAGTGAGGGAACTGCCAGAAGGCCCTCGGCGCTGGACCTCAGTGTCCGGGCAGAACGATGGGGGTGGAGACGCTCCTTCAGGTATACAGGACCAAGGCTGTTTAGGGATAGGGAAGTTAAGGACTGTTTAGGTCTTGGGTTACCCCGATTTGACAGTAAAATAGCTTAGGAGATCTCAACCCCAATATGAACACCTTTTACGATGAGAGTAAAGATTACGTACAAGATGCGGAGCAGGTGATAAGGATGCAGGCTGCCCCATATTATGGCACAGGTGGCAGAACAATATCCCTCTTGCTTAGTCTGCCTCCTGTCTCCTTTAAGGAGATTCTAGGACATAGTTCGTGAACCTGTGGCCTTGTAGAGGTTGCTGAACGACGACTTCTATCTTCCCTGAGCGTTGGCCTTGGTGCTGGGAGTCCAACATCATGTTCCCTATTGAACATGGCACACCTGGCAATAATTCTGCGTGAAACAGCGTGAAACCGTCCCCTGTTCAGACACCATGAATTTAAAACACTCCTCTATCACTAGCAGTCAGGGCTCTCTCAAGGAATCCTAGGAACTGCAGGTTTTTTGGTTTTCTTTTTAAGGATGTGGACCTCACAGAACTAAAGTTCCCAGCACCCTAAACAACTGCAGTTCCCAGGATTCTCTATGACTGTTAAACACTGTTATGCTTTTAAATGTATGGCATAGCTGTGACCAAGACAGTATGGAAGTCCTGATGGCTTCCCTTGTATTTTTTAAAATGATTAAAAGCAAGCAGGAGGGTGACTTGGGACGGGCCATTCCCTAGTGTGCAGTTTCCCTGACTGAAACCTTTCTCTGAAGTTGTTTGCTCCCATGGAGCATAGACGCCTTTTGGAAGCCGTTTTGATCAAGGAAGCAGTGACGCTCTTCCCAAGCTGCACAATGTTCCCAATTTGACTCCCTTCCCCACCCTATGGCGGATTTGCATTTAAAATAAAAATTGAGGCAGGAGAGCCAGTGATGGACAAGGTGACTGCTGTTAAGACAGGGGAAAGAAACCTTAATAATAATAATAAAAACATGGGCAGTGATCGTGCTGTTGTTTTTTCCTTGCTTTGTCTTCCTGGAAAGAGGCCCTTGATAGAGCGGAATGATAAATGTGAAGAGACTGCCAGGAAACACCAGCGTTGCAGCCCCTGACGCCTGAACACGGAGAAGAAAAAACAGGAGCCCTTCTCTCACTCCTTCCTAGTCAAGGCAGGCAATGGCGGAAGAACCACCCTGTTGGAAATCAACATAAAAAAGACTTCCTTGGACCTTCTGCCAATCCTGCCAGCATCTCCCTTCTTTCTTGTCAAAACAGGTTCCTGATTTGAAGCTGAAACAGTTTTGGGGTACAGGAGGGGTCTGGTTTTTTTGTTGTTGCACATATCAGAATATAATATATTTTTTAAAACCCTAAGGACTAAGCAAGGCTGTAGCGACACTGATGAGAGGGGCATGGTTGCAGCTGCTCACTGCAGATACCGAGGTGCAGGAAAAGAATGTCGGTGCTCAAGAAGACAAAAAGCAACCCTCTGATGGCCGCCTCAGGCCTCGGAGTCATCAAGCGATGACTGCGGTTGTTTTGTGAATCGCTTCATACGTTAAAACCTTGAGCTTCCCTCCGCACTCACACACCTGTATGCCCGGCCTGAGTTTTGAGGCATCCACTGTGGAAGCAGCGTTGATTTTGGTGTTGAAGGGGGGGGGGAGTGTAAAGAGCGTCTCATCGTTCTCCTTTCAACAGGATTTCCCCAAACCCCCTATTTAATGTGTATATACAGTTGTGTTGCTATAAGCGGGGCACATTCCAAAAGAACTGGCATGGGGGGCCTTGGAAGTAGCTGCAGCCAGCCCCTCCTTCAAAATGTAAACCTTTGTTAAAACCTTAACAGCATTTCCCAGCAGGTTGAGTTAACAGGAGGGCAACCGATGGGATCTGCAACAACAAAACGTTGAGATGGATCCTTACCGCTCCCCTTTGAGGGTTCCAGCCATCCAACCAGCCTCTTGCATATTATAAGCCAACCCCCTCCTCTCTTTTTTCCATTTTCCTCCACCCAACGCTCAGCAGCTTGTGGAGACTGATGGCCGTTGCTTTTAAATTTACAAACGTGGATTTCTGCACACCTAGCGAATTTCCTGTGTAAAAATTTCTCCTCGTTTTTGGTTTGTTTGTTTCCAAACTGATAAAGGCACTTGGCTGTTTGAATCTGCTATTAGAGGAAACAAGCAGAACTTGCGACAAAACATTGCATTTCTCTGCCCCCTAAGAGAAGTGCTTCTTCATGGCTCCAGACAATGGAATGGGAACCTTGTAGTGCTGTGAAGGCTCAGGGTGGGTGGGTGGAGTTTCAGGAGCAAGGAAGCAATAAAAAACACACCCCTGCTTACCTTTACAGCATGCTAAAAGGCTGTCATCCCCAAACCTGGGTATTTGATAAGGTCCGCAGTTCTGGAGTTGGGAGAGGTACCCCCCAACTCTTATCCTTCCCTTCCCATTTTAGGATACTTACTAAAAGCTGTCAGGGGTTTGAGCAAGTCACTTCTTCCTTCTCATCCCATAATACTTTTCATTTTGATGGGGAAGGGGGTTTGGTCAACTGTCCTTCCACATCTCAAAATGCAGACATGATTGGAATACTCCCATCGCCCCCCAGTTTCTTTAGACCATTTTTTCCTCTGCAGGCTCAGCTGCCACCAACATGCTCACAGGTTTCCATCAGGCAGGTTTTAGATTGTTAAGAAACACTGTTATCTTTTAATTTGCAAATGCACACATTTCTGTGAGTCAGGAGAGACCACCATCTTATTTTGGGGCGAGAGAATCAATCACTGGAGTTTGCTTAGAGCAAGTGAGGTCTGTAATAGTGCATCGCAATGTGTCCTCTCTCCCAAAAGGAGTTCAGAGTTTCAAGCAAGGCATTCCAACTCTCTGCAACATTCATGGTCGCTGAAGTTGTGGGGTTTTTTGGGGGGTGGGTTGGGTTTTTTGTGGATGGGACTTGGGTGGCGCTGTGGTCTAAACCACTGAGCCTCTTGGGCTTGCCGATCAGAAGGTCGGCGGTTCGAATCCCTGCGACGGGGTGAGTTCCTGTTGCTCTGTCCCAGCTCCTGCCAACCTAGCAGTTCGAAAGCACGTCAAAGTGCAAGTAGATAAATAGGTACCGCTCTGGCGGGAAGGTAAACAGTGTTTCCGTGCGCTGCTCTGGTTCGCCAGAAGCGGCTTAGTCATGCTGGCCACATGACCCGGAAAAACTTTCTGCGGACAAACGCCGACTCCCTTGGCCTATAGAACAAGATGAGCGCTGCAACCCCAGAGTCGTCCGCGACTGGACTTAACTGTCAGGGGTCCTTTACCTTTACCTTTAGGGTTGTTGCCCCACATACTTCTGCAACTTGGCTCCCCCAAGCATGCTAATACTTTACTCTTGTTTCTCTTAAAATCTTGTCAATCAGGATCACTTTTATCATGTCTCTTTGTCCTAGATATGTCTGCTTTTTTTTCTTGCTCCAGCAGTCCCTCCCGTTTCCAAAAGACTGCAACAGTACCACCAGATCAAACTGCCTTCGGGGCAGGGAACCCATGGCTCTGCAGATGAGGACCTCCCAACTGCTGTCAACTTTGACCACTAGCCATGCTGGCTGGGGCCAAAGGGGGTTGGGAGTCCAACAAGATCTGGAGTGCCACAGGTTTCTGCTCCCTGCCTTAGACTTACTGGATAGCTCCAAGCAGGAGGAGAGGGGAAAGAATTATTCATCCTCTGAGATTTTTTTTTAAAAAAAAACAACACTGGAAAGATGCAAGAGAGATTTGTCCCACGTTAATATTTCGTTCCCCCTGGTCTGAACTGACACGATTTCTTTCCTCACGGGGATTTTACCTTCTTGATCATTTCCACAGCTCTCCTTTTCATCCTTCCCAGCTTGTCAATGGCCACTTTTGAAGCCTGGGACAGGCTGATACCAGAACTTCCAGTTCTTGGAAGCAAGGGTCTTTGTTGGCAACATAAAAGACAGCATTATACTGGTACCTTGGTTCTCAAACGGCTTAGTTGTCGAACAAATCAGCTCCCGAACGCCACAAACCCGGAAGCAGGGCGCTCCTGCAGCCAATCGGAAGCCACGCCTTGGTTTTCAAATGGTTTCGGGAGTCGAACGGACTCTGGGAACGGATTAAGTTCGAGAACCAAGGTACCACTGTATTGACCTTTTGTGAGATGGGACACACTCAGTTTCTCATCTGCTATACCTCCTAAAGCTATCTCCACAATGCTGGTTGAGTAGACCTTTACCCACAGCCAAAGTCTGGGCATTTATAGCATTAGCCAGAAGCCAGCCAGTGTACATATTTAAGCCCGATGTCTACTCAGCAGCAAAAATTCCCACACTAAACAGACCCCTGTGCTGCTGTAGACCTAACATGGGAGTTCTCTCACTGAAGTTGAGAGCAGCTGGGAGAGGGCGATGGCATCGCAAACTGTGATCCGCAACTGAGGAAGAGGTCAGTATTGTTAGCTACCGTTAATGCTGATCAGCGGTCAATGGTAAGCTTCAGATTCTGGATTCCTGGCTAGCAATAACTGCGCTTAACTTCACGGCTGATTTTTGTGATTAAAAAAAGGAATCTGTTCCAGAGAGGCAGTGTGGTAGCTACAGGGGGGCTAGCCAGGTTTTTTTTGCCCTGGGTGAAGCCTCCAGAGGGGCAACGTTGAGGCTCCCGGCCTGTGCGTGTACCAAACTGGGTGAAATAAATCCTAGTTTCATTCCTGCAGTCACTCAGCCTGCCCCCAATCTCTTATCCATTATGCTTGACTAGAAAGGGGCTGGTACAGGCATATGCATACTAATAAACTATATATTCCAGTCATCTTTTGGGGGACATTAAGTCCCGCCTGCCCCCGGCCTCCCCTCAACCTGCTGTATCCAAAGTTCTTTACAAAGCCGTAGAGGGTTTCCAGCCTTTTTTGAAAGTTATATTCAGAAAATGCTCTTTTTATAATTATTTATTATACAATGTATATATACCTTTGAGTTAACTAAGATTATATATTATATAAATATATATATATTATATATATTTGAAGAAGAAGAAATATATTTCACCTCTCTTTGGTCCTCTTTAAGTCAATAAAGTTAAAGGCACTTAAAAGCAACCTTGTTGGAAATTTTTTTTGTAGTGTTAGTGTACAAGGCAGGGTGTGTGTGTGTTAAAGTGTTGTGGAAAGGAGGAGTTGGCTGCCTAGGGTTAATCGAAATTTTTAAAAATGTCATTACCCGTTCCATGAGGGAAAAGAGACACGAGAAAGCTACTGTCAGAACCCACCAGGCACAACGGAGGAGGCAATTTGCACTCGAGGACTTTTACAATTCGGGAGTTATTAGCTCCCCGTTCTTTTTATCTCGACTTCTAAAGGCATAGAGCACTGATTCTGAAATATTTAAAAGAGAGAATTATTAATGGGAACGAGAGCAGGGAGTGGGGGCAGTGGATTTGATTTTTCATTAAGGCGAGGGGGAGGGGAAAGGGATCTGGGACTTGTGGGTCTGAAATGGGAATCTCGGAGTCCTAACCTAAAATTTCCTGGCACTGGGTATACTGAGGTGGCAGAACACTCTTCAGCTATGAAAGGGAACTGGAGCAAGCAACACTTGCAACTGGCAGGCAGTATAAGGCCTGTGTATAAGGTCAGGCCTGTTATAAATCCTGGAATCCTGGTCGTCTGCTCCTCATTTGGTTGACTAAGCAGGACCCTCTGCACCTCTGGCATCAATGGTACCCAACCGTGAGAATGTACCCTCCAGGTACTGCTTCCATACACAGTCGTACCTTGGATCTCGAAGGCCTTGGTTCCCAAACAAATCGGCTCCCTTTCGGAACCCGGAAGTGAGTGTTCCGGTTTTCGAAAGATTTTTGGAAGCCGAACACCCATTGCGGCTTCCGATTGGCTGCAGGAGCTTCCTGCAGCCAATCAGAAGCCGCACTTTGGTTTTGGAAGTCGAACGGACTTCTGGAACGGATTCCATTCGACTTCCGAGGTGCGACTGTACACACACGCTTCTCATACCCTCCAACTTTTCTCCGGTGAAAATAGGGACACCCTCAAGCCACATATCTGCTGAACGAAGCTCTGGCCTTTAAAGCTTCGCATTGCAACAAGCTAGTTAAAACATTTCTGCGGCACTGCTTGTGTCTTTGACTGTGCAGACATCACAAGGAGAGCCGAACGACTCGCTCATCTCCCGCTCCGTTCACAAACCACCCGAACACCTGGATATCTGTGCCTTTTTATTGCATCAGTTCACCTGCGTTTTAAACATACAATCGATCGATATATACATATATATTTGTATTTTTCTCTCTCTCTGTGAATATAGCTTTGGACAAAAAAGAAAAAATAAAACCCCACAATAAAAATGTTTTACATCATTTGGTTCCAAGACATTACGTTAAATACAACATGTGTGTTTCCCTTTCGCTGGAAGATGGAAGAAGGTGGAGAAAGGAGAAGGTTCTTGAGATTTGGGCCGGGTGGGGAGAGGGGTGGAGGCAAAGGTGCAGCTGGAAACAGAGCGATCGCACAACTGAAGAGGGGATTTTACAGCTCCACCAGGGATTCACATAATCCTCAACACTAAAAACAGGGGGGGCGGAACTAAAAAAAGAGGATAAAGCTGCTAACCCACGTTATAATAAATGCATCCATTGTGATTCAAGTACATTGCAGCAACTTCTAACACAACTGTTTTCCTTTTGCTGCACAGGGCGGAAAGGAGTCAAGTGTAGTTTTCAGCTGCCTGATTGTAGCAACTTGGGAGAGGTGGGGAATGAGGACCCCGTCGGTGATATAGAGGGGGGTTTCAGCAAGACGGAAGATCGGTCCAGCCACTCGCTTGTGTTGTGGATGAGGTGGAGGAAGATTATTCAGGGCCATTAAACCATCTGTATTTCTACAGAGCAGTGTTAAGAGCTGATTCAGAGGAAACAAAATCTCCGTAATTAATTTCTTACCCTCCTGTCCCTATGGGCTTAGCAGAACTCGGAACTATGTGCATATGCACCCCTCTCATATAGTTTCCTCACTCCCAAACCGGCTGGGCAATTGCTGCCGAAACGGCGGGGAAACTTCTCGATGGAACGGGCAAGATCCAGGTGGCAAGTTCTGCAATAAAACGCAGCCGGGCGGTGGCGATAGGTGGAACAACTAATCCGGCTCTAACGTAAACATTGCTTGGTGGTTTCCCAAGAGCAAATGGGACTATTGGTTCACTACTGCAATGCACAGCAAAGGAAGCCTCTCTGGAAGAAGCGTAACAGCTTTCCACCTTTGTGATGCCGCTACGCTGAAAAGCAAGAAGCCAACAGTAGACCAAGGTCTCTGATAGCCACCTGGGAAGATCGCTATGAGCTCATGCCCAAGGCAATCAAATACAGAGGAAATTGCACATCAGGCCTCTTGCGACAGATCTGCGGGACATCACAAGGGGCCAGGCTCCAGCGAGGAAGGGCACTGCAACAGAAAGCTGCAGGCTGTTTTCAAAGTTTTGCAGGAATACTAAACTGTCTGCATCTACGGGTGGGACCACGCTGCCTGTTTTATAGGAAACCATTAGTGAAGGGATAGCCCATGCGGGTGGGGTGGGGGACTACAAATTCCATCAGCCCCAGCCGGCATGGTCAATGGTCAGGGATGATGGGAGCTGAAGTCCAATAGCATCGGGGTAGCCCTGCGCTGTCTACCCCTGCCTTAGTGCACCAAAGTCCGGCTGGGTGTCCAAAGTCCATGCCCAGTGGCCAATAGCCACTGGGAATTAACTAGCCGCCACCACTGCAAATGTTGTCGAGCCTCTGAAGGGAAGGGTGCAGCCACCATTTCCCCTCTTTCCTAAAAACTCTCTCTGGATCCTGGTCTTGTGATGAATACTTCATTCTCCGTTTTCCCCTGGGACGAGTCTGAAGCTCCACAGTGCGGTATTGGCCCACAGGGACCAAACTGCTTGTGTGAATGTGTGGGAGAAAGGGGGAACTTGGGGTACCATCAGCCTTAAGGAGGACCATACACGGGTCTGGAATGAGGTGGACTTCCCTGTGTTTGGGGCCTTAGGGGCTACTGCCAGATTGCGCGTTAACAAGGACAGGCCTGCATGGGGCACATTCATTTCCCTCCCCCCTGTGCGCCAAAACCAAGTGAGCAGGTGCGGCAGGCAGCATAATACGAAAGCAGTTACTCTAGATAGAGAGTTTTGATTTGCCACGAGACACCAGGCTATCGAGGACGATAGATAACAAAGGGCGGAGTGTTCGGCTGCGTCCGACATGCAAAGAGGAGGGGTGAGGGGAGTCTCTGAAGGAGGCCGAACGTTAGGCTCTTGTCCAGACACACCACACGGAAGAGGAGGAGGAGGAGAAGGAGGTCCTGGAGGAGGTGGGCTCTCGCTTGGCTTCTTCCCCAGCCATCAAGGCTCTGGGCTTCCCTCTTAGTCCAGCGGGCTGCTGCAAAGAAAAAGAGGGCAACCGGTTCCACAAAGGGCGGGCATATCTTGGGGGAGGGGTGGTGAGTGGCACACACAGCTGGGCATCCAGAGATGGGAAGCGCATGCGGAGTCACAAAGATGGCCGTGTATCAGGCATTAATCCTCCAAGCTGCAAAAAGAAAGAGGTTCAGCGGGCTATCGCTCGGCACTGGAGCAGGCTATGGGGAAACAGCACAGCCCCAAAGCTGGCGACCCATATCTTTAGCAGAATCTCTCTCGTGTTATCTCACCCCGGAGAGGTACAGAACTGGGTCCGGATCTAAACCAGGGGTCTGCGGAAACTCCTCCCTTGAACCCATGAAGCCGCGTGTGAACGCATTTGCCTATACCTCTCTTCTAGCCCCTTATGGGAGCTCTTCCAGACATCACCACTTCCGCTGTGAAAGAGCTAAATCTACAGACTCGCCGGGCCAGAGGTGGGCCGTGCCCTGCGACCAGACGTGCATGGGGAAAACCGGAACAGAAACGGCTCCAGAGCCCAACGTGTTCAAAAATATCCACGTGGTACCGCCATCTGGGTGTGTGCATTTTCATAGGGAGGGAACAGGCATGATTGTAAATTCCCCTCCATCAGAACCTCCCTCCATGTGATGGAGGAAGGGGTCTAGTTTCGCTTCCTCCTTGGTGTGCTGTTTTTCTACATGCAGGGGGTCTGAACACAACCCTCCCCCCCCCCCCCAACTGCAATCTAAAACAGAGCAGAGCAGGGGGAACTGTGCTGGTTTTGCAACACGCTGCTCAGCTCACGGCATTTAATCTTGAGTTCCAGCTTGCTGGTGACCCAGATTAGTGGCCAGGGGCTCGGTTATAAGGCAGTGCATCAGCTGCTCTTAGCCGCTCATGCTCAGAGCGCTTTCCCTCACAGTGATGTCAAAGCTAGGCCAAAAATGTATGAAAATAAGGGGCTTTGTGGGGGTCAGAATGTATGGCTATACAGAAAGGATAAATGACACGCCTATCAGCTTCTGGGCACAATTCAAAGTGCTGGTTTTGACCTACAAAGCCTTAAGCGGCTCAGGACCGCAATACCTCAAGGACCGCCTCTCTCCATGTGAACCTACCCGGACCCTGAGATCATCTTCTGAGGCCCTCCTTCGTGTGCCTCCTCCTCGAGAGGTCTGGAGGGTGGCAACATAAGAACGGGGCCTTCTATGCAGTGGCTCCCCATTTGTGGAATGCTCTCCCCAGGGAGGTTTGCCGGGCGCTTTCAATATACACCTTCAGGTGCCAGGCGAAAACGTTCCTCTTCAACTGGGCCTTGGGCTGAATGACATCCAATGGCCTTTTAAAATGTGTTGGAGAGGAGGGAATTATTGGGTTATTCTTGTTTTTGCTTTTATTATGTATTGTTTGTTTTTATACTGTGATTTTATGCTGTGACCACCCTGAGGCCTGCGGGTATAGGGTGGTATACACATATGAATAATAATATGGTGCCTATGCAAGCTTGAGCCACAAAACTCCCTCCCTTTTTACAGACACACACACACATATGAATGGATGCAACACATTTTCGCACACACCCATGTCGGTGGTGAATAAGCAAAATGTTGAAATAAGAAGAAAAACCCCAAACCTCGAAAGCAGGATGAAGCAGGAATGGAGTAATTTAAACAGCCACCAAGGACGAAGATGAACCTTTCTTCTTTTTGTAAAACCAAGGTTTACAAAAAGGACTCTTGCTAATACTCTGGCCTGGGCCAATGGCACATGGCGAGTTATTAAGCATGCAGGCAGATTAGGCAAGAATAAGCAGACACACCCCTGTCAGATGCTCTTACTGTCACTTACGCTCCTTCTTCTCTTAGAAGTGCCAGGAATTTTCGCACACGGTACTCGGGATCCATCTTTGCAAGTTCAAAGGGAAGACACAAAGAGAGAGACAAAATCAACCAGTGAACCACAGCAAGCTCACCTTGCTGAAGGGACAAGGAGCAGGTGAGGGCAGTTGGCGATAAACCAACTCAAAACTGTCTTATTATTTATTCTAAGGCTTATATCTTCCTTCTTCCATGAGCTCAAGACTGTGGTCGCACAAACATACACACACACTTATTTCATCCTCACAACAGCCCTGTGAGGTAGGTAAGATTGGGAGGCAATGATTTGACCAAAAGACACTCATAGCTGAGTGGGACTTTGAACTTGGGACTCCCTGGTTCTTGGTTTTAAAAAAAAGGTAAAGGACCCCTGGATGGTTAAGTCCAGTCAAAGGCGACTATGGGGTTACAGCGCTCATCTCGCTTTCAGGCCGAGGGAGCCGGCGTTTGCCACAGACAGCTTTCCGGGTCATGTGGCCAGCATGACTAAACCGCTTCTGGCGCAACGGGACACCGTGATGGAAGCCAGAGCGCATGGAAACGCCGTTTACCTTCCCGCCGAAGTGGTACCTATTTATCTACTTGCACTGGTGTGCTTTCGAACTGCTAGGGTGGCAGGAGCTAGGACAGAGCAACGGGAGCTCACTCCGTCGCGGGGATCCTTTACCTTTTACCTTACCCTGGTTCTGGCTGAACACTATAACTGTTACACCACGCTGCCTCTCTTGAAACTCAAGTTTGTTTTCTGCAGTTCTTTGCACAAGCCTAGAAATTTGCACAGGGCACAATTTAGCACCCCGAGACAATGACCCATTTTTTTTTAGGTGCCAGTAAGTGACTGAATTTTTGTACCCCAGTGAGGAGGGGGGGAAACTTAGCATGAGGGGTCGCCTCCCCCCTCAACACCCTCAAACTAATCCAAGGGGTTCTTGCAACAGCCTATTTGAAAAGTTTTGTAATTTTTCACTTTGGAAAAATGTAAGGAATCTAACATCTGTAGGTGATCTTAAAAAAAAAAAAGTGTTCACATTAAATTCCAATACTTATAGTGCTATAAATTTGGGGTCTAAAATTCTGACCCAGGTATAAAATTCAAGATTGGTTGTGTGATTATTTAGAAGCCACATTTTAATGCAAGCAAGCAACTTATGGGTGGTGATGAGCAGGCTGGATAGTAGTCAATGGTTTTTTCAGATAAACAGATTTGTAGAAGATGTTATGGCCAGCATGCAAAGAGCCACAAAACCAGTTCCACTTGCCCGAGAGAACTTGGGGCTCTCATTTTTTTAAACTGCTGTGTCCCCCCCCCATTACCACCAGCCCTTTAAGGCAACATGGTTTTGAAGCTGAGGGAGCTTTCAAAAACAGACTGTTCCAGTCCTTGGGAGCCCTTTGGATCCTGCGATTCGAGTTGAAGCATTTTGCTACTCTCGTTTCTCAGAATACCAACCCAAAGTCTGTGGTGAAGGAGGATGAGGTGGGAGAGAAGCCGCTGAACACCCCAAAGTAGTCACTCTTTTTTGGAGATACACTCAACTCTTCACTGGTGGGGAATACCCCAAAATAGGACAATGTTGCCGTCAGGCTCAGTTTATGAAGTTTCCTGGGTCATCTGGCTGGGCAGGGGCAGAAGAAACAATGGCAAACTGGATGGACCATTGATATCGCCTACTATGTGAGTTATTTTGGCTGCTGTGCCACCAGCTGTGGCACAAAAATATAATAAATCCACTTTCCTCCTCGTCAGTGCAGAAAAAAGCATGCTTCTTTCCCTGTCCCCTAAAGCCCCTCAAAAATATCCCAACCACAGGGGTGCAAACTTCATTTGGTCTTGTTTCAAGTCCAGTTTTGGACTACAGGATGCTACCTCATTGAAAGCGGCACACTCAGGTTTCTGAACATATTCTAGGAGTAGCAGGGAAAGTCAAAGGCTTCCAGGAATAAACACCTCCACCACTAAAGGTAAAGGGACCCCTGACCATTAGGTCCAGTCGTTACCGACTCTGGGGTTGCGGCGCTCATCTCGCTTTATTGGCTGAGGGAGCCGGGGTACAGCTTCTGGGTCATGTGGCCAGCATGACGAAGCCGCTTCTGGCGAACCAGAGCTGCACACAGAAACGCCGTTTACCTTCCTGCCTATTTATCTACTTGCACTTTGACGTGCTTTCGAACTGCTAGGTTGGCAGGAGCAGGGACTGACCAATGGGAGTTCACCCCGTTGCGGGGATTCAAACCACCAACCTTCTGATCAGCAAGTCCTAGGCTCTGTGGTTTAACCCACAACGCCACCCTTACCTCCACCACTAGGAAATCGCAGTTGCAAGCAACGTGTGATACAATTTGACTCCGGCTCCTGCCTTCATTCAGACCCCTTCTTCCCTCACAATACCACTGTCCCACCTCTGAAACATTGCATCTTGCGTTTCCAAGGCCCTAAACTTCAAATCCTGCCGCCCGCCACCCCGCTGCCAAAAGATAAATATTTTTTTGGATGCACGTCCACAATTCTAATCCAACTTTAAAAAGCGCCCCGAAAAGGGTGAAATTGGCCGTAACCTTGCAGATCTCTGCCCATTCTATACACTTTAATAGGTGTGAGCAATAACTTACTGACTTTTGCCTGCGGGTATGGAATTAAAGAGTCAAGGGGAAGAGAGAGGGGGAAAAGTAATCTAGATAAATGACTCTGTACCCTCGGGTGACATCCAGTCAGAGCAGATCCCCAGCCCTGTGCAAGTTTCAACAGAACCGCAGAGAACGAGCCACACGGGAGGGAAGGGGCGGGGGACGGGCTTAACACATTGCCGAACTGCTTGCCTCTTGGCTTGCGCCTGGAAGCCTGTCCCAGGAAGGGGCAAGGAATCTCTTCATTTAGCGGCACCTGAAGACAGGGCCCGGTCCCAGGAGAGTGAAGAGGCATTGCCCACGGATGACGGAGGGCACCATACACAGGGATAGCCTCCCCTGTGAGCTCTCATCAAAGTTGGAGCAGAAGGGAAAAAAGCACAACTCCCGGGAGTCCGCAAAAGACTCAGACAGGGGATGGTGCTGTACACAGCGAGAATATAAACATACGAAGCTACTGGTCCATCACGCCCAGGTTTGTTGGCTCCGGCGAGCTGCAGAGCTGCAAGCAGAGATCTTTCCCTGCTGCCAGAGATCCCTTAGCTGGAGAAGCCAGGGTGTGAACCTGAAATTATGACTTTTCCGTATCGGATCAGATTGTCATTAGGTGTGTGATCTTTGCTGTCTATTTAAGCTGTTTCTTCAGCTTGCAAAGCACCTTGTAATGTCGAAAGGCGGCATACAGATTAAAAGTGAAATGAAGAAGAAGAAGAAGAGTTTGGATTTGATATCCCGCCTTTCACTCCCTTTAAGGAGTCTCAAAGCGGCTAACATTCTCCTTTCCCTTCCTCCCCCACAACACACACTCTGTGAGGTGAGTGGGGCTGAGAGACTTCAAAGAAGTGTGACTGGCCCAAGGTCACCCAGCAGCTGCATGTGGAGGAGCAGAGACGCGAACCCGGTTCACCAGATTATGAGCCTACCGCTCCAATTGACCGTGTGCAAAAGCGCAAGCTTTATCACTGAACCCCACTAAGAACTGCTTGCTGGGCCAGGCCAAAGTTCAATATTCTGAACTCCATCAATGGCTAAATGTGGCGATGATGGATAGCCTTTCCCCGTTTGCCTGCAACATCCAGAAGCATACTGCTTCTATATATGAACAATTCCATCCAGCTGTTGTTAAAGCAGCCATTGGTATACCTATCTTCTGCTTATATTTATCAGAGATGGGGTACCTGCAGCCCTACAGATGTTGCTGGGATGCAATTCCCATCACCCCAGAACATTGGTTATGTCAGCTGGGGCTGATGGGAGCTGAAACCCAGCAACATTAGGAGAGTCACAGGTTCCCCATCTTAAATACAGTGGTACCTCTAGTTATGAACTTAATTCATTCCGGAGGTCCGTTCTTAACCTGAAACTGTTCTTAACTAGAGGCATGCTTTCACTAATGGGGCCTCTTGCTGCTGCTATGCCACTGGCACATGATTTCCGTTCTCATCCTGGGGCAAAGTTGTCAACTCAAGGTAACTCTTCCAGGTTAGCGGAGTTTGTAACCTGAGGCATTTGTAACCTAAGACGTTTGTAACTCAAGGTACCACTGTATATATCTAGTGATGGGGAAAGAAAACAAGTTGTGTTTTATCCAAAGTACAGTGGTACCTCCGGTTAAGTACTTAATTCATTCCGGAGGTCCGTACTTAACCTGAAACTGTTCTTAACATGAAGAACCACTTTAGCTAATGGGGCCTCCTGATGCTGCTGCACCACCAGAGCACGATTTCTGTTCTCATCCTGAAGCAAAGTTCTTAACCTGAAGCACTATTTCTGGGTTAGCGGAGTCTGTAACCTGAAGCGTATGTAACCCAAGATACCACTGTAGTGCTAAATAACTTGGTCCATCGGCGCAAGGAGTTTTGCTTGGGAAACAGAACTGCCCCTGTAAATCTTCTCTAGGGGTTCCCCCCACCCTCCAGAGCAGATTTGAAGTTGGGGGGCAGGCAGGGGAGAGTCCCACTGTGCAAGCAGCAATCCTTGAACCGACAGAATGCATTGATTTGGATACCGGCCTTTTCACTCAAGTTATTATTTTGCAAAGCAGTCATCTAGCTGTGGCTCCTGCTGCTTTTGAAATGCTACAACAAGAGAGCTAAAAACCCGCTAAGGAAATCTTCCTTTTCCGACGCTACAGAAAAACACCAGGAAGGGGCAAATCCGGCCTGTCTTCCATGGTCAATTTGCCCATCTAATTTGCAGCGAAGAAAAAGATGCATAGACTAGATGACAAGTTCTTGGATAGGGTCTGTAGTTTTTGAACTGTTAAATCGCAGCTAGGAAGCAACCCCGGCAATACATGCTGCTTTTTTTTTTAGCTTAATCATTACTGACATTTTAATGTGCGGGTGTTTAGGTTGTCAAGAGCTTTGAGCCCCTGGGAGTTGAGAGAGGCAAAACCAAGTGGGTGTCTTATTACCCCACAGCTAATCCAGTTCCAGACTCTGGCTTGACCAGAGGGCAAAGCACCTTACCTGCATTGACATCTCAATCAACATCAGAAGCTTCTTGATCCCAATCCAGACCTTCCTCCCTTTGACGTTCTGGGCAATGGTGGAACGTTCCTTGTCTTTAAAGCTGCCCAGGAGCTGCGAGGGGACAGAAGAGAGAAGCCGGATGTGTTAAGAAAAGCCCAGCACTCAACGGAAGACCTTGTCTAACAAGCAAGTAAGACAGGTAACATTGGGAAGATGCTATGCACTGCTACAGAACTTGAAATTGATCCTCCATGCCACTCTCCATCGCAGAGCCACTGAGTGGCAATGTCGTAAAGGATCTGTCTACTGATCAAGCGCACAGGTATCAGATCACACAAGCCATAGGTAAAGGCAAAGGGACCCCTGACCATTAGGTCCAGCCGTGACCGACTCTGGAGTTGCGGCGCTCATCTCGCTTTATTGGCCGAGGGAGCCGGCGTACAGCTTCTGGGTCATGTGGCCAGCATGACTAAGCCGCTTCTGGCGAGCCAGAGCAGGGCATGGAAACACTGTTTACCTTCCTGCCGGAGCGGTACCTATTTATCTACTTGCACTTGACATGCTTTTGAAATGCTAGGTTGGCAGGAGCAGGGACTGAGCAATGGGAGCTCACCCCGTTGCGGGGATTCGAACCGCCGACCTTCTGATCGGCAAGTCCTAGGCTCTGTGGTTTAACCCACAGCGCCACCCGCGTATCGGATCACACAAGTCATAAGGACAGGGAAATTGGTCCAGTACAGCATCAGGTGGGAACAGAAGAGTACATGGACCACAAGGAAGCTCTTCTACAGCCTCTGAAACAGGAACTTCTTCTGTGCAATCCGCATGCCGAAGGTTAACCAGCTTGCCTCTTAATATTTACAACTTCCTCACAGACCAAAGCAGCTCCCAGGAGCAGAGCAGAGCAAAGAAATTCGGGGGGAATGGGACTGTGTGTTGCAGAAGAATCGAGGCCACTAGCCACTCCCACAGATACGAGTACAGCAGCTGCGCCTCTGCTCCCCGCAATTTTTCTCTCCGCAGATTCAGCGGGTGACCTTTGGGGGGGGGAGTTTCTGTACTCCCTCTTAGGTGCTCCCATTAAATCGAACAGATTTATTATTACAGAATGCCCATCGTGGTATGTAGTCCTTAGAAGACTATCTGGAGAGGCTACGCATAATCCTGCAAATGAACAGGGGTGGGTTTTTGAGGGGGAGGGTTGCTTTTTTCTAAAACCGAAACGAAACAGCAAATGATTCCAGATTCCGCAGCTAAGACCCAGAACTTGGAAGTAAACTGTAAAGGACAAGGCTCTGTTTGCTATATAAGAGACATGCTTCTTATACATTTGAGTGTGTCACCCACAGTTTTTATAAGTACTTGTATTTAAAGATCATGTCCATCTGAATGCTGATTTACTAATTAAGGACACTTTTTATTCTGCCATCAATTAATTGATTAAAAGTCACAGTCCTAGTACTCATTGTTCCATTCTTAACAGTTTCATTTCAGGTTATATAAACCCGGTGCCTAAGCTCATCTTTCACGTCTCCTTATATTCATAAAACTCAGAGATTGACATTCCTTTACAAGTAGTAGCAAAGCTGATTTATCAATTCCTCCCCCCATCCCCCCAGGTTCCAGAGCCGTGGTGTTATATAGCACAGTTCTCCAATATTTTGCAAAACCAGCTTGGACCTTTGGGGTGGGGTCCTGGAGACTCATGCACAATGGCAGATCACGAAGGTAAAACAGGAGTGAAAGTCCTGGGGCTGGAAGATTGGGCATTGACAAATCTGACCAAGTAAATGCTCCCAAAAACACCTGGAAATGGTTCAGGAGATGGTTTACCCAACCAGACTATGATGGGAGATAAATGTATTGCCAATTGCCCCCTCTTCCCTTCTCTATTTTAAGATGAATACTGAAATGTTCATGCCACAACTCCACAATAGGTTTTTGGGTCTACTGCAGACAGTAGCCAGGGACTCAACTACTCAGTTTGCCCAGGCTTTCGGGCCCACTGCAGGCTGTAGCCAGGGACTCAACTACTCAGCTTGCCCAGGCTTTTGGGCCCACTGCAGGCCGTAGCCAGGGACTCAACTACTCAGCTTGCCCAGGTCTTCCCATTCCTACAGCCCCAAAGAAATTGATCTCTTCTCTCAGCTCCCTTCCCCAGCCATTCCCAGGTGCCTCCTGACCTCAAGGGCTTCCATGAGATGGTCTCCTGTAGCAATATTGGGAACATGGATAGTTGTGCTGAAAGCATCCAGCATCTCCATCTCCTGCAGGACATCCTTGCGACTGGTGGTCCCAATGATCAAGAGCTTACGACCCTGCGCATTTAAAAAGAGCACAAGGAGAGAGAAGGGGGGCAAATTAATAAGAGGAAGTCATTGTTATTGTACTACCGGATAGGCGTTTTAGACATTTAGCATTATACATAGTTTTAAATTTTCCTGCTTTTAAGTTTCCAACTGTTGCATTTTATCTTGCTAAGTAGCTTTGAGACCTTTGGTAAACCCCAACAAATGCAATTATTCATTATTATTATTATTATTAAACTTTGTTTTTTGTTATTAGTAATAGTAATAAATGGCCTAGACTTCCATTTCTAATAGGAGCCCACCAGAGACCTACGAAAACGTTGGAGGATGGATATGAAGACAATAATAATAATAATAATAATAATAATAATAATAATAATAATAAATTTTATTTATATCCCGCCCTCCCCAGCCGAAGCTGGGCTCAGGGCGGCTAACAAACAACCATCCAGCCATAGTTTGTGTTTATTTACATTTATTTCCCAGTATTTTGAAACTGCTCTTCACTGAACATTTCCATACAGCCTATGTATGCTTGTAGCACAGCTTGTATTAACCTTTAATGGCGAGAAAAGTGGCCGCACTCTGTTGCCTATGAGCTTCCCCAGCAGCCACAGAAAGACAAATTATTGGTTGTTCTTGCGCAGAAAAACCGGAGCCTGGGACCTAGCTCACACAAAGGGCTAAAAATGCTGAAGCTTTGCTCTAAACTCTATCAGTTCCTGATTCTGAAACAGATCTACTTTCCCCTCGGTGAGACATTTAGAGGACTAAGTTGGAGATCATAGTCCATAACCAAGAAAAGTCCATGCCTCTGCTTGAAAGATCTCAAAGGGAAGCCGGTAAGTAATGAAAGACGTGCCACCTTCTCACAAATCAATTTCCTTCCTGTTTCTCAAGAGGAGCCCAGGACCCGAGCTACTGCTTTGGCAAGTTTTCCTCCCCATTATAAACCCAGAATAATGGGGAAACATCCAAACGAGAAACAGCCTTGCTGAAAAGCAGAAAGCCATAAAAAGAGATTGCTGCGACGAGAGATGGAGCCCACCCATAAAATGATACAGGGGTGCCAGCTGGAAATAAGGTCACAGAGTTTAAACGTGCCCGCTGGTGAGCTGGATTATCAAACGCTTGCTGAAAAATGTCGAGAGTGGGTTGTCAGGCACACCCTTCATCCGAACGGGGAACGTGCTCAATAAAACATTAAAGGTAAAGGTAAAGGTACCCCTGCCCGTACGGGCCAGTTGTGTCCGACTCTAGGGTTGTGCACCCATCTCACTCTATAGGCCGGGGGCCAGCGCTGTCCGCAGACACTTCCGGGTCACGTGGCCAGCGTGACAAGCTGCATCTGGCGAGCCAGCGCAGCACACGGAAACGCCGTTTACCTTCCCGCTAGTAAGTGGTCCCTATTTATCTACTTGCACACGGGGGTGCTTTCGAACTGCTAGGTTGGCAGGCGCTGGGACCGAGCAACGGGAGCGCACCCCGCCGCGGGGATTCGAACCGCCAACCTGCCGATCGGCAAGTCCTAGGCGCTGAGGTTTTACCCACAGCGCCACCCTCGTCCCTAATAAAACATTACATTATGAGAAGTGCTCTGTGGTCCAACTCGCATGGGATCGTAAGCCTGTCCTCTTCCCGCATGAAACAAAAAAAAAACCGTGAAATGAAGGAGCCAATCTAAACCTTTGGGGATAAAGAACTGGGAACCTCAGCCAGCAGCCTTTGCTGCCAAACAGTAGGTGCAATCTTTGGGAGAAAGGTGAGAGGCAGTTGGAGGGGGCTAAGCAACTTTCAGGCGCATACAGTACATGTTTCATCAAGGCAGGGGAAATAGTGGGGCAGAGGGTAGTTATACACCTTCCTTTGCCTGCCTGTACTTTCCAGTGAATCACAGGAGCCAATTTATGGCAAAAAAGTATAGGGTTCTCAAGCCTGTGCTTGCCTCTAGACTCCCCCCTTTATAAAAATCAACCCTAACGATCAGATTTTAAGTGCGGCACAGTTGTCCTAAAGAAGGCTGATCGCCAAAGAATGGATGCTTTTGAATTCTGGTGCTGGAGGAGACTCTTGAGAGTCCCATGGACTGCAAGAAGATCAAGCCTCTCCATTCTTAAGGAAATCAGCCCTGAGTGCTCACAGGAAGGACAGATCCTGAAGCTGAGACTCCAATACTTTGGCCACCTCATGAGAAGAGAAGACTCCCTGGAAAAGACCCTGATGTTGGGAAAGATTGGGGGCACAAGGAGAAGGGGACGACAGAGACGAGATGGTTGGACAGTGTTCTCGAAGCTACCAGAATGAGTTTGACCAAACTGCAGGAGGCAGTGGAAGACAGGAGTGCCTGGCGTGCTCTGGTCCATGGGGTCACGAAGAGTCGGACACGACTAAACGACTAAACAAAGTAGTGGCGGAATAAATAAACAGAATTGATGTATTAAACAGAGACCCAGGAGCGTTGAGCCAATTAACATGTCCCATCTGGGTTCATCAAAGAGCATGTAGCACAAATAGTTTTGAAACACGAGTGGAAACGCCAGGGAAAAAAATCCCATAGCTGATCATCCTTTTCCTTCGTTATAGCATGGTTTAGCTTCTTTTTTTTTTTTTGCTTTTGGCATTTCCAATATGGGTTTCTAGATTTCACAGGGGTCTCAACGTCCAGTAAAATTCCGAACAGGATTACAAGTTCGTCGGCAGCGTCTATGGGCTGAATGCTGAGGCTGGCGTTTCAAACGGGAAACAGCTTCTGCAGAACTTCAGATGTCCTGGCAACAGCTTATTTTAAAAACACAGGTCTAGAGAGCGCCGCTTTTTCAGACGCAGAAGCCCGCAAGTCTCTTGCAAGGGACTGCAGGGTCACTTTAACTGCAAGGACCGCAGCAGAATTTAAAGTGAGCGGGCCCTGCGGAAAGGAAGCAGTTAAAGGCCGGACCTAACACAGTTTTTGTTTAGTTTTCCAAAGATAGATGCAAATGCAGCTTTGCGGGCGCGGGGGGGGGGGGGGCGGACGACGACACCCTTAGCATCTCCAAGGTCCTTAGATGGACCGTCGCTGCGCTAAAACTTTGGAGTAACTCGAGGATGCCAATCCTTGTTTCTTCGCTCTGCCTCCCTGGGGAAATCTTGCAGGGGAAGAAGTCTTAAACAGGCCTTTCTAGGGAACACGCTCCCCCCCCAAAAAAAGAGTCCACCGGACTTCTTATAACACTGACCAAATTGTCTGTCCAGCTTAAGGACGGCTTTGGGGGGAGTTGGGGAAGGGGGGTGGGGAGAGATACCGCAAGGGGCTTTCACCCTCCGAGCCCAATTGTTTGCTTTTTCAGAGGAACCAGCAGGGAACCACATGTGAAACCTCCATGGGGTTCCCGAGGATCCAATGCCTTGTGTGACTCTGCATGTAGATGAAGCGAGCCTCTCGGTTTGGCGAGATGTTGCTGCTCCGTTCTCAGAGAAGCCTTTTTCTCTCTGGCTTGGCTCCCCGCTGAGGCAACGCTTTTCAGCCTCCTCTCCCTCTCTCTCCCCCCCCCCAACAACCATTCCTCCCCTCCACAATCTCTTCTCCTCGCAAAAACCCAGGGGAACCTGACTGAAATAAAAGAGCAGGGAGAAAGAAAAGAGTTTTATTGGATTCCCTTTCATTTCATAACAGCTTTGAAACAAAAAACATAAAAAACCCCAAATTGGTGATATTTTAAATTCTCCTTGGACTATTTATAACCTGTTCGTGTCGTATGTCGTATTCTCGCCTTATATCGTAACACTTTGCAGTTTAGGGGAAGCGGGACAGAATACAGTGGTACCTCAGGTTAAGTACTTAATTCGTTCCAGAGGTCTGTTCTTAACCTGAAACTGTTCTTAACCGGAAGCACCATTTTAGCTAATGGGGCCTCCTGCTGCCGCCACGCCGCCAGAGCCCAATTTCTGTTTTTATCCTGAAGCAAAGTTCTTAACCTGATGCACTATTTCTGGGTTAGCGGAGTATGTAACCTGAAGCGTATGTAACCCGAGGTACCACTGTATGGGGTTGCCAGGTTCCCAAAATGGCTTTGCACAGAATGTTTGCAAAGCTGAAGAATCCCAGGAAGTCTGGGTACTTTGCAAGCGGCAATACAGTGGTACCTCTGGTTACGAACTTAATTCGTCCCAAAGGTCCGTTTTTAACCTGAAACTGTTCTTAACCTGAGGTACCACTTTAGCTAGTGGGGCCTCCCGCTGCCGCCACCATACGATTTCCGTTCTCTTTTTTTTAAAATAGTTTTTATTAAAGATTTTCATGAACTACAAAGAACGTGCAACGTCTCTCACTTTTTTTTCTTTACAAAAACATTGCATACAGTCAAACCTCGGTTGTCGAACATAATCTTGTGCGATTTCCGTTCTCATCCTGAGGTAAAGTTCTCAACCCGAGGTACTACTTCCCGGCTAGCGGAGTCTGTAACCCGAATTGTTTGTAAACTGAGGTGTTTGTAACCCGAGGTACCACTGTATTCCTAATGAGTTCTGTGGGAGCAACAAAGCGGTTTCTGGAAGGAAAAGAATCTGATTTTATCCCTGTGAGAGAAGTGTGGGGGGGGGGTTATTTATAGGAAGCTGTAAGACAGACAGGCTGCATGACTGGCAGGCAACGTGGAATAATAAAACCCAGCCGCTGCATACAGAACCGTCCCACATCTCTTGGTTCGTGGATCGTGGAAGCAGTCATGCCACAAACTAGGCTTCTTTTTTTCGATTCAGCTGGTTTCAGCTGCTTACCAAACAGAAATACCGCATGAAAACCTCCACACGGGAGCTTCACCAATGACGTGTGGGGAGGTGCCTGGACAAGTGTGCCACCGTGTGGAATAATACACACTTAATTATCTGTCACACCAGTACCTCAAGCCTTCCCTTCAAGGGGCTCAGAGAAGTGCCTATGTGGGGTTATCCCCATGGTCTCAAGAGCAGTAACCCCCGAGCTTAATGGGAAATAGCCTGGTCCAGGGTCAAGCAAGTAATGCAAATATGGCCGCTGAGTTCCTCTTCCACAAAGACATTTCTGCCTGAAAGATGCAAAGGTGAAGAGGCCGCCTGATGTCTTTGGTAAGTTTACACACACACACACACACACACACACACACACAGCCTGCAGGAATCAGCCTTAGGGAATCCAAATTCTGTAGGTTCGCTGGCAACCTAATACAGTGGTACCTCGGGTTACAGACGCTTCAGGTTACAGACACTTCAGGTTACAGACTCCGCTAACCCAGAAATAATACCTCAGGTTAAGAACTTTGCTTCAGGATGAGAACAGAAATCGTGCTCTGGTGGCCTGGCAGCAGCAGGAGGCCCCATGAGCTAAAGTGGTACCTCAGGTTAATAACAGTTTCAGGTTAAGAACGGACCTCCAGAATGAATTAAGTTCTTAACCTGAGGTACCACTGTAATAATAATACAGTCATACCTCAGGTTACAGACGCTTCAGGTTGCGTTTTTTCGGGTTATGGACCACCGAAACCCGGAAGTACCGGAACAGGTTACTTCCAGGTTTTGAAGGTCACACATGCGCAGAAGTGCTAAATCTGCTTTGCGCATGCGCAGAAGCGCCGAATCGCAACCCGCACGTGTGCAGACGCGCCGCTGCGGGTTGCGGACGCTGCGGGTTGAGAACGTGCATCCCGCATAGATCACGTTTGCAACCCGAGCATTCACTATAATAAGCAAATCAGACTTTGCCCTAGAAACTTTGAGTAGCTTACAATCCACGAAGAAGGGCTGTATTCACTGCGATTTGACAGCTTTGTGGTAGTAAAGGTAAAGGGTTCGACTGAGAATTCGACTGAGATCCACTTCCTGCAGAAGACTTCATAATATTAATAATAATAATAATTTATACTCCTCCCATTTGGCTGGGGTTCCAGAATATTAAGTGCCTCACAATAGAATACAGTATTAAAAGCACAATAAAACATCAAACATTAAAAACTTCCCTAAACAGGGCTGCCTTCAAATGTCTTTTAAAAATAAGATAGTTGCTTATTGCCTTGACATATGATGGGAGGGTGTTCCACAGGGCGGGTGCCACTACCAAGAAGGCCCTCTGCCTGGTTATCTGTAACCTCACTTCTCGCAGAGAGGGAACCACCAGAAGGGCCTCGGAGGTGGACCTCAGTGTCCGGGCTAAACAATGGGGGTGGAGATGCTCCTTCAGGCATACTGGGCCGAGGTTGTTGAAGGCTTTAAAGTCAGAAAGACCTGCCCTCCCAGCCTGGCAAGGTTTCCCTCATCCTGCATGACCCTCCTGTGCTCAAGGAGAGAAACACACGGGCCACCACAACAGAACGTATCAAAACCAATAGGCATTTGTGAATGGGTCCTGCTCAGCTTTCCCATTGGCCTTGAATGAGTGCCCAACGCAGTTTGCAAACATTCCGCTCTGCTGCAAGAAATGGAGACTTACATGAGGGGGCGCTTTCTTCAGCAACACCAGAAGAGCCTGTAACACCAGGTTGGAGAACCGTGGGCCAATCGGGACGTAATCTGAAAGAGGAAAGGGGACAAGGTGACTCGCTGAGCTCCAACCAAGTTCAGTTGTGGCTCTGTTTCAAATGTTGGGTGTCTGGGTCAGTGCTGCTAAGCGCCATACACTCTTTTCAGGCCTGGGTGGGGCCTGCAGGGATGTAAGGCAGGCATTCGGCTTATACGCTGTTCCCCAGCTCTGGGTAGTCCAAAGGGAAGGGGCTGTGGAGACAGCAGCAGGGCTGGAAAAACTTGCCGTCCTCCTGATATTGTTGGACATAAGGAGGGCCACAGGTTTCTTTCTGCACATGCTATAGAGGGAAGAGAGGGGCAGATGGGGCTCATCAACCTGGGAAGGTAGCCCATCGAAGAGGAGGAGAACTCTCATCATATATATATATATATATATATATAATTTTTAAAGGTAAAGGGACCCCTGACCATTAGGTCCAGTCGTGGCCGACTCGGGGGTTGCGGTGCTCATCTCGCTTTATTGGCCAAGGGAGCCGGCATACAGCTTCCAGGTCATGTGGCCAGCATGACTAAGCTGCTTCTGGCGAACCAGAGCAGAGCACGGAAACGCCGTTTACCTTCCCGCTGGAGCAGTACCTATTTATCTACTTGCACTTTGACATGCTTTCCAACTGCTAGGTTGGCAGGAGCAGGGACCAAGCAATGGGAGCTCACCCCGTCATGGGGATTTGAACCGCCAACCTTCTGATCAGCAAGTCCTAGGCTCTGTGGTTTAACCCACAGCGCCACCCGTACCAAAACACAAACAGTTAAATCCCCCAGGCGGCTGATACATTGGGTATACAATATTCAATAATATACATATTCAAAAATATATTCAATAATAACATACTCAAATTAACCATATGTACACTTCTATATACCTTAACACTCCTCCTTCCACAAGGTTTATTTAACTTTTAACATTTTAATTGCCCCAAATTCTTCAAACCTACTCAAATAATCCAATATCTTCTCAAACCAATCCTCCTCTTTCTCACTGACCTTAAACCCTTTCATTCTATGTTATCTTCACAATTAGGTAGAGAACTCTGATCCTAAACTGCCTTTGGTTGGGCTAAGAAAAGGCTAAGGAATAAAACCAGCACTTCCCAAACTTGGGTCTCCAGCTCTTTTTTTCAGACTACAATTCCCATCATCCCTGACCACTGGTCCTGCTAGCTAGGGATGATGGGAGTTGTAGTCCAAAAAAACAGCAGCAGCTGGAGAGCCATGTTTGGGAAACACTGGAGAAAACCCTACACAAATCCAGAGTGGGGTCCCTAAGATGGTTGGATGGCGCCTTCCGGCAACTCCTGCAGCCAAGCTGGTGCCAAACGTATTGCCCTGCTTTCCTTTGGACCACATCGGCGAGGCCGAGAGAGGGCGTCTTGTCATCTGGGCAGCCTGGGATCTCCATACAAACTGCCCAGGCTTGCGCCCTGGGGAGGTCACATGGGTGCTGTTAAAGCAGCAGTTTGACTTCGCCCCTGGAGGTGCGCTCCATCGTTTCTCGAGACGGACGGATGCCAACGACAACACTCTCCATTAGTGCCAACCAGCATAGCTGCTGGTCACAGACGATGGGAGTGCAAAACTCTATGGAGGGCTACTGGCTTGCTAGCCCTGCTATAAAGGATTCCATGTCAGATTTGACTACTGTAATTCCAGGCTTGACTACTGTAATTCGCTCTACGCGGGGCTGCCCTTGAAGCTGTCCCAGAAACTCCAACGGGTGCAGAATGCTGCAGTGAGGCTCCTCTCGGGGTCTCTGCCATGGGAGCATATTCACCCAGTGCTTTTCCAGCTGCACTGGCTCCCAGTGGAGTGAGTACAGGGTCAGATTTAAGGTACCTTTAAAGCCTTTCACGGCCTAGGACCCTCGTACCTACGGGACCGTAAGGTCCATATGTAGCAACACCCTAGAGGTCCCGGGCCTTAAGAAAGTTAGATTAGCCTCAACCAGGGCCAGGGCCTTCTCAACACTGGCTCTGGCCTGGTGGAACGCTCTGCCTCATGAGACCAGGGCCCTGTGGGATCTGTAAGACAGAGCTGTTCCACCTGGCCTTTGGCTTAGAATCAGTTTGATTCCCTCCCCCTCTTTCTTTTTCCTTTCTCCCCCTGTGAAGAGGCTGCATCCTAATGTCTTAATGTTGTATTTTAATCTTTTTTAAATTGTATTTTAATCAACTTGTTTTTATTATTGGTTGTTAGCTGCCCTGAGCCTGGTCTTGGCTGGGGAGGGTGGGATATAAATAAAAAATTATTATTGTTATTATTATTATTATTATTATTATTATTAGCCCAAGCAAATAAGAGACTGGCTCTTGTCTATGCACAGAGGGCCTTCAACGTTCCTCCCTGGTCTTCGCTTCAGCCTGCCCTCAGCAACCACCTACTTGAGTCAGGTTCAGGTGCTCCAGTAACAAGAGCCCTAGGATTGGGGAAAAGGCTACAGAAAGGAAGATCTTGCCTCAAAAAATGCCTCATGCAAGACCCCTCACAGTCTTCCACTTCTCTCACCTAGGAGTCTTTCAATGTCGTCCACCACAACGCAGCTGAGCTGAGACTTGTAAGCATCGTCAAAGATCTGTTTTTCGGAAAGCGAAAAGTTAAATTTTTTACCTCTTAGCTACAATGACTGTACTTTAAAGGGGGGGAGAGAGACCCATGAAGGGAAGAAATTAAATCCTTAGTTGCGAACACATGATTTGATTTATTTATTTGCTTTGAAGGAGCAGACAAAAGCCAAACGCACAGTTGGCGTCCATACAAAACGCAGCGTATTCTAAGGCTGTGGGGAAAAAAATTCTTAGAATGCGAGACAAATTCCAGGAGCAACAACTTGGCAATGGTTGCTGTCCCTGAACAGGCACAGTCAAGCCTGAAGAACAGGTGTTTTGAAGTCTTTTTCTAAAAACACGGAGATTAATGAAGAAATATCATGCACATTATATATTGCCAGCAATTTTGCTCCCCTCCTCTGGAGAGGTTGTTAGATGTTTGGAATTCTTGAAAGGAAATGCCCCCATTTTTCGGAAAAACCAAGCCGCCTCTCTGCTTGTCCGTATTCAGTTCTTTCAAACTACCACCCACCCCCCAGTGCAGATCCTGGTGAAAAGCAATTAAAAAGCAACAATTCCCCGACATTTGGAAGGCCGTATAATTAACTGTGGCTCAGATGTCTCTGGGGAATATTCGCTTTCTAGAGAGGGAATAATATTTAGGATCCTCAAGTCAATCTTTTCTTTGCCCTATGTATTCATCCCATTAGGGGATGTTTGCTTCATCTTAACTCTCTTTCTGCGAAGGTTCCACATAGATGCAGACAGGCTGTATTTTATTTCCTTCTTAAGCCAGGGAAATGGAAGGCATCTTCCTTTTGATTTACTGCATTTCTACCGTATTTTTCACTTTATAAGACAGACCCGGCCATAAGACGCACTAGTTTTAGAGGAGAACAAGAAAAAAAATATTCTCTCCCTCTCTGCGCAGCGCCCCTTCAGCGAAGTGGCAGGAGAAACAGAGCCCCTTCCATTTCTCCTCCCGCTTCGCTGAGGGGGCGCTCCGCAGAGAGGGAAAACTGTGCAGCGCCTCTCCAGTGAAGCGAAGCCTGGAGAGGAAGAGGGATCGGTGCGCACCGATCCTTCTTGCTCTCCTGGATTCAGCGAAAGCAACGCAAAGCCTCCGGAGAATGGAGGGAGCGGTCCCGCTGCACTCCGGAAGCTTCGCTTTGCTTTTGCTGAAGCCATGGGGCCTGCATTCCCTCCATAAGATGCACACACATTTCCCCTTACTTTTTAGGAGGGGGAAAGTGTGTCTTATAGAGCGAAAAATACGGTAATTCTTTGTTTGTTCCATTCAACCGAGCAATCGGTTAAGATGATCTTGCTCAATGTCTATTCTTGACAAAGCCACTTCCGCCTTAGGAAGGTGTGGTCAGCCCTGCGCGACTGGGGGGTTTCCCGCCTGCACCACTGCCCAGGCAACCAAGCCGATTGCTCTGGGGGTGTGGCCTGCTTGATTTAAGCAGGACGCAGCAGGAATCTCACCCCTTTCCACACTTCCAGCTGCTCCGGTTTTCCCACCCTCCCGCCCTTTAGGTTATTTCATCCCTTGACCTTGCTATGGAATCTGGTTGGTCGCCATTGAGGGGCCTGGTAGGACTTTTTCCACTTGGCAAATTGGCTCCGCCACTTGGTTTTCGCCTAAAAAGCTAAAGGTAAAGGGACCCCTGACCGTTAGGTCCAGTCGTGGCCGACTCTGGGGCTGCAGTGCTCATCTCGCTTTATTGGTACAGCTTCCGGGTCATGTGGCCAGCATGACTAAGCCGCTTCTGGCAAACCAGAGCAGCGCATGGAAACGCCGTTGACCTTCCTGCCGGAGCGGTACCTATTTATCTACTTGCACTTTGACGTGCTTTCAAACTGCTAGGTTGGTAGGAGCAGGGACTGAGCAATGGGAGCTCACCCCGTCGCGGGGATTCGAACTGCCGACCCTCTGATCAGCAAGTCCTAGGCTTTGTGGTTTAACCCAAGCGCCACCCACATAGCAAACTGTCACAACTTTGTAAGGTTTGGCAGTTAGGCATTGGAATATTGCTGGAGAAGAGAGGAAGGGGGATAGCGCCATCACCTCCCCCACACATTGAAGGGTATTCCGTTAAAGCAGTGTTTCTCAACCCGTGGGTCCCCAGATGTTGTTGGACTACAACTCCCATCATCCCTAGCCAGCATGACCAGTGGTCAGGGATGATGGGAGTTGTAGTCCGACAACATCTGGGGACCCACAGGTTGAGAACCGCTGTGTTAAAGGATTCTGGGGGAATGGCCCTGTTCGAAGCCTGGGGAGGCTAGGGCCTAAGGCACGACCCCTATTGGTGACCCCGGGGGAGCTCCTAGTTAATGTGCATCAGCAGGACTCCCCCTACTGGTGGTTAACCCTTCACGGACTCTGCGCAGACAGGCAAGAGTCAGATATAGTCGGTTAGGTCCAATGCCTAAGCCAATACTGCTCACAAACTGTAACCAATAAAGTTGTGGCCTTTTTTAGCCCATTAACCTAAAATAGTGGTGGTCAAGTGTCTTTATTCAACCTCATGGGGGGGGGTGGGGCTTTGCCACGCAACTTTCTATAGTTTGCGGCATCAATTTATAAATTTGAAAGTAGCACAGGACATCGACGGAGTAGACACAATGCCCGTAACATCAAACAAAAAATGTGGCGTGGAAGCGATTCGCAAAATATACCTTCTTCATCGCCTGGCATTTGGCAGTTTCTGAAAAGCCGATCATCTTATCTGGAGAGCAGATCTTGATAAATGGGAAGTTAGATTCTTCCGCAATCTTTGCAGCCAAGGCCGTCTTTCCGCTGTGTGGGGGACCTGTAAGGATCACAGGACAGACAGAACTGAGTAAGAGGTAACAGCAAATTCAGCAAGGCTCAAGGAAAATTAAAAGTTGCATGTCCGAATGAAAAGATGCCCATTCGTTTCCATGGTCTGTTTGTTTTTTACTGTTTGGTCATGGATCTAGAACAGGGGTCAGCAAACTTTTTCAGCACTATCCCTCAGATCTTGTGGGGGGGCCGGACTATTTTTTTGGGGGGGGAATAAATTCCTATGCCCCACAAATAACCAAGAGATGCATTTTAAATAAAAGCACACATGCTACTCATGTAAAAACACCAGGAAGGCCCCACAAATAACCCAGAGATCCATTTTAAATAAAAGGGCACATATTCATGTAAAAACATGCTGATTCCCAGACCGTCTGTGGACTGGATTTAGAAGGCGATTGGGCCGGATCCGGCCCCCGGGCCTTAAGTTGCCTACCCATGATCTAGAATATTGCATAACCTGAATTGCAACTCAAATTATTCTGATCAGGTGCCCATTGAGCAGTGTTGCAGTTCTGAATGTGCAGGACTGAGTGTCCTTGAAGATGGGTATTCACAGCAGAGAAAGGATTCTGCTCACATCCCATTGGCCAAAGAAACATGGCAATGGTGGTCTGAACTAAGCATGGTTTGCACTAACCATCGCTAAGCAACCAATCTATAGCTTGTGCTCTCAAATGCACAAAAGGCAAATCATGATTCAGAACTACACCCAGATTCATGAATTCAAGGTTGTAGGAGTCTGTGGCAGTGGAGCAATGGCTTTATTTGAAGCCATACATCCCACTAAACCATAGTTAGTCCGAATCACGGTTTGCAAAGTCATTTCAAACCATGGTTTCCAATTTTGGTTTGCTGGCTGATTACATACCACATCCTGTCAATTGAAGTCACATCAATCAGCTTCCTTATCATGGTCTGACGTGATGTCTGACTTGAATCACAGCAAGTTATCAGTGAGGGAATCAGTGACAGAACAGTGCTCACTGATTCCCTGAAAACATGAGTCTTCTTTTTCCACCAGGGTGCCAAACATGCTTTTGCTTAATCTCTTGAAGATTCCAGTACCTTTCCCATCCAAATTACAGGAGTTCTCAAGTGCTAGAAAGTACTTAAGTCAAGCAATTTTGCTGTAATGGCTGTAGGAGTGGACAGCATGTAGCCCATAATGAGCCCCGCCAGACCATTGGGATGACCCACCTTTCGCAGGTGCGATGAAGCTTCAAGCTGCCCAACACTCTGTGAAACTTTAAGTCGGAACTGGAAGCAAGGAGGACTCAGGAGCACACTCTAAATTTGCTCCCAGCTTTTCCTTTGTGGGCAAAATACAGTGGCGTAGCGTGGGTTATCAGCACCCGGGGCAAGGCAAGTAATTTGTGCCCCCTAACCCATGGATTTGTGCCCCCTAACCCGTGGATTTGCGCCCCCTAACCTGTGGATTTCCCTAACCCCCAGATGTTGCACCCGGTGCGGCCGACCCCCCCTGCACCCCCCACGCTTCGCCACTGGCAAAATACAGCACTTTTTGAATTTGTCGACTTTTTCTCTTTCCTCGCATGGCTTAGTTTGGCTTGCAAAGGAAGAACTGGGAGCACATTTAAACTGTGTTCCCAATTTGTCCTGTGCAGCTAGCCAGGCTTTCAAAGAGAGAATACTGCCCTGGCTTGAATGTTCAGTTAAAGGTAAAGGGACCCCTGACGGTTAGGTCCAGTTGTGGACAACTCTGGGGTTGCGGCGCTCATCTCGCTTTACTGGCCGAGGGAGCCAGCGTACAGCTTCTGGGTCATGTGGCCAGCATGACTAAGCCGCTTCTGGCGAACCTGAGCAGCACACGGAAGCGCCGTTTACCTTCCCCCCGGAGCAGTACCTATTTATCTACTTGCACTTTGATGTGCTTTTGAACTGCTAGGTGGGCAGGAGCAGGGACCGAGCAACGGGAGCTCACCCCGTTGTGGGGATTCGAACCGCCAACCTTTTGATCAGCAAGCCCTAGGCTCTGTGGTTTAACCCACAGGTTCTCCAGTCCTAATCTGGCTGAGAAGACAATGTGGAGAGGGAAACCTACCTTCCAAAAGGACACTGACCAACGGGGTACGGTCACTGTTTTTGGCCTGCTGAACAAGAAGCTCTCCGTCGTCCAGCACCCGAGTGACAGGGTCACCCCATTTCATGATCCCATTCATGATGTAGCTTGCATAATCCTCCTGATTGGTCCCAAATGCCTGCAGGTTGAAGAAAAGGAGATGGTGCAAAATCAGGACGTCATTGTCGGTTCATTCCAGCCTGCCTCTGGTCTTCCACAGAGGGGAGCAACACGAAAGTCTGCGGGATTAAAAGGGGTTCACTCACCGGCTTGATGTCATTCTCCAGAGAAGTTAAGAAGTCTACCCTTGTCACCTGCAGGCACTCTGCCTTCTCCATGTCGACTTCCACTTTGGTGGTGGCCTGATCGCAAGAGGAGATGGCATGTTAGTGAGACAGCAAGCAGGAATAAGAAGCTTTTTTATTAGGAATCGTTAGGTACCGAGATCCCAAAGGACCAGAAAAGACTATTGGTGTATGCGACAACAGCCGCACGGATGTTACTAGCCCAGAGATGGAAAGAAGACACAATCCTGACCAGGGAAGAATGGCAAACCAAGTTGATGGACTATGCTGAAATGGCAAAATTAACTGGAAAGCTCAGGACCCAAGAGGACAAGAACTTCAAAAAAGAATGGCAACATTTTATAATTTACTTAGGAGATCATTGTAAGCAGATGGAAACATTAGCAGGATTTTAAACTCACTGGTAAGGTGACAAAGACTATGGATAACTCGGATGGATAAAATATGTGGATAATGGATTGATAAGGTAAAGGTAAAGGGACTCCTGACCACTAGGTCCAGTCGTGGCCGACTCTGGGATTGCGGCGCTCATCTTGCTTTACTGGCCGAGGGAGCAGGCATACAGCTTCCGGGTCATGTGGTCAGCATGACTAAGCCGCTTCTGGCGAACCAGAGCAGCGCACGGAAACACCGTTTACCTTCCCGTTGGAGCGGTACCTATTTATCTACTTGCACTCTGATGTGCTTTCGAACTGCTAGGTTGGCAGGAGCTGGGACCGAGCACCGGGAGCTCACCCTGTTGCGGGGATTCAAACCTCCGACCTTCTGATCAGCAAGTCCTAGGCTCTGTGGTTTAACCCACAGTGCCACAGGTGTAAATGCTGACATTAGGACCCATGGAGGGGATGGGGAGGGAAGTCTGGAGATTCAGGGGAATCTCTTTATATGGAGCTATAATGGTAATTGTTACAGATTTGTATTTGTAAAACCGAATAAAAAATATTTCCAAAAAGAGAGAGAGCCAGCTGGAGGCATGTGCTCACAGAGAAAGCTGCTGAGGTCATGAGGGGAGACTCTTTGGAAGCCCTGCAAAAATCTAAAGAGTCTCAGCTTCCGTTGAAACAGAAGGGGGAAATGTGTTTGGACCTTTTTGAGGATAAAAAGAAGCTTGGAAGAAGAATTGCACGGGTCTTTCCCCTTCCCATCTCTCTTTTCATCCTACCCAATCATATTTTGCTGGTCCTCTCTAATGATGAGAACCAGTCAAGATGGCTGCTTTGAATTATCAGCCTGAGCTCTATAGTCTTCCAGGTGTTGCTGGACTGCAACTCCCATAATCCCCTGGTCCTTTGCTTTGCTGGCTGGGGCGGAAGAGGGTTGTACCCAACCGCATCTGAAGGTGCACATGTTCCCCATTCCTGGCCTTCTTTTCTGTGTTGCTCTTACACAACAGGGGCATTTGTGTACAGCAGCCTTTCTCGACCTGTGGGTCCCCAGATGTTGTTGAACTACAACTCCCATCACCCCTAGCTAGCAAGGCCAGAGCTCAGGGATGATGGGAGTTGTAGTCCAACAACATCTGGGGACCCACAGGTTGAGAAGCGCTGGTGTACAGTCTTCACGTGGTTCCTGTTGAGGATGTGAGCAGGTCAGCAAACCTGCAGAGGGTAACAAGCTTGGTAATGCAAACCCGAAGGGCTTTGGGGGGGGGGGGTGGGATGTTAGTGGAGCCAAGGGTCTGGACCCCATGGCCACCAAATCTTTAGGGTGCCTTTTCAAGCCAGTAACTGGCCACAGCACTCTTCCCCCTCCTGAAATCACTGCACAACATTAAAACTTTTACACCAACGCCTGCCTGTTCCAGGGTGCATTCCTGGCTCTACACCTGTGGCAAGCTAACAAAAAAATAATAATATAAGCATTTCAACACTCTTCAATAGCAAACCCTTATTTTGCATGTTCCAGCTAATCTCTAACCTTCTCACTCTGACATTTCGCAGCCTGCATCACTCATTTCCTATTAAAGGCACAGTGACCTTTATAAGTTTTTTTAAAAAAAAAGGGACGGGGGAAGAGACAAACACCAACTACATCCCATCTTGAAATCTCAGCTCCGGGAGCTGAACAGCAACACAGGCACACGACACATATGCTTAACTTTTCTGCACAACTGTGCACAGAAAGAGGCCTCTGTGCAGATCTATAGGTTCAGTACATGCAAGAAGCAATGAGTCTTCTGTTGAAAGCTTAAGTTGTGTCTCACGTAATCTTAGTCCCTCCTTAGAGCTGCAGAGAAAAAGTGTGTGGCAATGTCTTATGAAAGTTTAGACAACAACAGTGGGATGGGGAAGGGTTCCCAGTACAGTCATACTTTGGTTGATGAGCAGAATGCGTTCCGGGAGTCTGTTCGACTCCCTGGAACTGTTCGAAAACCAAGGCGTGCCCGATGTTCAGCTTCCAAAAATCGTTCGAAAACCGAAACGTTTGGCAACTAAACCGTTCGTCAACCAAAGTATGACTGAATTCAGTGACTGAAGAGGTGCAAACCAACTCCCCACCTCCGAATCCTTCCCCTTTATTACTTTCTCGTTCCTTTTTTACTTTAATCTTTCTGTTAATTTTCCTTTTTTTGCTTTGTTTTGCTTTTGTTGTCCCCTAAAAAGGTAAAGGCCCCTGACAGTTAAGTCCAGTTACGAAAGACTCTGGGTTGTGGTGCTCATCTCACTTTACAGGCAGAGGGAGCCAGTGTTTGTCCGCAGACAGTTTTTCTGGGTCATGTGGCCAGCATGACTGAGCAACTTGTGGCGCAACGGAACACGAAAACCAGAGCAGCACACGGAAACACCGTTTACCTTCCCGCTGGAGTAGTACCTATTTATCTACTTGCACTGGCATGCTTTCGAACTGCTAGGTTGGCAGGAGCTGTGACCGAGCAACGGGAGCTCACCCCGTCACGGGGATTCAAACTGCTGACCTTCTGATCAGCAAGCCCAAAAGGCTCAGTGATTTAGACCACATCGCCACCTGCGTTTCTACTTGTTGTCCCCTACTCTGGGTTAATGAGGAGACTGCGCACAGTTGAAGGTAACAGCTGGCTAGTGAAGGACCCTGTGTGAGAGGCTGGGAAGGGAAGATCTCCCAGGGTAGGAGGTTGGGAGTAGAAAGGGAAGCTCTGGGTTCAGATCTGAGAAGGTCCACCTCCTTCTTTAACAGAGGCAGGGGAGATGTTCAGAAGAATTACTGAATGATGATGATGGAGGAGGAGGAGAGGGAGGAAGAGGAAGGCAACAGAAGATCCATCTTGGATTTATAGCCAATGCCATCTGAAGGGAAGAAGCAAACCTTAATGTGTCTGTTCATAGCAGTGGACTGCGCTGCACGGACCAGACCCTCAAGCTCAGCGCCACTGAAGTTCTTGGTTTCCACAGCCAGCTCCGAAATGTCAACATCTGAGGCCAACAGCTGGTGGGTCCTCATCCTTGAGGTGTGGATGTTAAGAATCTGCATCCGGCCCTTTTCATCCGGCAAACCTAAACGAAATCATCAACACTGTGAATTATTTGCATTGGAAAACAACGCTCTGTTCCACGGCCACAATACTAGGTGCTGCAATGCAATAAGCCATCCTTCTCCAAAACCCAGGGCTCTGACGGGCTTCTTGGGAGAGAAGAAAGGAAGTCACATGGCACTCTAGCTTCATCTAGAATGAAAAGGGTCATTCAGAGGGCACTGATGGGACGTCAGATTGGTGGATTTCAGACATATGCGTGTGAGCCTTGGCAATTCTCAAGCTTGTGTGCTCACTCTCCTTGTAATTTGTGAACCACTATTTTTTTACTACCTAGACTGTAAGGTCACCTTCTGACCCCCTTCTGTAGGTGACCCAATAAATGAATTAAGGAAGACAGCTACTAAAGAGAGGGCCTTTTCAGTGGTGGGACCTCTGCTTTTCAGCATTAGATTTTTATTCACCAAGGCCGTTTGGGGTGGAAATGTGTGGTTTTTATAGTTTTTAAATATCTTTTAAATAGACTTGGAGAAACTGTGGCTTGTTTAAACTATGGTTAACAAGAACAAGCCGGGATTTAACATCACAAAAGCCTACAGACTCCTCCTCTGGCATGCAGAAAGCAGAGGGGAAGGGCCAGCAAAAACATGTCAAGAATGATAACTCCTAGGTACTCATTTGCACGTCTGCTCAAATCAAACAAGCTTTCGGTTCTTTTTCTGGTTCACACCGTCAGCCTGTGGCCATGAGCATTCCCTCGGCTTACTTACCAATCTCCATTTTCACCTCCAGTCGCCCAGGTCGCAGGAGAGCCTCATCTATCAGGTCCGGCCTGTTGGTCATTCCTATGTATCAGACAGAAGCCATTAGCAAAAGCATCAAGAGCACCTTCAATAGCTTGAGACCAGGGACCACTGTCACCCCTTGGTCCCTCTTTGCAGACAAATGGGGATGTGCAATGGTTCCTTATCCCCATTTAGAACTCATCCCTTCGAGAGGATGAGGCAAGAGCCATTTCAAACATTACAGCTGAGGTTGTTTTGCTCACACATTGTGTGTGTGTTTGGGGGTGTCTATCTATTGACCATAAAGAAGGCTGATCGCCGAAGAATGGATCCTTTTGAATTATGGTGCTGGAGGAGACTCTTGAGAGTCCCATGGACTCCAAACCTCTCCATTCTGAAGGAAATCAGCCCTGAGTGCTCACTGGAAGGACAGATCCTGAAGCTGAGGCTCCAATACTTTGGTCACCTCACGAGAAGAGAAGACTCCCTGGAAAAGACCCTGATGTTGGGGAAGGAGAAGGGGACGACAGAGGACGAGATGGTTGGATAGTGTTCTCAAAGCTACCAACGTGAGTTTGACCAAACTGTGGGAGGCAGTGGAAGACAGGAGTGCCTGGCGTGCTCTGATCCACGGGGTCACGAAGAGTCGGACACAACTAAACGACTAAACAACAACAACATCTATTGATCAGAATGTGTGTGAGCCAGCAAGCTCACAGGGCTAAATTGCAGTACATCCAGCAATAAAGTCATACCTTAGCTCCCAAATGCCTTGGGAGTCGAATGTTCCGGCTCCCGAACGATTGAAAACCGGAAGTGAGTGTTCCAGTTTACGAATGTTCTTTTGGAAGCCGACCGTCCAACAGGGCTTCAGTGACTTCTGATGGGCGGCAGGAGCTTCCTGCAACCAATCGGAAGCTGCGCTTTGGTTTTCGAAAGTTTCAGAATTCAAACAGACTTCCGGAACGGATTCCATTCGTCTTCCAAGGTACAGTGGAACCTCGGTTTTCTAACGTAATCTGTTCTGGAAGTCCGTTTGAATTCCAAAAACGTTTGAAAACCGAGGATCAAAGGGAGGTCAGCAAGTTCAATGGGGGAAATTGAGAAACGCGCCTCAGAAGCCCGTTTGACTTCTGAGGCACCTTTGAAAACGGAAGCATTCACTTCGGGTTTCCGAAACATTCAGCAGCTGAGATGTCCAAAAACTGAGGTTTGACTGTATCCAATATTCCAAAAGATGCTCTGGAGATGGTTAAGCAGCAGAGCACTGCCAGCTGATGTTTGACTGCTTACACAAATAACCACACATGCACACAGTAACATGCAGATCTCCCCTTGGATAGCCTTTTAGGGTTAAGAAGTAAAGGCTTCTCTTTACTTCTTTCAACAGACAAGGCGAGGGAAACTGTAGCTGATTCACCTTAGGTTTTTAGCGCATCTAAGACTTAGCCCATTATTTATCGTTTTGTCCATTCTATGACTCTGCCAGAGCACAGTGTCTTTCCCACCATGTGTCTCAATGCATGGGGAGATCAATGCATTATATATGGCAGGCTTTCTCAAACTCGGCCCTCCAGATGTTTTGAGACTACAATTCCCATCATCCCTGGCTACCGGTCCTGCTAGCTAGGGATCATGGGAGTTGTAGGCCAAAAACATCTGGAGGGCCGAGGTTGAGGAAGCCTGATATACAGCATATGCACTTTTAGACGAGTAAGACTGTATATTTTGTCAAGATGCATTATTTGCTGCTGAAGCCACTCAAAAAATGCGAGAAAGTACCTTGGAAAAAGTGCCCGTGGGCCGTATACACTTAAAAATGTAAATTGTGAGCAGGACAGATATGCCTTTGGGAAATATGCAATATACAGGTAGACTCAGCAGCTACACCCCTTTGTTAAACACAGACTCAGGGGCAAGCCTGTCTATATTTTCTTCATTTATTTCTAAGCCCTTGTGCTTCCCTTGCTATTAGACAGTGAGGTCCTTGTGTGTTTGGAAGTACTGCTGCAACCTATTTTTAGCCCACAGGAAGGAACAAGGTATAACTATTAAGCAATAATGATGCGTCAAACACCATCTTACTGGGAAGTTTAGGTAGTATTCAAATTTATCCTTCCCTCTTCCCCACCCTCTACTTGGTTTGCTTCCTGCTCTGCTGAATTTACAATCGGAGCACAGCCCTGTCTTGTTTATGTTGCTCTCCTGTTTCTTGCAAAAGGGTTTTTATTTCAGCGTTTTAATTTTTATCCTATACGATGCCAGGAGATTTTATTTTACGAGGCGTCTCATAAAACAGAAATACAAACCAAGGTGCCAGGTACAATTATGGTGCTATAAAGATAATAATAATAAATACTAATGTTATAATAATGTGAAATTGGTGCTATATAAATAAGAATAAGCATTCTTTTCTTGCAAAACAGGCATTAATCAAGTAATCTTCGAACTGAACCATCTAGTATTTGTACAAGTCCTTCCCTACAGTTCAGCAAAGGGGCAGCGCAGAGCAGAAACGCAGGAAAGTTGTGCCAGAGTGAGCTAAGACAGTCTGAGAATATTATGTTGGTGCTGACCTTTAAAGCCCTAAACGGCCTTGGCCCAGTATACCTGAAGGAGCATCTCCACCCCCATCATTCTGCCCGGACGCTGAGGTCAAGCGCCGAGGGCCTTCTGGCAGTTCCCTCATTGCGAAAAGCAAAGCTACAGGGAACCAGGCAGAGGGCCTTCTTGGTAGTGGCGCCCGCCCTGTGGAATGCTCCCATCAGATGTCAAAGCGATAAACAACTACAGTGGTGCCTCGCAAGACGAAATTAATCCATTCTGCGAGTTTCTTCGTCTTAAGGATTTTTCGTCTTGCGAAGCACGGCTATTAACAGCTTAGCGGCTTAACGGCTATTAACGGCTTAGCGGCTATTAACGGCTTAGAGGCTTAGCGGCTTTAAGAAAAAGGAAACAAACTCGCAAGAACTCGCAAGACGTTTTCGTCTTGCGAAGCAAGCCCATAGGGAAATTCGTCTTGCGGAACAACTCAAAAACAGAAAACTCTTTCATCTTGCGAGGCATTCGTCTTGCGAGGTACCACTGTACCTGACATTCAGAAGACATCTTAAGGCAGCCCTGTTCAGGGAAGTTTTTAATGTGTGACATTTTAGTGTATTTCTGGTCTCTGTGGAAGCAGCCCAGAGTGGCTGGGGAAACCCAGCCAGCTGGGCGGGGTACAAATAATAATAATAATTATTATTATTATTTGAAGAGTTTTTCAGAGACATTAAAAACTTTCAAGAGCAAACACGAACCAGGAGTGGGCAAGATATTCAGCATTGAGGAACTCTAATATTATGAGCCATGGGGTTGCAGCTATCTTGTTTAATACCATGAACTTAGTTTCAGGAAGAGACTACATTGTTATCCGAAAAAAATTTTGGATGGGGGTGGGCTCATGTTTCAGTAATAGTTCTGCCACTGAAAAATCCCAATAAACACAGCACATTTTGATACTGAACAGTTTACCTCAGAAGTCGAACGGAATCCATTCCGGAAGTCCGTTCAACTTCCAAAACGTTTGGAAACCAAGGCGCGGTGTCCGATTGGTTGTAGTAAGCTCCTGCAGCCAATCGGAACCCACAACGGATGTTTGTGTTCCAAAGAACATTTGCAAACCGGAACACTCACTTCCGGGGTTTGCGGCATTCGGGAGCCAAAATGTTTGACTCGCAAGGCGTTCGCAAACCAAAGTATGACTGCATTTTTAAAGGAGCAGGCCTTTTCAGAGACAGCATCTTGTTTTGTGGATCTCCCCTTCCAGAGAAGCCACCAGGAAACCTCTTGATGTTTTTTTGATGGCTCCCAAAAACATTTATTACAGAAGGTAGATCGAGGTTTTAGCTGAAAGCTGTTTTAATCTCACTGTGTCTTTTGGACCGGTTTTATCACTTTTAATGGCTTCTAAGCACTTTACAACTATCAAACCAACTATCAAATCCATCCATAATTAAAACACACAACAAACCAACTGCACAAGAGGATTAAAACATTCACAATTACAATGTACAATAAAAACATATATGGCTTTACATTGATTTTACTGTTATTTATATAATTCAAAAGCTTCCAATGCCTCCTTAAGTGAGTTTAAAAACTGGCCAGCATTTTCCTCGCCTACCGCAAGAACTGTAAAAACCTAGGGAATGGAATAAGCCATTTAGGAATGAAATCATTCTTAAAACCGAATGTAAATATCAGCCAATCTCTACCCAGCAAAGCTGGGCCAAAATCCAATTTAACTGCTTGCCCGAGGCCACCTTTCTTGTGTATTTCAGGTATCCTAAAATCTGAAGATTAAGACATTCGAACAACAAATGGCGCCCAACACAAACCCTGCAGAGTCTACACCCGACATGAAACTACAGCAGAGTCCCTCACCCCAAAACAGAACAAATAGCTTTCCTTACCAATGACCAAGATGTTGTTTAGCTGCTCAACCCCATCAATTTTTGACAGCAGCTGGTTCACAACTGTGTCGTGGACGCCGGTGCTGCCCGCCATGCTCCCGCGTTGCTTGCATATGGCATCGATTTCATCGAAGATGATGATGTGGACGCCGCTGTTTGCACCAAGCTAGTGAAGAAGAAAAACAGAAGCGTGTCAGAGATCATGGACCCCCAAAAGGGCTGCTCCTCCTTTTTCCTATCTAATAATAATAATAATACAGTGGTACCTCAGGTTACATACGCTTCAGGTTACAGACTCCACTAACCCAGAAATAGTACCTCGGGTTAAGAACTTTGCTTCAGGATGAGAACAGAAATCGGGCTCCGGCGGCGCGGCGGCAGCAGGAGGCCCCGTTAGCTAAAGTGGTGCTTCAGGTTAAGAACAGTTTCAGGTTAAGAATGGACCTCTGGAACGAATTAAGTACTTAACCAGAGGTACCACTGTACCTTTATTGTCATTGTACAATGAAATTAAACGAGCCTCCCCCCCCCCAAACCCCCCAACCTTTTTTCAAACAACCCACCACCTCACAAGTCAATTTTGCTTTGTTATTTTTCGTTCAACAGCCTAACAGCCCACGGATAGAAGCTATTTTTTAGCCTGTTGGTACGGCTGATTATACTTCTATATCTCCTGCCCGAGGGTAGAAGATTAAAGAGGTGATGGCCAGGGTGTGAGTCATCCCTGAGAATTTTTCTCGTTCTCCAAAGGCAACGATCCCTTGCGATATCATCTAGCGGACCCAAGGGACAGCCCATGCTATCATGTGCTGTATTCACCACCCTCTGTAGAGACTTTCTGTCCGTGGCTGTCAGGCCAGCATACCACACTGTGATACAATACGAAAGGCCACTTTTTATTGTGGACTGGTAGAAGGAGTTCATCAGTTGTGCTTAACATGATCCTTTCGCAAGACCCTGATGACTCTGTTGAGTCTTTCTGACCCTCTTCGCTGAGGGGGGTGACATTCGCCTGCCGGGACTCCCAAGCCTACCCTGAGCCATCGGGGGAAGGGGGGAGCTGCGTCGCTTTGCCGGCAGTATTCCCCCCTTCCCCCTTCGTTTTGACAGCTTCGGGGAGGCTTGGGAGTCGCAGGCCGGCAGCGCACCAAATGTCCGCCATGGGTGGCTAGCTCTGCCCCTGGGTGCTGCAGGGCATACTCGCTGTTCCATGCACCTGAGTGGCTATCCCTTGCCTGTAAGGGCACCCTCTGTGCCCTGCCCCTTCAGGAGCACGCCTGCCCCAGACAGCGCAAGCATATGCTCTGCTGCTGTAGGTTGGTGAAAGCTGTTTTGCATGTTTGCCTAGGAGCCATGGCTCAGGTACCAGAATTTGCCAAGAGCAAAGCCCTTGAACAGCCCCAGGCCCCCTTTCAATGCTTTGAAGCTATACAGAAATCTACTGCAGAAGCTTAAGGGCTGGGCCTCTTGGGGTACCACCAACCCAAGTGTCTTTTCCATGCTGTCATCCCATGAACCATGCAGCTGGCACTCGATGCTAGGGAGACAGCGGGCAGCAGCAGCCTTGAATCTCCGTCATTTCTTTTCTTCCCATGACATCTATTCTTATTATAACGCAAGTCATATTCACACTGGTGAGTTTCCCCAATTCCTCCTCAACTTCATCGCCCGCTGCTTGTGGGGGCGAGAAAACTGGCAATGCAGTGATGTCCCCCCAAACATTTTGCAACAGGAAAACAGGAAACAATGCTCCATCATGTCTGATTCCAGCAGGAATCTTCATCCACCTGCATCTTATTCTTCCATTTTTTTTATTTTTTTAAAAGGCAACTTACCCTCCTCTGTTCTTCTTCTGCATCTGCAAAGAGCTTGCGAATGTTGGCCTCCGACTCCCCAACGTATTTGTTAAGGATTTCCGGCCCGTTCACTATTTTGGGCTCCCTGGCGTTCAGCATCTTGCCAATCTGCCTGGCCATGAGGGTCTTGCCGCAGCCAGGGGGACCAAACAACAGGATGCCTTTGACGTGCTTGCAGCCTGGAAAGGAAGAAAAAAGGGGGCAGCTCATCATGAAGTCAGAACAAAGGTTCTTTCCTGGTTGGAGGTAACCAAAAGAAAACGACACGTTCTACAAGCGGCCGCTGAGGAAGACTGTTCGAAAAGGATGATTGACAGAAAATACAGCAGCTGAGTTGGTAACTGGTGCCCATATCAAATATTGACAGGGTTTACAGAACTATACAAGCTACCTGGGGAAGATGAGGCTCATCCAGCTGAGAACGTAGCTCATCTAAGAGAAGGACAACTCTGATCCTAAACCTCCACTGCTTTGCAGGACAACTTTGGGAGAAGATGAGGATCAGGAGTTAACCCTACACAAATCCGGAGTAGAGCCCATAAAATGGCTGGATGGCACCTTGTACACCTCCTTCCAGCAACTCCTGCATCCAAGCTGGTGCCAACCATATTGCTCTGCTTTCCTTTGGACCTCATCAGCAAGGCTGAAAGGAGGGTCTTGTCGTCTGGGCAGCCCAGGACCTCCAGACACCCTGCCCAGGCTTGCACCATGAAGAGGTCACTTCTGTGCTGATAATGCAAGAGTTTGACTTCACCCCCAGAGGCACACCCCGTGGTTTCTTTTTTTTAAAAAAAGTTTTTATTAACAATTTCAACATAATAAATTATCAAAACATATCACATTCATTATTTTCCCCCCTTCCCCCCCCTTCAAACCGTCCCCCCAAGAGACTTCCCTCAGCTCCTCTCTCTGATTTCTCAGCACGTATTATTCCCTGCATGTTATAAAATTAAACATATCCTTACATTATCTATTTACCGTGTTATCAACTAATAAATCTGTGTATGTTTATTCAAGACCTGCCAAGGAGTCCAATTCATTTTGTTGTCTTTTTAGATAAATTGTAAAAAGCTCCCATTCTTCCTTAAAGTTACGGTTGTCCTTGTCCCGCAATTTGTATGTCAATTTAGCCAACACTGCGTAGCTCATCAATTTTTATTCCCACTGTTCTTTCATTGGGATTTCCTCGTTCTTCCCATTCTTGTGCTATCAAGACTCTTGCCACTGTTGTAGCATATATAAATAAGTTCTTTGTTTTTCTTGGCAGGTCTTGTCCTACAATCCCTAACAGAAATGCTTCTGGGTTTTTTTTACAAATGTCATTTTAAACATTTTTTTTCAATTCATTATATATCATTTCCCCAAAAAATTTAACTTCTCTACATTCCCACCACATATGATAAAAAGTCCCTTCTTTCTCTTTACATTTCCAACATACGTTTGACCCGGTTTTGTACATTTTACACCCCATGGTTTCTTGAGACAGACAGGTGCCAGCAACAACTATGCTGGCTACTGATTAAAGGCATATGAGCTGTTTGACAGTGGATCAGTCTCCATCAGACTCTCCTTCCTTGGAGGTTTCAAAGCAGAGGTTGGATGGCCATCTGTCGTGACTGCTTTTGTTGAGATTCCTGCATTGCAGGGGGTTGCACTAGATCAGGTATAGGCAAACTCAGCCCTCCAGATGTTTTTTTGGGACTACAACTCCCATGATCCCTAGCTAACAGGACCAGTGGTCAGGGATGATGGGAATTGTAGTACCAAAACATCTGGAGGGCCAAGTTTGCCTATGCCTGCACCAGATGAACCTCGGGGTCCCTTCCAACTGTATGATCCGATGATCTTTTGCAGCCCTGCTTTGCAAGCTCCTTTAACTGGGGATTGAATCTGAGATCAAGGCTTATGCTCTGCTACTGAATCATGAGAAATATGCTGAAGCAAACACGAAACAGCAGCAGTTGATTATTCCCTGCCGGTCTCTGGGATTGCTATCCACTCAGCCTTAAGTGGTACCCAGAATGGTATCTCACGGCGCTGCAGCTCCCAGGAGCAGAACTAAGGCAAACTTGTTCCCTGGTTTGGAAAGGCCGGTGTGTAGCTCTGAAATGGGCTGAGTCACAGCAGCAAATGTGATAATACTGTTGACATTTGTGAGTTGTTGTTGCTTTTTTACAAAAGAAAAACAAAAATGATTCTCCTTTGCTATTGCCTTGATGGAGAGTTGGATAAGGAAAAAATTTATTAGTCAGCTCTCAGGCATTCGAGAGAGACAACCAGAAAAGCAAATATACACACAGTGTATAAATGGGGGAGGAAAGAAAAATATCACTGGAGGTGAAAGACTAATTTTACACATGAACCAGCAAGGTGGTGATAAATTAAAAGTGATCCTTGTCAAATTAGTGTCAGGGTAGAGCCGGTTAATTCAGCATACTGGGGGAACACGATCTCTTGTGTAGCCAAAAAAACAGTGAGGCGGGATTCGAATGATGAGTGATGCCAGCAAAGGGGAATCCCAGCTTGCCGAGACGAGAGAGGCTACGGAAAGGCTACGAGCAAGTTGGGGCAGATTTCGCACAAGCAGGTTTAGGGAATTTCTGTTGTCAGGCAAGCCAGATGGACGTAATCCCTTGCTGCTGTGCGCTAGCCCCCTTGAAACAGGAGGCCACACGGTCAGGTGAAGCACCCAGAGGCTTCACTTATTTGAGACTCGCCATTCTCAGACAACTGGCCAAGAACAAGAATTATTGTGAATCGATCTGCATACATAGTCACACGCATTCCATTGCTGGACCAAAAGGTTATACTCAAAAACTTGCTCCTTGCCCATCACAAGACTATGCTCTTAGCGTCAGAGAGGGGATGTGCGCACATCTGTACTCTCAGAAAACAGTCAATCACTCCAACAATAGCTTCACCACTAAAGGACTCTACTGCTGAGCTGTCCACGTTACCAACTCATTTATTGGCCAAGGGAGCCGATGTACAGCTTCCGGGTCATGTGGCCAGCATGACTAAGCCACTTCTGGCGAACCAGAGCAGTGCATGGAAACAACATTTACCTTCCCGCCGGAGCAATATCTATTTATCTACTTGCACTTTGACGTGCTTTTGAACTGCTAGGTTGGCAGGAGCTGGGACCGAGCAATGGGAGCTCACCCCGTCGCAGGGATTCGAACCGCCTACCTTCTGATCGGCAAGTCCTAGGCTCTGTGGTTTAACCCACAGCGCCACCCGCGTCCCCATTGGTGGAGTAAGCGACTGCTATTGCAGCACACAGGGATGATGTGTCAGCAAGTGACAATTCTAGTAGATCACAAGGAAGACTGGTCCACATATGAGAGAAGCAAGTCACAGCAAAAGGGGGAGACTCCCTTGGCTTCTTCAGCAGCCTGCCTCATCTCTGTCTCCTGCCCTGCTTCCTCTCCTGCCTCTGATTCTGGACTGCTCTCTGTCCCAGCCTCTTCCTGCTCACTAAACCCTTGCTGCCTCTTCCACTTCCAACACCTCCGTTTCCCAGTCTTCTCCCTCTGACCACTGGTCGTTGTCCCAGGACCAGTCCCCTGGCTCTGAGCCTTCTTCCCCTGGGGGTTCCCCAGCTGCTGCCTGCCACCAATCCTCTGCATCCAGCCAGTCCATAACAGCAACCCCAGGTTTCCATAAAGCACCTTGCTCTATCACCATGGTTCCGTCCTGTTTCCAGCAATGGCAGCTCTGTGCCTTTGGGACACCTGCAAACTGGGCAGGAAGGCAGCAAACCTCCCTACAGCTTACAGTACTGAGAGGAATACTGCCGTAGCTCAGTGGGGTGTAGTGGTTAAGAGGGGTAGTCTCGTAATCTGGGGAACCGGGTTCGCGTCTCCGCTCCTCCACATGCAGCTGCTGGGTGACCTTGGGCTAGTCACACTTCTCTGAAGTCTCTCAGCCCCACTCACCTCACAGAGTGTTTGTTGTGGGGGAGGAAGGGAAAGGAGAATGTTGAGACTCCTTTGGGTAGTGATAAAGCAGGATATCAAATCCAAACTCTTCTTCTTCTTCTTCTTCCCTGGTAGGGCTGAGAGGCGCTCCAGTCTGGAGCTCTGCCACCAGTTTATGTGGACAACACTGAGCTTGAGGGACCTAAGGGTCGGACTCTGTGCAAGGCAACTTCCTGTGTCCCTGTGCTTCTGAACAGGGGAGGTTCTGTTTTAGGTGCAACACCTAAAAACACAGATATTAACCTCTAGAAATGTTTCTAATCCCCTTTCAGAGCGATCTAACTGAGCAGCAGCTGCCACATTTCGTGGCGACAAACTCCATCCGTTAATTCAATACTGCAAAGTCTCTTTTGTCTGACCTGAACCCACTGCCAATCAATTCCACAGGATGCTCCCAAGTTGCTGTGTTCAGTATATTTGTATACCACCCTTACAATGCGGGTGGGTGCTGTGGTCTTAACCACTGAGCCTCTTGGGCTTGCCAATCAGAAGGTCAGTGGTTCGAATCCCCGCGATGGGGTGAGCTCCCGTTGCTCTGTCCCAGCTCCTGCCAACCTAGCAGTTCGAAAGCACGCCAGTGTGAGTAGATAAATAGATACCGCTGCGGCGGGAAGGCAAACAGCGTTTCTGTGCGCTCTGGTTTCCATCACAGTGTCCAGTTGCACCAGAAGCAGTTTAGTCATGCTGGCCACATGACCCAGAAAGCTGTCTGTGGACAAACGCCAGCTCCCTCGGCCTGAAAGCAAGATGAGCGCCGCAACCCCATAGTCGCCTTTGACTGGACTTAACCGTCCAGGGGTCCTTTACCTTTGACCTATACCCCCCTACATCTGTGGTTACAACATAAAATCACAATATAAAAACACAAAATGCGCAATAAAAACAAAAACAACCCAATAATCTCCCCTCCCCAGCTAAGTTCTGGCATTACATGGACAAAAGCCATCATAACTCAAAAGTGGCCTGGGAAAATGGATTTGCCGTCTTATGTTTCACTGGAGATACCATCCGTTAAACCTGGGACCTTCGAGAGAGACTAAGCATGTTCTCTGCCGCTGGTCTTGCTTCCCCCACCCCCTCACTTCTTCTCCACCTGGAGAGCACCCCCCAAAAAATCGCGCCCACCTGGCCAACATGGGAAGCAATGAGAACACGGAGACAGGCTTCCATTCAAAATAGGAAAGTGATGACAAACTTGGAAAATGTCACGGCTCGAGACTGCGCCGTGGGCTCCTCCTGCAGCGAGACAACACTTGGCTTCGTAGCTTATCTCCGCTCCGGGAGAAAGGCAGGCAGTGTCTCCAAATGTCAGCGCGGTTAACAAAGAACCTTACAAAACTCACCCTCTTCCTCTGGGTGGCCATTTCTGAATGCCTCCGTCTAGCGCGAGGACCGTTCCCCGCCGAAGGTCACTCGCGTTAACAGGGCACCAGGGTTATCGAGAGGCTTTTAATTACTCGCTCACCCGCTCACAACAGGAAACAAATAAGCCAAACAACGAAATAAGAGCAAGAGATAAATCAAGGGCCAAAGACAACGTTGTCATCACTGTAGCGGGCTCCCCACAAACAAAGGAATTCTCAGCAGGTTGACATATGGTGCAAATTAGACGGAGACAACCGTACTCTCATTGTATCTTGGGAAACTGGTCTGTAAAGGTCAGCTTCAGGTGCCATTCATGGGATTAGCTGCTCCCAACCTACTCACCGACTCTTCCAGTCTTTTCATACTACTCAGGTGCATGCATAAGTGACATTTGTAGGCTGGGAATGTTGCTCAGTGGGAACAGAACAGACTTTATTTGATCATTTCGTCAACCTACAGGTGTACCCACAAAAGGCAGGTACTAAAATGAGTTGGGAGGGGAAAGGTGAGAGATGCTACCATTTAGACAGCGTCATTAATGTATGTAGCATTGTACAGAGTTTCGTGAGGTTGGGGCCTCCGGCCTTTTCAGCTTATAATCTACAATTTCAACAGTGCGGAAGAAAACAGGTGGAGGGGCAGAGACGGTCAAAGATAGTAAGGGCTGAATATGAGCAAGTGCGAACTTCAGCCTGGTTCTAGTTGGGGGTTAAAATTAAGGGGTTAAGCCAAAAGGGAACTCATCATTGGTTTATTTGGGCATGCCATTTGTAGGCTGCCCCATAGGAGAAAGTTCTCTGGGTGGTGCGCAGCGCAAAATAAGTCAACACAAAGAAAACAAGTCATACTGTAATAAAAGGCAGCAAAACACAGCCATTTAATACACCAGAGCAAAACAAATCAATTAAAAGCAGGAGGCAGGTAAACTGAACAGCCTGCAAAGCTAAAGCAATATGATGAACAGCAGTACAATCTGTTGGGGCGGAAAGAAGGTCTTTGCCTGGCATCCAAGAGAAGTATGGCATTCCACAAACTGGGAGCCACCACTAAAAAGACTCCATCACTCACAGCCCCTTATCGTATCTCATTTTGCAGAGGCACCTGAAGAAGGGCCACAAATGTCTCAAGATACATGCAGGGAGAGGTACCAAGTACCAAACTAAGAAGGGATTTAAAGATAAAAAACAGCACTTTTTGATCTGGGCCAAGCAATGAAGCCAGCGCAGATGGCAAAATCCTGCCACAGCATTCCATAACACCATCCCAGTTAGCCCTCTTGCATTCACGTTCCGGGCCCTGTTCTGATTTTTGAATTACACATCATTGGTGTCCGATGGCAGGGGTCAAAAATTGGAACTTCACACCACACCTCACCATGGTGCTGTGATATCATGCATACTTTTTACGCAACAATACAGCAAGAAGACAATAACTGAATGAGTGAAGGCTGTTTCTGGTGGCTGTCATGCACTTAGCGCAACGTCTATTGACCTCTAGTGTTACGTTTTATCCTAAGACCACCTGCAGGAAAAGTTGACAAAGAAGGAAGATGAATTGGAACCAACGGACCTCTAGGATTTATGTGAACTGCAGAACAATTATCTCCTTCTGATGGAATGTGGGGGAGATCAGATTAAAGCAGGAATTCTTAACACACATACAGAAAAGCCCTGGGCTACGAAGTAAAAATCGCACACATTTTTAAAAACACACACACACAGAAAAACTTTGAGCCCAAAAGTGGGACTCAAGGCTTGCTCACTTAAAAAATAATAATAACTATGTTTCATCATGTAATTTTAGGCTTTTAGCAAAATCGCAGCCGCAGAGGAGACATGCCAGCAGCCTCATCCACTAAGAGCTTGAAAATGAGAAGGCGGCCGAACAGCTGCTTGAAGATTATAGGAAAGGCCACCAGCACAGGAATGGGTTGCAGCTCGCTGAGGCTTAAGTTTCAGCCATCAATTGCAGGCAGCATTTTAGGCAACAGGACTGGCCCTCATTGTTGGCCAACTATCAGCCAATGTGGTAAAGGGACCCCTGACCATTAGGTCCAGTTGTGGCCGACTCTGGGGTTGCGACGCTCATCTCGCTTTATTGGCCAAGGGAGCCGGCGTAAGAGCTTCCAGGTCATGTGGCCAGCATGACGAAGCTGTTTCTGGCAAACCAGAGCAGCGCACGGAAAACGCCGTTTACCTTCCCTCCAGAGTGGTACCTATTTATCTACTTGCACTTTGATGTGCTTTCGAACTGCTAGGTTGGCAGGAGCAGGGACCGAGCAACGGGAGCTCACCCCGTCGCGGGGATTCGAACCACCGACCTTCTGATCGGCAAGTCTTAGGCTCTGTGGTTTAACCCACAGCGCCACCCGCGTCCCTCAGCCAATGTAGTACTTATGGTCAAATAGAGAGCTATAAATCCAGTCCCTCTCTCTTTCTCCATCTCCTCTGGAACAAGAGCGCTGAGACACACTGGCTCAACATAACACAAACCAATTGGCCAACCATAGTTAGGCATCCCAGAAGGCCCTGCACAAAAAGGTGCTGCTCCCTGCCTCCCATTGGGGAGCTAGGAGCCAGTTCACACATAATGCTAAGCCAGAAAAGAGTTCACAGCTGCCCCTTCTCCAGTCCTGCAGCCGTTGCACCGCTTTAACCAATGTTTGTCATAGGGTTTACAGCTCGTGGATTGCCGGGAGGGTATGAACCACAAGCCCTGGTTTGGACGACACACGAAGCCAAGCCATAATTTAGCTTCCAGCAGCAAAGCCAGAGGATTGCAGGAGGAGCACAGCAGCTAGGATCTCCTCTCCAGGAGCGATCACATTTGAAATAAGCCACGGTTTAGCTTAGCATTACAGGCAAGGGCCAGAAGCTTGGTTTTAAAAAAAAGGTGAGATGCCAAAGGATTGACTTGATAATAGAATTTACCTTCCGGTCTAGTATTTGCTATGCAAAGATCTGTATAGTTAAAGCTATGGTTGTCCCAGTAGTGATGTATGGAAGTGAGAGCTGGGCCATAAAGAAGGCTGGTCGCCGAAGAATGGATGCTTTTGAATTATGGTGCTGGAGGAGACTCTTGAGAGTCCCATGGACTGCAAGAAGATCAAACCTATCCATTCTTAAGGAAATCAGCCCTGAAAGCTCACTGGAAGGACAGAACCTGAAGCTGAGGCTCCAATACTTTGGACACCTCATGAGAAGAAAAGAAAAACCCTGATGTGGGGAAAGATGGAGGGCACAAGGAGAAGGGGACGACAGAGGACGAGATGGCTGGACAGTGTTGTCGAAGCTACCAGCATGAGTTTGACCAAACTGCGGGAGGCAGTGGAAGACCGGAGTACCTGGTGTGCTCTGGTCCATGGGGTCACGAAGAGTCGGACACGACTAAACAACTAAACAACAACATGCAAGAGCAACTATGCTGGAAGACAAAATCTCTGCAGAAACTCAAAGGGCTGTCAACATTTGGCTTAGGATAGGTCATGGAGCACTAGTGATTCTGCCACTGCAACCAGCCACTATAATAAATGAGGACAAACAGGAATGACCCAGGTCTTAGCCGGAAACCCATACTTGAAATGGAAGGAAGCAGAATGGGACAGGCCACCGTAGGTGGAGCACAAAAACACCCAGCCCAAAACTGTTTTAGGCTGCTACCCAGTTCAATTTGAATGCTTCCTTTCCCCCTCATAATTGGGGAGCAAACATGGATGAGGAGGAGAACCCCTCCATTGTCCTAGAGGATGGAAACTTTGCTACGTTAATTACCACTAGGATGGTCAGGCATAATGTCAAATCCAAGGGCCCCTCCATCCTCCTCCATTCATTTTTAAGTACCCCAGCAAGCCAGCAAGTCATGGATGCTGGAAGATGCCTCTCTGGGCTCTCTCTCTCAAGTCCAATCTAGAAAGCAGCAAAGAGGTTTTTGGTTCCTTTCATATTCGACATACATATTATGGCAATATCTTCTATTGACTAAAACCTACTGTGTCATCAATGTCCACGGAACTTTATTCCGTGATGGATTTATTCGCATTATTGCCACAAGAAACAAGCACGGCTACCCATTCTCTTCTAGAATTTGGGGATGGGGCTCAAGACAAGTTAGTTACTTCCTAGTTTTGCTCCGTACTCTGGTACAACACCTGTCCGCTTTACTGGGGCTGTGTGACCCACCAGGGGCCAGATCTGCCTGCCTCTACCTCTGCCAGCCTTAATGGCCCCCCAAAACCCACCGCCTCACAGATGCGGCAGGCTGCAGTGGATTTATAAAACTCCTTCTCTCCTCCTCCCTTTCATAAGAGCTGGTGGAAACTACGCTGAAGGAAACAGCAATGCAAGATGGGTCAGTCTTGGCCAAGCTGCAGCTGGCATATTGACTGCTGCTCACTTGTGAGGCACAAGAGCAGGGAAAGGCAGGAGAGAGAGAAAACACAAAAGGGGTTCTTGGGGGGAGATCTGCGACTGCTACTTTGTGCAGGGCTGAGGAATGGCTTTCTTCTCCTTTCCCTCCCCCTCATGAATTATTACGGCGGACCCGAGCAGATGTCAACCTGGCATCTGAGCCCTGAAATATAGTTGGAAGAGCAAGTCATAACTAATGCACAGCGGGGGAAGGATGAGTGTCAGGAAGCGGCACTTTTCTTCAAATTTCAGATAAGCTTCTTTCGCCTAAGGGAGGCCTGTCGAAGAAGAGAAAGGGAACTGGGATGCAAGGCTTAAAGCTCCGCTTGCGAGGCAGCAAGCGTCCAACTTGAAGTGGGCCATAGCACGTTGAGGAACAAGCGTTCAGCAGGAACAACAATGACCCTGGCAGGAACAGATATTGATTGGCAAGTCCGTATACTTCCACTGTGCATCTGGATGCTTCTAAAGCTTCATTTATATGTTACCTGGAACAGCACGAGGATTCTATCTTCAAATGTCAAAGTTCAACATTTTACAGTAAAACTGGGAAGAAGTTATTATGGACAAAGGGGTATCGGAAAATGAGCTGCTAGTATGGTAGGTTCACTGGAGGCAAGCTCATTCCAAGACCTGAACCCACTGCCAATCAATTCCATAGGATGCTCCCAAATTGTTGTTGTTCAGTATATTTGTATACCACCCTTACAATGCGGGTGGGCACTGTGGTCTAAACCACTGAGCCTCTTGGGCTTGCCAATCAGAAGGTCAGTGGTTCGAATCCCAGCGATGGGGTGAGCTCCCATTGCTCTGTCCCAACTCCTGCCAACCTAGCAGTTTGAAAGCATGCCAGTGTGAATAGATAAATAGGTACCACTGCGGCGGGAAGGTAAAGGGTGTTTCCGTGAGCTCTGGTTTCTATCACAGTGTCCCGTTGCGCCAGAAGCAGTTTAGTCATGCTGGCTACATGACCCAGAAAGCTCTCTGTGGACAAACGCGGGCTCTCTAGGCCTGAAAGTGAGATGAGCGCCGCAACCCCAGAGTCAACTTTGACTGGATTTAACCATCCAGGGGTCCTTTACCTTGTAGGTTTTTTGCACAAACACTCCTAATGGGCCTGGAAAGGGGTTAGTTTAACCTCCGGTTTGCTAGTGAAACTGAATTACTGCCTCCTGAAATGATGCCTGTCTCAAAAGTGTGTCACCATCATGAAGAGTCTGGAAAGCTCCGCTCTAACCACACAAGGTTGAGGTTAAGAGTGAAGGGTGCCTCCAGTTACGTGCCTCAGGTTACAAACCCAATCTCACTTACCTGGGAGTAAGACCCACTGAGTTAAATGGGACTCCTGAGTAGATACAGTTAGTGTTGCAGGTTCAGATGTTTTGATGAATTCAAAGTTATGGGAACCAGCCAGCCAAGAAGATGCACAGAGCAGAGTAGGTTACAGCTCCCCATCTTGTGGCTTCAATTGTTCAGAGGGGAATCCCATCAATTTAACCCTAGCAATTCAAGCTGTTTTCAGCGGCTGCCATAACCAACGGGAGGAGCCCTCCAGTTCCATTTTGGTGCCAAACCAGGTGAAATCCCTAGGGCTGGCCTGCAAGAGTTGCACAGAAGGAACCTGAAGCCCAGTGGGCACCCGGCAGGCCATAACTGGCTGTTCAGCTCTGGCGTATAATTTGATTTTGCCTGGAACCAAACACTGCTCCAATCTTCACTTCATCTTTATACTCCATGAAATCAAACCCTAAAAAAAGACTACCCTGTTTTGTTTAACTACCACTGCCTAAGGGAGAGGGAGCAAAATGCTGTAATATTTGATAGTCCTCATGGCTTGCATGTCTGAGTTCTCTGCATTTCCTGCTGCTATCCTCTCTTATCTTTTCCTTCCTCTCCTATCTTAGTCATCTCCTATTTCACCCCCTTTGTACATCACCATCCATGGGAAGCGGGTGGCGCTGTGATCTAAACCACTGAGTCTCTTGGGCTTGCCAATCAGAAGTCTGGCAGTTCAAATCCCTGCAACAGAGCTCCTGTTGCTCTGTCCCTGCTGATCTAGCAGTTCGAAAGCACACCAGTGCAAGTAGATAAATAGGTATTTCCGTGTGCTCTAGTTTCCATCATGGTGTCTCATTGCGCCAGAAGCAGTTTAGTCCTGCTGGCCACATGACCTGGAAAGTTGTCTATGGACAAACGTCGGCTCCCTTGGCCTGAAAGCGAGATGAGAGCTGCCGCAACCCCATAGTCGCCTTTGACTGGACTTAACCATCCAGGGGTCCTTTACCTTACCTTTTACCTTTACGTCATCATCCTTTGTGAGACCCCCTTGTATACCATTGTGGAATTTCGTTCTCCCTTAGCTTTGGTACTCACCCATCTGTTCCACAATCTCAGGTGGGAACACTCGGGAGGCAAAGGCCCGCCGGAAGATGTCAGAGAACTCCTTATCAAGACCCCCAATGCCCATCTTCTCAAAGTTCCAGTCAGGATTGATGATCGACTGGCGATTTTCTCTGGTTTTGGATTTGCCTGTGGGAAGGGAGAAAGGAGTCAGCTCAAGGATGACAAACTCAGTCAGCGCATGGAAATGTTGCAGAGTTCTGTTCCCTGTGTGCAAGATGCTAAAGCAAACTTCGAACACAGTGCAGTGTGTGTGTGTGTGTAGAGGTTAAGAACAAGAGCCACAAATTCAGGGCTGGATTAAGACCTTTAGAGACCCTAAGCACTTAAAAGATTTTGGTGCCCCCATATATATCTAATTCAAAATATAAACGATAATAACCCGTAAAATAAATTTCTATTTTTTGAAATGAAACAAAGCCTACAGTAAGATGGAAAATATTTTTGTCTACTTTCACTTTATTTATATTCGATAAAAATTTCTCCTACTTTTTCTAATTGCAAAGTCTTTGCTCAGATTGTCAAAACTAACCTTACATAACACATCTGCTTCCATACTTAGTAGAGATAAGGCCTTGAGCCTGCCTTGTTGAATAGTTGTTCTGTTGGGATTTTTAATATACAGTCGTACCTTGGAAGTTGAACAGAACCTGTTCCGGAAGTCCGTTCGACTTCCAAAACGTTTGAGAACTAAGCTGTTTGAAAACCAAGGTACGACTGTACTTCAACTGAGAAAATGAACACTCAGATGAGCAATTTGTGACCGTTAATGTAAAAGAACCCGGCAATGGAAAATTTCTGTGGTGCCCCTCTTTCCTTGATGCCCTAAGCACATGCTTATTTTGCACAAATTACCTGTTCACATCTCAGTTCAGCCTTGGATCAGCTGAACGGACCCAGGAAGGCAACCATATCTCAGCTTCAGCCCCACACTACCAATCTAATGTGGGGATTATAACCCCGATGTACTTGCAGAGTTGTAAAGATTACGAAGATGTGAGCTACATGCATTCCATATTTAGAAGGAGCAGGGAGAGAGAGAACATCATAGGAAAGGATCAATCCTGATGACTGGCAATTAATTTAAGCAATTGATCAAATACTTGAGCTAACTTGAGGGTATGGAAAGGAGCGTTCTCTTCCATGGAAGTAAAACACACACCAAGCACCAGGAGCCCAATACACTCCTGTCGTTTTAAATATACTTTTAACTGCAGCACAGGGAAGCCACAGATGATATAGAACACGTAGCAATCATTGCTGGTCTAGACCCTATAATTGATTTCACGTTGAAAGTACTGTAAGTAGAAATCAATACTGCAGTAGTCCTGACATCGAAGAGGAAAGTGGGTTTTTGTTTTATTTATTTCTTTGGAAAAGGTAGCTAGCAGGTCCTATACACACAAAAGCAAGACCTGTTGTGTTCAATTGAGCTTACTCTCAGGTAGGTGAATATAGGAAGGCAGCCTAAACGACTCAATAGACTTTTAAAATTACAGTATGTTTGGTTTTTTAATTCTATTTCTTATAATAGTGGTATATTTCTATTACATTTTAGAATTGACTTTCAACCGAATACATAATGTTTCACATTTGTGTAACACACAGAAACCCTAAAAACAATACAGTCGTACCTTGGTTATTGAACGCCCTGGAACTCAGACATTTTGGCTCCCCAACACCACAAACCTAGAAGTGATTGTTCCGGTTTGCAAACATTCTTTTGGAAGCCGAACGTCCGACGGGGCTTCCGGGGCTTCTGATTGGCTGCAGGAGCTTCCTGCAGCCAATCAGAAGCTGCAATTTGGTTTTCGAATGTTTTGGAAGTCAAACAGACTTCCAGAACACATTCCATTCGACTTCCAAGGTACAGCTGTACTGTTTTCTTCTGAAGAAAGTTACTATCTTTTAAAAACACAGTACTCTGGTACCACCATTCCACTCTCTGGTCAGAGCAAAAAATTACCCAGTATGGAAAAGCATCAGGAAAAAAACTGGGAGAAACAGCATCTTTTGGATAGGTTGGTAAAAAATAATAATAATTAGGGCGTAAAATTACTCTCCAGCCTTAAAATTGCTTTTATCTTCTGTGTTACTGTTTCCCAATTTACTGCCCCACAAAAGCACAGCAAGTTCCCTTATTTTATCTTGCAATGCACATGCAGAGATGATGCCTCCTGGTTAGCTGAGCTGGTTTAACTGCAAAGAATGCTCTGCTAGCCGCAGTCCCGCTTCTGTGAAGGAAGGGGAAGTTGTCGGTTCGGCTGGGATTTAATTACAACCGTGAAGACACAAAGGCTAGCTGAGGACTGGGGAAGAGGCACCGGGAGGTAGGGAAGCTAGAGGACAGGGAGACAGGATGCAAGGAGGCTGAGGAAAGTTACAGAGCAGACAGAGACAGGTGGAGAAGAGCACAGAGAATGCTCAAAGAAAAGGGCAGAGAAAGGCACAGGGTCGAGGCAAGGAAGGGCAAATGGGAGAGGTGGCTCCAACGAAACTCAGCAGCTCTTGTGGTCAGGAGGGCCTGTATGAAATGGGGTCAAGAGTGTTAGGAAGGCGGCCATGAGACAGGGGCCTTAAAAAGTGAGCTAAGTAGGTCATGGCCCGAACAGAGGAGAACCTCAGCAAATCAAGGATGCAGGAGATATGGAAATAAAAAGAGGTGCTAAGGTGGTTGGGGGGGGATAGGTTTGGGGCAGAGGTACACAGGGCCTAGACTCTAGAACATGGGTAAGCAAACTATGGCCCAGGGGCCGGATCCGGCCCAGTCATCTTTTAAATCCGGCCCATGGACGGTCCAGGAATCAGCGTGTTTTTACATGAGTAGAATGTGCCCTTTTATTTAAAATGCATCTCTGGGTTATTTGTGGGGCCTGCCTGGTGTTTTTAAATGAGTAGAATGCATGCTTTTATTTAAAATGAATCTCTGGGTTACTTGTGGGGCACAGAACTTCATTCACCCCCCCCCCCCCCCACCCAAATATATAGTCCGGCCCTCCACAAGGTCTAAGGGACAGTGGACCGGCCCTCTGCTGAAAAAGTTTGCTGACCCCTGCTCTAGAAACATGTGGGGCTGTATAAACTGGCAGGAAGGAAGGAGGCGAGGGAAGGAGGCCCAAGGAGCCATGCAACCAAGTGGACTTAGGACTGCTTGGCTTGCAGCAGGAATGGGGAACCTGTGATTCTCCTCCACATGTTGTTGGACTACAATTCCCATCAGCCTCTGAAGGGCCACAGGCTTCACATACAGAGTGCTTTAGAGCCAAGTGAAATCTGTCTGCTGTGGTTCCGATTGCTATATGGGTGTAGCTTTGTGATCCATCAGCACTAAGGAGGGGTGGCAGACCTGAAATAAGCACACATGTATCGATTTATGTATTGATTTAAAGAGCTCAGCCAGTCTTCGTCTGCAGGCTTTTGGTGTTTTCCTTTATTTTGTTTCCTGCAGGATGGCTGTAATCATACGACCTTTTCTCAGAGTTAGCTGGCCTCTTACGACTGCTTAATTTTACCTTTTACTTTTCTGATTCTCTGCTGCCACACGCTGGTTGTGGGCTGTATTTTAAAATTTGAAAGCAACGTGTCTGGGGGCCATTCATTCGCTCAGAAAAACTTTCTTCGCTTGATTCCAGAGTCCGATTTTACAATACTGCCTTGTTAAAGAGTGCGGTTTTAAATGTGCGCAAATGATGTTATCAATAGAACAAGCCGCTTAAAGCAGGGCAGGGCAAGGCAGATCCTGCTGGAATTAGCACACCGCTGATTTTTAAAAAGCAAAGGTTTCGACTCAAGTAGTCACCAGCACCTTGCGCAAACTCAGTGCTAAATATATGAGGGCCACATGCATCTATCAGGGTACACGACGCAGCAATAATAATATCCAAGTTGAAACTAGATTGTGGGTTGATCGATGCTGATGAAAAACAAAAACCAGCAGAACCCCCTTTCCAACACAAGGAGGCTAGTTTCAATGCCAACCCTGCAGTACTACCACACCCAGGTACAGAACCCTAGAACTGTGAAGTTTAACTGCCACATGGGCAGGGTTTTCCCAGATCCAAATCAAAAAGGAAGAGCTGCAGAAAAGCATCATTGTCATTTTCCCAACCGGTTAGCATAGAGTAGCCCTGATTTCACAATAGGTCCCAAAAGATCATACCTAAACACACTGCAAAGGCAGCACAGAGGGGCCCTGCTTAGCCAAAAGTTGATTTTTACAGTCATTTCCCAGTCAGTGGAGATGAGTAAGTAAGAGCAGGGATTTGTGCATTGCCGTGATATTTCTGGCACTTACGGCTGCAGAGAGCCACTGCAGCCAACAACTGGGGAAATCTCAGAAGTGCTTTTGAGTAAGATTTTCAGTGGTTGGGGTGGGGCTCCAGTTCTCTACAGAGATCCTTGCTTCTCCTTGCTACATCAGAATAGATTATGCAAAGTAATAGAAGCTGCTCGATTTGAAGAAACATACAGTCGTACCTTGGATCCCGGACCCCTTGCAAGTCAAACATTTTGGCTCCCAAACGCTGCAAACCCGGAAGTGGCTGTTCCGGTGTGCAAATGTTCTTTGGAACCTGAACGTCCGTCACTGCTTCCCCGGCTTCCGATTGGCCACAGGAGCTTCCTGCAGCCAATCAGAAGCCGAGCCTTGGTTTCCGAATGTTTTGGAAGTTGAACGGGCCTCCGGAACGGATTCCATTCGACTTCCTATGTACGACTGTATACATGCTAACAGATTTCAACTTCTCTGGACGCAAAATTGGGACTGCCTGGTCAATGAACCTTTAACTTTTAAAAAAAATTCAGCCTTGTCTATCAACTCTCCTTTTGATACCCCCCAAGTAATCGCTGCATTAAATTTTATCAGTTCCCCACCCCACATACCTACCCCCAATGCAAGTATTTCTCTTCTTTCTTGCATAATTTTTGCTCCCTGCAGCTCCTCCTACCCTCTCCTGTTCCAGCCATGCAAGCGGCTAAAAAGGGGCGCATGCGGAGCAGTTTTCCTCCCTCACTTGACCCACTCACCCAGCCAGGTCCTCTGCACCTTCCGAGCACAGAGGACAAAGGAACGAGAGCCAGAGAGCAAGTGGGCATTCAAGGGAACGAGTGAGAACCAGAATGCAAGTTCCTGCTGGATGCTTTGGCATAACCCCACTTCCCCACGGCCTGCCCTGTCTCCTCCTGCAGCGACAAGAGACACGAAGGGGAGCCGAGTGGAATATCCATCCTTCTAGAGGGACTTGGCAGGGTTAGGCTTCGCCCCACCTGAACACTCCAAGGGGGCCTTGTCTTCGCTGCCGGAAAAGCCCTAGCTCTTATCCTTTGGGCTGAGACTTGGCTTTTTCCATTCATTATCTTCTCCCTGGGGACACACCTCGGTTGCTTATACCATGGTTCAAGTACCTTGGTTCTTGAAAGGAATCCGTTCCGGAAGTCTGTTTGACTTCCAAAATGTCCCGAAACCAAGGCACGGCTTCTGATTGGCTGCAGGAAGCGCCTGCAGCCAATCAGAAGCCACGTTGGACATTCGGCTTCCAAAATAGTTCACAAACCAGAGCACTCACTTCCGGGTTTGCGGCATTTGGGAGCCAAAATGTTCGAGAACTAAGCTGTTTGAAAACCAAAGTACGACTGTACTCTGCTTTGATTTGGGCATACAGTGGTACCTTGGTACTTGAACAGCCTGGCTCCCGAACAAATCGGCTCCAGTACACCGCAAACCCAAAAGTGATTCAGTTTGCGAACATTTTTCGGAAGCCAAACGTTCCACTTGAGTGCAGGAACCTCCTGCAGCCAATCGGAAGCCACACCTTGGTTTTCAAACAGTTTCGGGAGTCGAACGGACTCCTGGAACAGATTAAGCTTGAGAACCAAGGTACCACCGTATCTGCAACTAACCCCTTTTTCAGTCAACTCCCTCAGCCTAAAAGAGCTCCTGGGAATTTGGAAGTTTTACCATGGCTTCTTTTCCCCCACGGAAGCTTTTCTCCCACAAGCCTTCCCCCACAAGACTTGCTCCAAGCCCAGCTAGGAGAAAAACAGGGGAGGGTGGAAAGTTTCAGTAAACCTTCCCATGCCGACACCTCACCCGCTTCAGCTGCTACTTGGTGGCAGCCCATAACTGAAGGCAAAATTCTGCTGCTATTCTGTGTGGTTCTACCTTGATGAATGCCCTGCCTATGGGCCTCATCCTGCCCCACTTTTATCAGCTTCATGCAACACCTGTTGCCTACACGGTGTGAAAGGAAAGGAGCATTGAGAGACTAATAATAATAATAATAATTTATTATAACCCCAGGCAACTACTAAGGGGAGAGATATCCATGGAGCTAACAGCCAGGGCTGCTTGCTAGGCTCTAGCAAGAACACAAAGCTAAATATTATTTGAATATGGTTAGTGAAGGACACAAGGGCAACATGCACACCCCCACTAAGTGTTTCCTGAATTTGGCAAATGCAAATATAGCCTGAAGGAAGATTAGTAATGAGGAGTAATTGTAAAATAAAGGAAAAAGGAAGTTGTTGTTGTTTAGCTAGATGGACAGAGAGACATAGATGCAAGCTATTATACAGTAATTTGTTCAAGGGTACAGTATCACCTAGGGACGTGGGTGGCGCTGTGGGTTAAACCAGAAGGTCGGCGGTTCGAATCCCCGCAACGGGGTGAGCTCCCCGTTGCTCGGTCCCTGCTCCTGCCAACCTGGCAGTTCAAAAGCACATCAAAGTGCAAGTAGATAAATGGGAACCGCTCAGTAGGGAAGGTAAATGGCGTTTCCGTGCGCTGCTCTGGTTCGCCAGAAGCGGCTTAGTCATGCTGGCCACATGACCCGGAAGCTGTACACCGGCTCCCTCAGCCAGTAAAGCGAGATGAGCGCTACAACCCCAGAGTCGTCCGCGACTGGACCTAACAGTCAGGGGTCCCTTTAGCTTTTTACAGTATCACCTACAGTCTGGAAATTCTTGAAGTTAATTTATGACTCCAGAGCTGAATGTTTGTGCAGTCTTGTGTTGATTTTTCAACTGGGCTGGCTACCTATATATCTGAATGAATAAAACTTGAGGCGGCTAATACAAAACCACAACTGGCAAAGCTGGCTGGTGAGAGTGCTCAAATCGCAACTGATCTCTTGCGGTGATAGGGGGCACTCTCTCCTTTCTTAATAATGAAAGGCTGAGGAGAATGCAGGTTGAATCCACAAGATTTAAAAAGGATTTTAACTAGAGGTCTCTGTCTAGGACCTTGGAGAGCTACCGCCATTAATCTGAACAGACCAAACTTTGGTTCTCAAACTTTTTTTCCTCAGGGCCTCACTTTCAGTATATATATATATATATATATATATATATGTAAGAAATACATTGGAAAACAAAAACAAGCAAAGAAGTTCTATTTGTAGCGTAGAACACAAATATCTTATAATATATAAAAAAATTTAAAACAATGCAACTACGTAAGAACATGAATCATTCCCACACACTTGACACTCTTGCTTTCAAGTTGAAAAGGTATCTATACATATTATGCAAATTTTTTTAAAAAATGGGTACTATACTACACTGAAATGTTCAAATGTTTCTTTGATTATCCTTGAATCTTTTATGAAAGAATGGAAATGGTTTATTGAATATTTTCAGATAAATTGTAAACAGATAAGAACATTGGCAGGATTATTGTAATAACCTGCAGTTTTGTAAGAGTATATAATTAAAGTAGATGAATAAATGAGCAAATTAATTCGGATATGCAGAAGATATTAAAAATAAATTCAAGCAACAGCAGAAAGAGTGGAAAGGAAATCGAGCTTTGAAATGTTAAAATGATTGTAAAATTAGTGAAATGTATAAACTTGAAAAGCATATACAGTGGTACCTTGGGTTAAGTACTTAATTCGTTCCGGAGGTCTGTTCTTAACCTGAAACTGTTCTTAACCTGAAGTACCACTTTAGCTAATGGGGCCTCCTGCTGCTGCTGCGCCGCCCAATTTCTGTTCTTATCCTGAAGCAAAGTTCTTAACCTGAAGCATTATTTCTGGGTTAGCGGAGTCTGTAACCTGAAGCGTATGTAACCTGAAGCATATGTAACCCGAGGTACCACTGTGTGTGTGTGTATATATATATGCTGATGGGGGGGGAGAGATTACCCTTGACTCTTCCTGCCAAACTTGCTATCCTCTTTTGTTACACCAGTGTAGCACACCACACCCTTTGAGAACAGCTGGAATGGGCGATAGTAAGCTTGATGGACCAGTGGCTTGATTTGGTATATGGCAGCATCCTATGTCTCCCTGGGAGCTGCTACAACCTTGTCCTCTGCTCTCTCCTACCCCAACCCCCAGCAGAAGATGCCAGCAGCCAGCTACTGCCAGCAGGACAAGGAAAAGAACCCTCCTGCTTTGCCTTCTCCAGCTCTGGCTACTGGATGCAATCAGAGAGGAGGCCTCAGCTGTCATCTGGTCTTTGCATGTCAACAGCACAGGCCTTTGTTACTGAAATTCCCTTTTGCTACCTGCAGAATGGCTGACCGTTGGAATTTCTTCTGCAGCACAGCTAGTATAGTTTTTTTAAAAAATCCCCGTCATTCTCTTTTATGATATGTGTCTTTATCTCCTCCTGTTCACTCTTGCGATCTTTCCACTTGGAAAAAGAAAAGAAAAGAAGCTAAAACCGCTGGTCAAGATACAACCTACGTGTGTGTGGTTTTTTAGGACCCGGAATAGTAATAGTGGTACCTTAGTTCTCAAATGCCTTGGTACTCAAACGCCGAAAACCCAGAAGTGAGTGTTCCAGTTTTCAAACGTTTTTCAGAAGCTGAACGTCCGGTGCGGCTGTCGGCTATTGTTTCCGGGGCGCCTGCACCAATCAGAAGCTGCGCCTTGATCTCCAAACATTTCGGAAGTCAAATGGACTTCCGAAACAGATTAAGTTTGGTGCTTTTATTTTTGCTATTTATTTGGCATTTTTTGTTTTTGAGGCCTTTTCGGTTGATTTGTTTTTGTGACTGTGTGGAACCCAGTTCAGCTACTGATTGATGGATTGATTGATTGAGGGGAAATGGATAAAATCCCCCCACCCAACCAATGACTATCATCAGTGCAGGTAAGAAAAAAATTAATTTTAATTTTTATCATCTACAGCACTGCCTTATAGTGCAGTACATTGATTATAGCTTTCATTTTATGGATCAATGGTCTTGTTAGATAGTAAAATTCATGTTAAATTGCTGTTTTTGTTGAATGGTCTCTTTAAATGTGAAGGTTCATTATTGTTCCACAAGATGTGTATTTCTTTAAGGGCCAGAGCAAATAACGAGACCCAGTTTTACAGCTGTGAAACAGTATAGCAGGTGCTGCTAAGTTATGTTAATTAAGCTGTGTCAGCAATTGGGTATAGTATATAAAGAGCAGCACCTAGCTCTCTCAGTACCGTGGGGGATGGGTCATGCTTATTGATATATTTAGTGTAAAAGGAGTTTTTATTATTGTTATTGAAACCTTGTTAAAGTTATTTTTGAGTTCCTTGTAATGCATGGTCTCCCCAGCAAGCTCTCTGCAGCGCAACTAAACTGCAAATAGCGAACAGTTTTAGGGGTTGTTTTTAAAAGTCTGGAACAGATTAATCCATTTTGCATTACTTTCTATCTGAAAGCGAGCCCTGATTGGCTGTGGAACGCTTTGGTTTTGGAACAGACTTCCGGAACGGGTTTGAGAACCAAGGTACCACTGTATAAACTAGCTAAAAATTAAAAGGGGAGAGTAGATGCAACTTGAACGAAGAGCCCAGGTCTATGTTTGACAGTCATGTAGATAAGGACGCAAGGGTAGACAGGCTAGTAAATACTGCTGTGGACTAGTAATTTTCGTGGACTTGCCGATAAGGAAGACAACAGACTGCTTGGAATGTATAACTGTTGCCCCAGGGGCACACTTACCAATGAGAGTGAGGGAAGAGCTCTCGGCCTTTTCAAACGCAACCTGGCTGTTGCCAACGACAAGACCAACTTCGATCTGAATGAACGAAAACCACAATTAAAAGCCTTGAAGAGTAGTAACAGGCACTCATGCTCCGTGTTCCCCAGAGAGCCTCAGAATGGAAAGAGAGGGCCGTTTTTATATTAAGACAAGCTCCATAGCAGCAGAAACCAGCAGGCGGCATGAGATGAAGTCATCCCAGCGCAGCTGGTGCTCAGCCTCAACAAGATTCCTAGCGGCATATGGTCAAAGAAGACCTATTCGTGACGATCCGCCCCCGTCTCAAGCTGCGAAAACAGGGGAAAGGACCAGGACTTCAGGGCTCCAGAAAGGAAATCAGCTGCCAGAACAGAAGGCAGGTGAAGAAAGAGCTACAACGCTGTTTCGCTCAAATCAGTGGGGTGCTGGCACCATATATAAAAGTGGGCACAACGAAAACAAAGATGTAAAAGAGATTTACCTCTTTATGAAATAACACAGATCTCCGGGGCAAGGAGGGTGGGATTGGCACGAACCCTGGTTAATTAAAAGCTGATTCAAACCAGCATGTTCCCCATTTTGGCAGAAGGATATTCCTGACATATTTGGGAGGATTTCAGATTAATTCCTAGAAGCTTCTGGCGAGTCATACTCCATTTTTTAAACTCTAGGTATAGCAGTCTTCCATTATCTCCCCCCCCCCCCATTTCCTCTCTCCTCCTCTTTTTTTTAAAGGATTGATTTGGTTGTTAAGTAGGATTATCTTGGCAGGGTGAGATTATGGAATCATTCTAGCCTGACAGCCCAGGGTTGGGACTTTGCTTGTATATTTTGCAGAATGAAAAGGAGATATTAATCAGAAGCTTGTTCCCCACTAATTAAGATGGGGAAAGAATGTGTGAATAAGCCAGCGCAGATCAGCATTTCTGTATAACTGTACCCAAGCTGAACCTCCTTGCTAGGCCAAGGATACAGTTGGTCCAGCACTGAGTGACAAGGTGCTCACAGAAAGTCCACAATCAGGGCATTGCCTCAGGATTAGTGGACTCGATTCACATATTCTGTTTCCAATGATTGCAATTTACACTGAGGTACCTCAGAAAGGGAGACCCAGTTCTTACCTTCTGTTTTTTCCCTGTGGCCGGCTCTCCTTTAAGGATACTGGGATCCATGGCTTCAATGTCCTTGACCAAGAGGCCAAAAAGCTTGTCGTTGAAGCTAAACACAAGCTGTGCAAACAAAGGGAAGGAAAATAAGGTTATTGAAACACTTGCCTGCATTTTCGTGGCTAGAGCGGCAGCCAACAAACAAATGAAGCTCCAGTGCAAGATTTATTTGGGTCCCTCCCTCCTAAGCCATCTCATCGGTCCAACAGCACAGCGAGGAGAGGCAATGCCTCCCTGCAGGCCAGCCCTTTCAAGGAGTGCAGTTTTCACAAAGGGAATGGAAGCCTAGGCAAGGTAGATTGGACCCAGAAGCTCAAAAGGCTTCAGTTGCTCCTCTAGCCTTTGCTGGAGCAAGTTGCTAAGTGGAGCTCTCCATGGTTCTGAAACTCCTGACTCTGCTTGCCCCATGGGCTCTTTCACTAAACCAAGGCACTTTTCCTCTCACAAGTCTGAAGTCCAACTGTGAATATCAAGCAGCACTTCTGTAAGACATTTCTCTTTGGGTGGGCTTTTAACAATTGGCTAAGGTATATGGGATAATGCCTATATATAGGTAAAGGTTAAGGGACCCCTGACCGTTAGGTCCAGTGGCAGATGACTCTGGGGTTGTGGTGCTCATCTCGCTTTACTGGCCAAGGGAGCCGCCGTACAGCTTCCGGGTCATGTGGCCAGCATGGCTAAGCCGCTTCTGCCGAACCAGAGCAGCGCACGGAAACGCCGTTTACCTTCCCGCCGGACCAGTACCCATTTATCTACTTGCACTTTGAGGTGCTTTCGAACTGCTAGGTTGGCAGGAGCAGGGACCGAGCAACGGGAGCTCACCCCATCGTGGGGATTCGAACCGCCGACCTTCAGATCGGCAAGCCCTAGGCTCTGTGGTTTAACCCACAGCACCACCCGTGTCCCTTCAATGCCTATATATATGTATATGTCATCCTGTTTTTACTTTTTTCTCACGTTATTGTTACAGTCATACCTTGGTTTTTGAACAGCTTAGTTCTCGAGCATTTTGGCTCCCAAACGGTGCAAACCCGGAAGTGACTGTTCTGGTTTGCGAACTATTTTTGGAAGCTGAACGTCCGGCGGGGCTTCCAATTGGCTGCAGGAGCTTCCTGCAGCCAATCAGAAGCCGTGCTTTGGTTTTCAAACATTTTGGAAGTCGAATGGATTTCCGGAACAGATTCTGCTTGACTTCCAAGGTACGACTGTGGCTGGAACGAGGTGGGGCAGAAACTGAATAAATATTTTGTCATTTTGGCAACTGGTAGATGCTGCCCGCATTTTTTGATGATTCTGATCCTTTGTGCTCTAAAAATGTCTCTCTCTGTGTGTGGGAAGGGGAGTAATAAATTGATTTGAGGAGATGCACCAGACTTCTTTCAATCTGTAACTTTGCCTGGGCACAAAAATGCATTTTCTTGGGTAGTAAATCTGGTGCTTTGGCTTCTTAGAAATTAAGCAGAAGATTTTGAACCAAATCTTGTAGACTTTGTACTTCAGATTTAAAAGAACCATGCTCTTAGCGTGTAAAAGAGAATGAAATGAATGAGCATGTCAATAGACTATCCAGAAGGCTCTGATCAGACTCCAAGATCCTTGGGTCTTTTGTCAAGCCAAGCTTTGGCCTCCTTCACACATATATTCTCCTCCTATATACTAATAGAAAACTCATTCTTCAAATATGGATCTTTCTGCCGTCTAAATGGCAGCAACCACAAACAAGAGGCACCAGATTCAAGGAAGGCCAAAAATCTTTAGTAACATTTTTGGTTAAAAAACCCAAGAGGGAGAAATAAATGACCACAGAATGCTGGCCAGTTGTAGGGCTTTTTTTGGGGGGGGGGGAGCGCCAAAAAAACCATATGAAAAGCATATGCTCTCTCCAGCCTCAAGGGTACTAGTGCAGAACCTAAAGATTCTTCTTCTTTTAATGCAACTCAGAATTTCAGCTTTCATGGTTCTCTTTTTTATCCTTCGTGGTTGCAGAAACTCTGCCTGAATATACAAGCTCATTATCCTGGGTGAAGAACTCCTTGAATGGGCTTCTAAAAAAGAGCCTTGTCTAACGCTGGTCATAAAAAAAACCCCTTCTTTTCAAATAAATCCTCAAAAGGGTCCAGTCTACAAAAAACGTACTGGCCACCCACCTACCAACAACTCTTTTTGTCATTTGATGTCTAAAAGAAAGAGCGTGCAACTGATTTCTTTGCAAAGATTCACTTTCTAGTGAACTGCGGTTGGCGATTTGCAAGATTGGAGTAATCGAGTCCTCAGAAGGGAGAAATGGTTTCAAGGCTAAGTGAGAATCGCATATCAAGACCACAAACCTGCTGCCCCACTGAGAACGCCTGGTTGTTGAACTGCTGGATAAACTCGGCCGCCATTTTGTCAGAATCATAAGGGTTGGAGTCGACGCTCTTCTTCTGCAGGAAGTCTATCTCAATGGTCATCGTGCCGACGCACTGCTTGGTCTTATCAAAGTTATACACGGAAACTGTGTGGGAGGCAGGGAAAGCACAGACGTCAACGGAGTACTGAAGGATCTCAGTTCAGGTCATTCGCCAACATCCCCTTAAGAACCACATCCCCAAAGAACATAGAAAGGGTCTTCAACAAATGCTTAAATCAACAAACACTTAACCAAGGAAATGGAAATGATGAATAATGGCAATGCCATTTTAATGTGATTATCAACTATTTTATGACCTTGTGCTGTAAAGTACGGTGAGGCCTCCTTGGAGGGTATAAAAATGAACCAAGAGTATCTTGGCTGACTCTTAGTGCAGACCCAGGTCATCGAGCCTGAACTTCCACAACCATCACCCGCCATAAACCACCAATGGCAGAATTGGCAGCAACAGCAGTATATACGTTCAATGCTTACAATAATATTTCATTCTCTTGTTAATTGTGCTGTTTTAAATGTGCATTCTATACTCGACTTCCTTCAGTAATGTTTTATTTTGAAAAGTTTAAGATAATATTTTAGTCACCTGTTAATTATGTTGCTTTGAATGTATACTTTATACAGCCGTACCTCGGAAGTCGAACGCCTTGGGAGTCGAATGTTTTGGCTCCCGAATGCCACAAACCCGGAAGTGAGCGTTCCAGTTTGCGAACGTTCTTTGGAACCCGAATGTCCGACGTGGGTTCCGTGGGGTTCTGATTGGCTGCAGGAGCTTCCTGCAGCCAATCAGAAGCCACGCCTTGGTTTCCGAACGTTTTGGAAGTTGAATGGACTTCGGGAACGGTTTCCATTCGACTTCCGAGGTATAAATGTATTTGACTTTATTCGGTACAGTAATGTTTTATTCTGGATTGTTTTATTTGATGTTTTTAATGTGTTGTAAAGTACTTTGAGGGATGCGGGTGGCGCTGTGGGTAAAAGCCTCAGCTCCTAGGGCTTGCCAATCGAAAGGTCGGCAGTTCGAATCCCCGCGGCGGGGTGCGCTCCCGTTGCTCGGTCCCAGCGCCTGCCAACCTAGCAGTTCGAAAGCACCCCCAGGTGCAAGTAGATAAATAGGGACCGCTTTCTAGCGGGAAGGTAAACGGCGTTTCCGTGTGCGGCTCTGGCTCGCCAGAGCAGCGATGTCACACTGGCCACGTGACCCGGAAGTGTCTCCGGACAGCGCTGGCTCCCGGCCTCTAGAGTGAGATGAGCGCACAACCCTAGAGTCTGTCAAGACTGGCCCGTACGGGCAGGGGTACCTTTACCTTTACCTTTAAAGTGCTTTGAGATTTTGTCTTAAAAATATAAAGCGGTATAGAAATGAGAAGAAGAAGAAGAAGAAGAAGAAGAAGAAGAATCAGGAGCAGGAAACTCTCCTTGATCTTCTGGGTGCTCCTTGAGCCAAGCAGAAGCTCTGGTGCCTCCATTAGGGAAGGAACAAGGAGCAAAATTTCTGAAGTAAGCAGAAATCAAAGCATAATGAGCAACAGGGGTTATATATATTTTTCAAAAGCGCCAAAGCCATTAACTTTGAATTAGATTTTATGGTTGGTGTCTATTAAGAGAGTGAAGACCATGACATCAATATATCAGGCTGTTTCAGAGACAAAATTAGCTAGTCAATCCATTTGGGGTTTTGTTTTTAAGTCCGTCTAATTTTTGCAATTTCTCCCATTATATTGTGACAACACAATAAAGCAGACGGGAGACCTGGTTGCCTCCGCTAGAGAAGAAAAAAGAGGCACCCTGGTTTCTGTTTCTTGGGGACACTGAAGGGTGAGAGAAACAAGAATTTGACATTCATGCATCTACTTGATATATGCTTCAGCCCTCAGGAGCATAATGCCACCTCCATAATGCGTACATGTTGTAAGTATCCAATTGGTAGGGGACAATTTCCACGCTGCCTACAGGGAATTTGCTTCCTGGCACAAAGCTCCAGAAAGAAACCTCTAAGTGGAAAGAGAATACAGTCATTTCGCCGATGTGAGTAGTTCCCCGGCCTTCTCCTGCTCTTAGGAAAAACGATAAACATTGCAAGTTGGGACCGATGTTCCATTTCTCGTCGCAAGTTCCAATTATTGGAGATGCACCGCAATGCCAGTTGGGACCTCTGTGCTCTCATTTTCAGAGCGAATGAGAATTAAGAGCCACACCAAAGATGCAGCTTATGTAATTACCGCTTTAAGGCATCATTAATGATGGCACAGCTTTGTCTAAAACACCAGTATACAATGCCCAGTAGTGCTGTTAGTTTCATATTGCTGGGCAATGTACAAATTTACTTTTACTGCACAATGCAGAGTTAGCCACAGCTTCCTGCTTCTTTAATATCCTATTTATATCCTCTGCCCATCCCCAGAATTATATCAACTGCAACCTAGGTTTCCATTAACTTGTTTTTCCAGCACCCTGGACAGCGCACGGCAATATCACTATTAACAGTGCACCTTTTAGAACAGGGGTCAGAAACCTTTTTCAGCCGCAGGCCGGTCCAATGTCCCTCAGACCATGTGGTGGGCCAGACTATATTTTGAAGATAAAAATGAACGAATTCAGACCATGTGGTGGGCCAGACTATATTTTGAAGATAAAAATGAACGAATTCCTATACCCCACAAATAACCCAGAGATACATTTTAAATAAAAGCACACATTCTACTCATGTAAAAACGCCAGGCAGGCCCCACAAATAACCCAGAGGTGCATTTTTGGAGATTGGAGCTGAGGGAAGTCGGGGGGGGGGGCGGGTCGTTTTATGGGGGTGATGGGGGGAATTAAGGATGATATGTTTTAAGATAATATGTCTTGTTCAAATTCCTAATAAAATTTATTTTATTTTATTTTTTAAAGAGAGGGCGATTGGGCTGCATCCGGCCCACGGACCTTAGGTTGCTGACTCCTGTTTTAGGAGATAAGGGACAGGAGAGGGGGAAGGTTTGACAACTGTTGCCAGGGCTCCCGAACGATTGAAAACTGGAAGTGACTGTTCCGGTTTTCGAATGTTCTTTGCGAAGCTGAATGTCCAACAGGGCTTCCAATTGGCTGCAGGCGCTTCCTGCAGCCAATTGGAAGCCGTGCTTTGGTTTTTGAACGTTTCAGAAGTCAAACAGACTTCTGGAATGGATTCCATTGAACTTCCAAGGTACGACTGTACCGTAAACAAACTTACAGGAAACACTTACCATCAATGTCTTGCCCGATAGAAAGTCCAGCCCATTTTCTCTGAAAGAAAACAAAAAGATAGATAGATATAGATGATATAGATGATATAGATGATATAGATGATATAGATGA
>JAXCMG010000034.1:5963447-5985789 GCA_034642415.1 Podarcis siculus
TATTATTATTATTATTATTATTATTATTATTATTATTATTATTATTATTATTATTTCCTTTCTGTGAAGGAATCTCAGCTCAAGCATCCATGACAGGTGGCCATCCAACCTCTACTTAAAAACCTCCAAGGAAGGAGAGTCCACAACCTTTGGAGGGAGACCGTTCCACTGTCAAACAGCATTTACTGTTAGAAAACTCTTCCTGATGTTTAGTCAAAATCCCCTTAGCTTAAAGTAGTTGGTTCAAGTCCTACCTTCCAGAGCAGGGGAAAACAGGCTTGCTCCATCTTCCATGTGACAGCCCTTGATATATTTGAAGATGGCTATTGTATCTCCCCTCAGTCTCCTCTTTTCCAGGCTAAACATACCCAGCTCCTTCAACCGTTCCTCATAAGGCTTAGCTTCTAGACCCTTGATCATCCTAGCTGACCTCCTCCGCGCACGTTTCAGCTTATCAACAACCTGCTTAAATTGTGGCACCCAGAATGGGACACAGTATTCCAGGTGTGGTCTGACCAAGGCATAATAGAGTTGTGCTATTGCTATCCTTGATCTGGATACAGTGGTACCTCAGTTTACGAACTTAATTCCTTCCAGAGGTCTGTTCTTAACCTGAAACCATTCTTAACCTGAGGTGCGCTTTCGCTAATGGGGCCTGCCGCCGGCGCGCAATTTCCGTTCTCATCCTAGGGCAAAGTTTGTACCCCGAGGTACTACTTTTGGGTTAGCGGAGTTTGTAACCCAAAGTGTTTGTAACCCGAGGTGTTGTTGTTTAGTCGTGTCCGACTCTTTGTGACCCCATGGACCAGAGCACGCCAGGCACTCCTGTCTTCCACTGCCTCCTGCAACTTGGTCAAACTCATGCTGGTAGCTTCGAGAACACTGTCCAACCATCTCGTCCTCTGTCGTCCCCTTCTCCTTGTGCCCTCCATCTTTCCCAACATCAGGGTCTTTTCCAGGGAGTCTTCTCTTTTCATGAGGTAGCCAAAGTATTGGAGCCTCAGCTTCAGGATCTACCCTTCCAGTGAGCACTCAGGGCTGATTTCCTTAAGAATGGAGAGGTTTGGTCTTCTTCCAGTCTATGGGACTCTCAAGAGTCTCCTCCAGCACCATAATTCAAAATTCAAACCCAAGGTACCACTGTACTATTACTTCCGTTGATGCAGCCTACAATAGCATTTGCCTTTTTTTGCTGCTGCATCACACTGTTGACTCATGTTAAGCTTGTGGTCCACCTTATCAGCCTTTAACCAGAAAATTTGCGAAAGAAAGAAAGAAAGAAGCTGATAGTCTGAGTAATCTGGTAGACGTCCTAGCCACCAATCACAGCACTACTGCAGCTGTACAATAAATCACAATGAACCTCGCTTCTTGGCCAGGTACATGTAAAGTACAGATCTAGCAATTGCTATATGAGACACAGAGCTTCTGAAAAATCAAGCCCAGGATCTGCAGATGCAGCCCTAAATTATGCCAAGTCATTGATGCTTTGTTTATGTCCAAATAACTGCCTTAGGTGCTGAGTGGGAAAAGCACCAGGCAGAGGGGCTCTTGGCTCCTTTGATGCTGAGGCCTGCTCAGATTCTGCCTTGGCCTTTTGCACCTCAGCAGATGCATTTTCTCCACCTGTAAACATGGAAAGGAAACTCCACAAAACCATCTCAGATTGCAATGCTTCTGGGGGAGCGGGGGGGGGGGAGAGAAGGACTTGGGAGGGTTGCCCTGAAAAGCCTGGAAGTAAAGTTAGAGAATTTGGGCTTATAAGCACAACTGTCCCAAAAGCCAGAGTCTGTGCCTAAATATAAGTCACATGCCAACCCGGGGGAAGAAAGGGAAATAAATCATCAGCATCCCATTATTTAAATCTGCCTAGAGCCTTCAAATGTCACCCAGGCTGCCAGAGTTAGGCGGTGGCGGGGCACAAAATCTCCTGGAGATTTAAATGCTATTTTGTAACCTGCTCTGCAGGGATTAGAGAGTTAAGCTTTTTCCTATGTCATACGAAGAGCATCTTTCTCTCTCACACACACATACTAATGCTAAACAGTATCTCCTAAGTGATAGAGAACTGCCATTTTTTTATTATTTTTACAGGGGAGTGTCAAAGGAAGCACTGTATCATCAGACCATGTTCAGAGATTAATTTTATTCACTGTCTCTTTCAAGGGATCTGGAATCAGCCTAATTCTCTTGTTCATACAGTGGTACCTCAGGTTAAGTACTTAATTCGTTCCGGAGGTCCGTACTTAACCTGAAACTGTTCTTAACCTGAAGCACCACTTTAGCTAATGGGGCCTCTTGCTGCCGCTGCACCGCCGGAGCACGATTTCTGTTCTCACCCTGAAGCAAAGTTCTTACCCTGAAGCACTAATTTCTGAGTTAGCGGAGTCTGTAACCTGAAGCGTATGTAACCTGAGGTACCACTGTACCGATTTTTCTACCTCTGGATAAATTGTGGCAATTACTCATAAAACGGACCAGTTAAGCAAAGTGCGTCTCATTTCAGGTCTCAAGCTCTATTACAAATTATACACTCTGGCCTGGAATCTGGAATCTGAAACCCCGAAATGCAGAATGACTGCATCTGGTAGCAATGCAGTCCACCTTTCCTTGCATCATTCCATCAGACCTAGACTCAAAGCTTCAAGCATCCAAGCCGAGAGCTTGAAAAACATGGCAGTATATTCAAGGGCAGAGATGGGGAATTGATGGCCCTCCAGATGTTACTATCACCAGGGGTGATGGGGTTTGTAGTCCAACACCTGGAGGACCACAGGAGTCCCTCCCTGTTCTAGTGAATACTACCCAAGGTTTATCAATGTAAAGCTCAAAAACAGTAGGAGAGCTTCCCAGAGTTGCCTTGCCTTCTACCAACAAGATGTTCCTCTGATATGCAGCCACTGGGAATAGGGGGCATTCTCATATCACGTAGGGCAGTGCACTCTCATATCACGTAGGTGCACTCTCATATCACATAGGGCAGTGATGGGCAAACTTGGCCCTCCAGCTGTTTTGGGACTAGAACTCCCATCATCCCTAGCAAACAGGACCAGTGGTCAGGGATGATGGGAATTGTAGTCCCAAAACAGCTGGAGGGCCAAGTTTGGCCATCACTGACGTAGGGCAATGGTGGGACCTTACAGGCCTACCCAATGTGCCACAAAAACCGAGGGTACTCCCAGAATCCACTGTCCTGCGTAGGACTTCCTTGATGAGACAAGTCAACACTGAGAGGTTTTCCCTGAGGCGCACATTTTGAAAACAGTTGCAGCGCTACACAGCAATTACAGAATAAGCTTAAAAAGGAAAGGTGGAGAGGGATTTTAAGGTTTAATATGATGTCTTATAGGTAAAGGTAAAGGGACCCCTGACCATTAGGTCCAGTCGTGGCCAACTTTGGGGTTGCAGCGCTCATCTCGCTTTATTGGCCGAGGGAGCCGACGTACAGCTTCTGGGTCATGTGGCCAGCATGACTAAGCCACTTCTGGTGAACCAGAGCAGCGCACGGAAACGCCGTTTACCTTCCCACCGGAGCGGTACCTATTTATCTACTTGCACTTTGACGTGCTTTCGAACTGCTAGGTTGGCAGGAGCAGGGAGCTCACCCCGTCACGGGGATTCGAACCACCGACCTTCTGATCAGCAAGTCCTAAATACCAGCAGTCAACAACTCCCTGATACTGGTAATAATACTGTGGTAATTCTGCTATGGGGTCTCAGGAAAGCATCCAAGTAGCTGCTGCTGCTGCTTGTATTCTTCCTATCCCCACTGGGAACACTGCAGTGTTAGACATGCTAATTCAGGAAGGAGGACAAGGCTGCTGCAGGCAAAGGGCATTGTTTCAGACCTCAAAATCTTGGGAAATTCAAGGTGTGGAAGCAGAATTCCCTAAGAATGGACTGTTTGTGTGTGCCCTGGGTAATAAATGCCGTGGATGGGGGTGGGGACACAATGCGGATGCTTCTGTTTTCTCACTAGGAAAAAGCAAGCTATCACTTAGCAGCAGGGAAACAGCAGGAGACCAATTATCCCTGGAAAGGTTTAGTGCTAGAGACATCCTTTCAAGCAGGACCACAGGTCTCAAAGGTGGCAGGCAGGCAGAGGAAACAAGGGGGGGGGGAAAAGGGGGGGGGGGAGAAGAAGTGCATTCCAATAATAATAATAATAATAATAATAATAATAATAATAATAATTTATACCCCGCCCATCTGGCTGGGTTTCCCCAGCCACTCTGGGCAGCTCCCAACAGAATATTAAAAACATGATAAAACGTCAATCATTAAAAACTTCCCTAAACAGGGTTGCCGCCTTCAGATGTCTTCTAAAAGTCAGATAGTCATTTATTTCCTTGACATCTGATGGGAGGGCGTTCCACAGGGCAGGCGCCACTACCGAAAGGGCCCTCTGCCTGGTTCCCTGTAACTTTGCAGGGAGGGAACCACCAGAAGGCCCTCGGAGCTGGACCTCAGTGTCCAGGCTGAATGATGGGGGTGGCCTTAAAGATCAGCACCAACCCTTTGAATTGTGCTCGGAAACGTACTGGGAGCCAATGTAGGTCTTTCAGGGCCGGTGTTATATGGTCTCAGAGGCCAATGTAAATATAGACCTTTCAGAGAAATACACCTGTGTCAAAGGCTATCTCGAAAAGCTATTTGTTGTTGGACCACAATTCTCAGCACCCCTGGTCTTTGGCCATGCTAGATGGGGCTCACAGGAGTTGTAGTCCAACAAGCTCAGTCAGTTGAGCATGAGACTCTTAATCTCAGGGTTGTGGGTTTGACCCTCGTGGTCCATTCCAACTCGACAATTCTATGATTCTCAAATAACATTGTCCATTTTTTCTTATTTTTTCTTTTGCTACAGTCTGTTAGCTACACAATAAATCGGATCCACTCTGATCCTCTATTCCTATGACTGTGTCATGCTCAGATATGGTCAAGATATTCCTGAGCAATTCCTGTTTCCTGATCCTGCCTCTTTTAATCTACAGTGTGCTTACGTTTTAAAAAGGTTTTTACAGTGGTACCTTGGTTCTCAAATGCCTTGATACTCAAACAACTTGGAACCCAAACACTACAAACCCGGAATTAAGAGTTCTGGTTTGCGAACTTTCTTTGGAAGCTGAACATGCTCCAGTATGAGTGGTATCCTTCCCTTTTGAGTGTTACGCTGAGGCCTGTCTTTTTTTGCTATTTATTTTGCGTCTTTGTTTTTGCGGCTTTTTCGTTTTGTTTTTGTGACTGCGTGGAACCCAGTTCAGCAACTGGTTGATTGTGTGACTGCAGTACATTGTTTATTGCTTTCATTTTAAGGATCAACGGTCTCGTTAAATAGTAAAATTCATGTTAAATTGCTCTTTGAGGGGTTGTTTTTAAAAGTCTGGAACGGATTAATCCATTCTGCATTCCTTTCTATGGGAAAGCGCACCTTGGTTTTGGAATGCTTTGGTTTTGGAACAGACTTCCGGAACGGATTAAGCTTGAGAAGCAAGGTACCACTGTACTGCAGTTTTGTAAGCTATCCTGGGAATCTATTCAAATGGCAGGATATACATTCCTGTTAAATAAGTAATTGTTTTTTTCAGCCTCACGTTGCATGATGCTACATTAGATAAAGCAAGTGGAGGCAGAATAAAGAGATTACGACCACAATTGCGCTGGCAGAAGCAATTTATCCAGAAAGATTAAAAACCATAGGACTGGATGAGAAGAATAAACCCAGTATCTTGGATACAGATCATCCTTGCAGGTATGCCTAATCAGAAAAAGCTATATTTCCATTCTGTTGATTAAAGAGTTCTGTGCTGCTTGAAATCTTGTATGATTATTTACCTTTCCAGTAAGAAAGTTAACTCTACCTGCTAGGCTTCCTGTTCTCTGAAACAAGTGTTGCACCTGTCACCCTCACAGGCAAATTTCTTTTTTTCTTTTTTTATTAAAGATTTTCTTGTTTTACAGAAGTATGTGTAATGTCTCTTGTATTTTTTCCATGTAAAATTTTTACAAATCAGTTTCATTTGTTGAGACATTGGGGGGTCGGGGGGAGATGGGGGGGTCGGATGGCGATGTTTCTATTTTGCTTAATGTATGTAGGGTTTGGGGTCAGCGTTGCTCGTGCTGTTCATTTGTGTTCCTTTGGTGGTGTGGTTGTTTGTTTGTGATTGGCTGTGGTGGTCTTTTTTTTCCGTGTGTGAGTGGGGTGGGTGGGTGTTTTGGGTCAGGTTAGCCATATTGATTTGTATGCTGTTGGTGGATTCTTGTCATTGTCTTGTTGGGCTGTGTATGTGATAAAGGGGAGCCATACCGGGGTAAAAGCGTCTTCTTCTGTTTGTCCCCATGTCAGTTTCAGTTTATTGGTTAATTTTTCTAGTAGGGCTGTTTCCCATACTATTTGGTACACAGGCAAATTTCTGTAGGAAAAAGGTATAGATTCTGGCAACCTCAGAATTTATTCATAAAGAAGAATTGACCTCCCAAGCATTTTTTTTCCTGGTCTAGGCTCTGTCTTTCCTAACTGCCAATTCTCTTTGGCCATCCTCACAGTGGGTATATGGTACTGAACAAATGTAGGGAGGGCAAATCCTCAAGCCAGCAGCTGGGAGGAACTGTGACAGAGTTACGGCAAACCTGGGTTTTTTCTAATGTTCAGAAAGGTTCAGTGCTCATTTCTATGAGAACAGACAAGAGGGTGTTTTCGTAGGATAAATGAGTAAGCGACAGAAGTCTAATTGATCAACTTGTGACAGGATTGTACCACTGCAGCTTGCTGAAGGAATTACCTTTCAAAGGATCAAATAATTGTCCCTGTTCCAAAAAATAAATCCCTAAACAGTGGTAACTTGGGTTAAATACTTAATTCGTTCCGGAGGTCCATACTTAACCTGAAACTGTTCTTAACCTGAAGCACCACTTTAGCTAATCGGGCCTCCCGCTGCTGCCGCGCCGCCGGAGCACGATTTCTGTTCTCATCCTGAAGCAAAGTTCTTAACCTGAAGCACTATTTCTGGGCTAGCGGAGTCTGTAACCTGAAGCGTTATGTAACCTGAAGCGTATGTAACCCGAGGTACCACTGTACAGAGAAAACAGGCTGGGAGACAGGTTAGAACGCTTTCCCTTGGCAACCTGGAACTATTTTTGTTTTTTTTTTTTTTTTTTAAATAATATTTATTAAAATTTTCAAAAATACAGAAAGTAAAGATTAAAGAATGTTCAAGACCTTATTTTCATATATCAGCTTTCCGGGACTCCCCCCTTCCCCCACCCCTACCATATTCCCCTTTCACATTGTTGGCTCTACAAGTTCCCAGTTCTGATTAAAGCTTAGCTTATTTCACCCATTCTTCAAATTTAAATTTAAGTTTATACAATCCTCATATTAAGAAACAAAAGTTCCTTCCCCAGGGCCCACCCCATTTTCGTTCCACAATTTCCCCTTTATTTAATGGTAAAAACCCCCCACAATAGAAATATAAGAAACAAAAATTGAAAAGTATAATAAATGAAAAGAAACCAATTCAGCAAAAAGTTGACAAGCCTTTGGATTCTAGTTCTCCCCCCCTGTCCCCGGTTTAATTTCCCCCTGATCACCAATCCATGTTAGCTGCCTGGAATTCTTAAGATCCAAAAATCACATTTTCCCCCAACTCTCGCTGGCTTTTCTTTTTATAATTATTTTTAAAGTTATTTTTAAACCATATTAACTTCAAATCTTTAATAAAACTCCCCCCAATGTTCTTTCCAAGTTGTAGTCCAGTTTCCTCTTGTTCTGCTGCTAAAATGTACTAATTCAGGAATTTAGTAAGTCTGCAGGGATTATTGTTATTCAGGAACCAAAACTTGCGTTCAGTCCCTTCCTTTCTTCAATCCTTTAGCTGAACACCCTGTAGACACAATATTGTTTCCATTTTGCAGCTTTCCCAGGAGATAACCAGTTCTGTAAAATTCCAATGGTATTTTTCCACTTACGACCTTCTTTGTAATGTCCCGAAACTCCTCTAGGGGGATTGTTGTAACTTTGTTTTTTCTAGTCCAAAAATCCGGTTGTTATCCATGTTTTCGCCATTTTGTATCCAAGTTTTAACAAATTGTAAAGAAATTGTAGCGAAATTGACCAGCAAGGCCCTCGTAATAAAGTCCTCTTTCCGACTTTGACAGCTACTTTGACAGCTGTCAAAATCTCCTTCGCTTTTCGCCAGGCTCTCTCTCCTCAATCACCCCGGTTCCCAGGGGGGGGGTAGCATTTTCCTTCTCCCTAAATTCTTCCTCCAGCACAGTTCTTGTAGTTTCCCATCGTGGAATTCTTAGTCAGAAACAAATCTTTTTGGACCTTGGTTTCCCAGTCCTTGTTTTGGAAGGTTTACAATAGGGAGGGGGACTGACTTCCTTTTTGGATCCCCCCCCGCTCGTATCAAATCCGAAAAAATTTCTTTTTTTCTCCTTTTAAACCCGGTTTCCAAATTTTACTCACGGGTTGTTGTTAAAAGTCCGAATTCTCAATGGAAGAAGTCAGCGCTCTCCGCCGGATGGCATGCGGCTTCGCTCGGCAGGGATGGCAGAGGACTCAAAGCACCACGCTTCTCCCCGGCACCCGATCCGTAGCCTTTAAAAAGGCTCCTTCACAAGTCGGGAGGGCGCTAACGGTGCCAGCCGAGTCTCCATGTCCACGGCCCCCGTGGCCGTGGTTTTTAAGGGTCCCCGCATCGCCGGTGCGGTAGGACCCAGCCCTGCCGAGCAGGCTCCCTCCGGAGCTCGGAGGGAGTCCGCCATTCGGCGATGGCGCCAACCCGGAAGTCCCCTGGAACTATTTTTGTATGAAGAAGCATTCCATCACGCAAAACACCGTATGTAGTTTGAAGTGGGGAATTTCAGTTTAGTTTGAAGCCCAAGGCACTGAGCCTGCCTTGGTCATCCAGACTGGTGACATTTCTTGGGGGAGAGACGAGGGAGTGTGGCCCTGTTCATTCTCCTTGACCTCTCCAAGACTTTTGATACCATAGGCGACAGCATCCTTCTGACATGGCTCCAGGGGCTGGGGACTGAGAGCACTGTGCTACAATGGCGCCACTCCTGCCTTCAAGGCCAGCCATTAGTTATGGGTGGCTACTGCTTGCCACCATGTGATCCGGGTAGCACTGTGGTCTAAACCACCGAGCCTCTTGGGCTTGCCGATCAGAAGGTCGGCGGTTTGAATCCCCACAATTGAGTGAGCGCCCGTTGCTCTGTCCCAGCTCCTGCCAACCTAGCAGTTCGAAAGCACACCAGTGCAAGTAGATAAATAGGTACCACTGTGGCAGGAAGGTAAATAGTGTTTCCATGCGCTCTGGTTTCTATCACAGTGTTCTGTTGTGCCAGAAGCGGTTTAGTCATGCTGGCCACATGACCCAGAAAGCTGTCTGTGGACAAATGCCAGCTCCCTCAGCCTGAAGTGAGATGAGCGCCGCAACCCCATAGTCGCCTTTGACTGGACTTAACCGTCCAGTCCTTTAACTTTATACCGTGTGAGTTGCCTGCTGGCATCCTACAGAGTTCCATCTTGTTACCCAAACAGGGCTCTTGGTTTGTGTTATTTTAATGGCAGTCCTCCCATCGCCCATTCCACCTGACAAGGAACTTTGAAAGCAAAAGGATTTTCAAGCAGATTGCAATATGGCATGGAAAGAGTTTTGCAGCGATGCTGAACCCCTTGCGCCCTTGCCTAGGTTTGGGAGAATTATCTGGGGTTTTTCTCCCCAAGGAATGAACATACAGGCTATTTCTATTACTGGAAATCTATCCTTTTCTGCATCCTGGGGGAAAGGGAGAACTTGAAGCATTTCCTAAAGACAACAGCTCTTCGTGTGACCATAAGGAGAAGCTTCAAGCACTGTTATTCTACAGAAGAAAACCTTATGCAAGAGTTGTGTAACTTGTGTGTCACATGTTACAGTTAGATACCAGTACAACCTTCACTCTCCTCACAGTCCAAGCCTATCCATATTTACTCAGAAAACCTTGCTGATTTTAACAGTTCTTACTTCCAAAACATTTCTGCTTAAGATTATTTATGAAACCACATTTGTGCCTCAGAGGGAGATGAAAACAAGGGAAAGCATTTGTGTAGGGAGAAGAAGAGAGACTTTCTAAGGCCCAGAAAACCAACATAGTGGCAAAGATGGTGTATTTCGCAGCTTGCATTGCATTTTCCAGTAGCTAGTCTGGAGGTTGCTGACTCCCATTGTCGGGGAGGGACCTCTGCATTAGAGGCATAGCTGTCAACTGTCCCTTATTTGGCGGGAAAGTCCCTTATCCCAGTGCTGTGTCCCGCTGCTGTCCCTTATTGATGATGTCCCTTAAATTTCCTGGGTTTCAAAGGAAGCAGCTCCTCTCCCTCCCTCCCTGCCAGCCAGGGAGCAGGGAGGCTCCAACTATGTTGCTTGACTGCGTTGCTCACCCAATAAGGAGTCTAAGAACGACTGGGGGGTGGAGCTTGCATGCCTTGTGTCGATCAAATCGGCCGCATTGCCTGGGGACTTGCGTTTGCTCAGCGCTTCCCAGCGGAGAGGTGACAGTGGTTTTCCTTGCTGCATCCCCTTTACCGGGTTGCTGTGCTGTGGGAACTACCGCTTGAGGCTTCGTTTGGCTGCTGGCTGGGCTTTCTGCCTTTGGCTTGGAGGGGCTCAGAAGTTGAACATACCTATGCTCTGAAAGTCCCTTATTTTGGCTGCTGGTCCCTTATTTTCGAGGCTGGTGGTCCCTTATTTTCAAATCTGTAATTTGACAGCTATGATTAGAGGACCTGCTATAACCACCTGGCTACACAATCTGAGGATACCCTGTCACCCTGGAAAAAAGCAGTGGCATTGCCACTCGGAAAGAAAATGGTACTAGACCCTTTGGTCTGGAAGAGCTAGTGACTAGCTGCGAATATCCCCTTCCTAGGGATGTCATGGAGAGGGTCATGGCAGGAAATCTTGGATGACACAGATTTTCAATTTGGGTTCAGGCCCGGCCATGGAACCAACCTTGACTGAGAGCAGTATATCGGAAATACAACCTTGTTCCTGTTTTTCCATCACTCTATAGCAGGGATGTCCAACAGGTCAATCATGATCTACTGGTAGATCCCCAGGAGGTTTTGGTAGATTGCGGTCCCTTTCCTTGGCATTGGTAAAATATAATCTGGCCCCGTCCCCTCGCCGCGCCCTCCATTGTTGCACGATTTGCAGAACGGAAGACGGAGTTTACTCAGTGAGGCTGTTTGTTTCCCCAGCGATCTGTTGGTGAGTGGCTGTTCCCCTTTCTCCTTTGATCTTAGGCTTGAATTTTGAAAAATCAGGGCTCTCCTCCTCCCTAATAAAAGCTCACCAACTTTGGCCTGAACCCCCAAAAAGGGGGTAGATCACTGCCAGTTTTTAATTCTGCGAGTAGATCGCAGTCTCTTGGGAGTTGGCCACCCCTATAGCTCTATAGCAGGGGTCAGCAGCCTTTTTCAGCCGGGGGCCGGTCCACCGTCCCTCAGACCATGTGGTGGGCTGGACTATATTTGGGGGGGGGGTGTGGAATGAACAAATTCCTATGCCCCACAAATAACCCAGAGATGCATTTTAAATAAAAGGACACATTCTACTCATGTAAAAACACGCCTGTCAGGGGCTCAGGAGCAGAGGCACAGGGAAGAGAGGGAATGGAGAGCGAAGGGGAAGAATCTGAGGGAAGTGTAGGGGAGTATGACAGTGAACTGAGAGATTCCATGAGCTTCTCCAGCGAATCAGAAGATTCCCAGAAGGGGGCGCCTATGGCCAGGGCAAGGGGGGTCCCAGGGGGGACGCACCAGAAACAAGAGGCCAGCGGGGACTCCCAAAGCAGCAGCTGGAGATCAGGACCAGCTTCCCCACCAGAGCATAGTGGGGGGGAAGAGTCCCATGCATCGGGGCCAGCGTCTCCTCCAGCAGGGAGCCCAGCTAGCCTCCCCGAAGGGGAAAGCAGTGACAGGAGCAGTGTAACGGTCAGGAGGAAGGTTGCCGGCTGGGCACGCGCGCCAAGTTCAAATGTACAGGCACGCGGGACAGCAGGAAACCCGGATGGGGAACCAGGTCCTAAAGCCCGCCGGACGGAGGGGGAAGAATCAGGGGACTCAGCGTCAGAAGAGTCCAGAAAGGGCAAAACCCCAGCGGACAGGCGGACCCAGAGGAGGAAGGAGCAAAGGAAGAGGTGGAGCAAGGCTAGAGTCTTAAACTGGTGTCTGGGGGGAGGAGAGTCAGACGGAGCTCCAACGGTCTAGGGTTTGAGACGTAGGGCTGCGCGCCGCGGCTTTGAAATGGAAACTGAACTTCAATAAAGACCTTTGTAAAAAGCAACGGACTGGCGTTGGTCCTTTGTGAGCTGGGACCTCGGGCAGCTCCTGACAACGCCGATTCCCTGACCATCCGCGGACCGGATTGAGAAGGCGATCGGGCAGGATCAGGCCCCTGGGCCTTAGTTTGCCTACCCCTGCTCTATAGCTTGTTGGTAAAAGTGCTGACTTTCACCTACAAAACCTTAATGACTCAGGACCACAATACCTCAAGGACCATCTTTCGCCATATGAACCAACCTGGACCCTGCAATCATCATCTAAGGCCCTTCTTCATGTGACTCCTCCGTGAGAAGGCCAGAGGGTGGCTACACAAGAACTGGCCTTTTGTGGGATGGCTCCCCACCTGTGGAATGCTCTCCCCAGGGAGGCTTGCCTGGAGCCTTCATTACATATCTTTAGACAGCAGGCAAAAGCCTTTCGCTATAACCAGGCCTTTGGCTGATTCAACACTCTATGGCCTTTTAAATATGTTTGTGGGAAGGGGGGTTATTGGTTTGGTTTTCGATTTCAGATTTATTTTCTAATGGTGTATTTTGTGTTCTCATTCTACATTTTTATGTTATGAGCTGCCCTGTGATCTTTGGATGAAGGGTGGTATACAAATTTAAATACTAATAAGAAGAACAATAATAAATCCGGTCTATAAACAGCCACTCAGCTATGGCGAGTAAAATTTAGCCAGTCCTTTTCCCCACGATTATGGCCTAAAATGACCAAAGCGGCAATCTTATGCACATTTAACTTGGGAGTACATATGCACAGTATCAAATCGTATAACAGGTAACAATCAAATCACAAACAAATCATATCTGATTTGGGTTTCAGTGCTCTCCTAAGAAGAGTGAACAAACTCTCAAACACATTAAATAGGAAATGTGTTTGATTGTTTTTAGCTCAAGCTTTGCGTGGGGAATTTATTTAATTGTGAATTCCTATAAGAACAGACCTGATCTGCAACTTCTGGACTGCCTTTCACACTTCCCAAATACTCTGATGCTCAAAATATGTTTAGAAATGTGTAGTTTGAAAGAACACACATTTTACGATACTTATTTAAGTTAATATCTACACGCACGTTTTTGTGAGGACTAAAATAAAAGTTGCAGATAAAGGTACAAATGGGGTGGAAATAAGCCAAGAATGAACATATGAAAAAAATGAGATGAGCTAGAGATAGATACCTGCCTGTCCCTAGTTCTGGGAGCCACCGAGAAAAGTTACTCCACGGAAAACATATTAGGCTGACATTTTTCAGCACTAGGATGTTGATGCCAGTAATCTGGTGATTTAAATTGCCCTGGTAATTTCAGCTAAAGGATCCCCTCCTTGCTGTAGATTGTTATATAAGAAGATAGCTATCCAGCTAAGACCATGCATCTTCTACATGAAGTGTCATTTCTGTCACACACAAGGCCAAATATCAGTCGAGGATTAAATGAGGTTATAATTAAATAAATGGGATTTAGAATATTAAGAAAAGTGAATAAAATGGATTATACAGTGGTACCTCGGGTTAAGTACTTAATTCGTTCCAGAGGTCTGTTCTTAACCTGAAACTGTTCTTAACCTGAAGCACCACTTTAGCTAACGGGGTCTCCTGCTGCCGCCACGCCGCCGGAGCCCGATTTCTGTTCTTATCCTGAAGCAAAGTTCTTAACCTGAAGCACTATTTCTGGGTTAGCAGAGTGTGTAACCTGAAGCGTGTGTAACCCGAGGTACCACTGTAACTGGAAATTATTTTAGTTTAATAATGATATTGGGAAGCTGTTACTTTCAATTACAAGGAAACTCAGAAGGGAGGGACTAGAGGAAGTCAACCAGGATGTTTAAAAGGTTGGATTTGTAAAGAATTAAGTTTGTTGTTATTGTTTATCTGGGTTTTTTTTTCTTTTGTTGATGTATTTTTCTTTTCTTTCTGTTTTTATGTGTTATTTTGCTTTGTGGTTTTTGTTATAATTGTGGAAAATCTAATAAATTTTATTTAAAATATATATATATATCAGTTGAGGGCAACAGATGCTTCTGAGAGCTCATTCACCCAAGGTGTGTACCTGGAGTCCTAGAGAAATTCCACAGGGTGATTCACATGTTTATGGTGGAGCAAGATAAATAGAGAACTCTCTGCCGATTTAAGGGACTCATAATCACAGACCTGCCTGGCCACATATGACAAGCAGAACCAGTTCAACTATGCGAACCCACTGACCCAGAGACGGAGACCATGTAAAATGGTATTTGTGTGTTTCATTGGTCATGTATGTGCCTGAGATACATGTCAGCGATCACTTATGAGTGAGTGAGCGATAGATAAATTATGCCTTTCTTCCTTGCGCACATCAAGATTTGTATGAAGGGAAAGAAGCAAATCTTAGTGTCTGCTGAAATGTGAAGATGGGCAATGGAGAGGGTGATTTATCACCCTAATTCATTGCAGGAAAGATGGCCTATTGTGTGTCTGACAAGAAGTTTACGCCACTCATCCAGGCCTGCAAATATGAGAGAGTGACTGCCCATCTTCTGTTCCACTCATGGAGACCAGTGTTCCTCATCATCTTCTAAATCCCCATCATGGTGTTCCTGTTGGTTTTACTTCTCCCCAATCTTAGTGTGGGATACCCCAAGCAATGGCCTGGTCACAGTTACAGGGGCAATCTCCATTGCTCAGTCTTGTATACTGAGAGGTCCGGAGGGTGGCAACACGAGAACGGGGCCTTCTCTGCAGTGGCTCCCCGTTTGTGGAAAGCTCTCCCTGGGGATGGTCCCCTGGCGCCTTCATTATACACCTTTAGGCGCCAGGCAAAAACATTCCTTTATAAACAGGCCTTTGGTTGATTTGACATCCTATGCCCTTTTAAAATGTGGTTATTTGGGGGGGTTATTGGCTTGTTGCTTTCATTTTGATTATATATTTTGTGGTTTTATATTTTGCTTTTGTTCAGTGAAATTCAACAAATATAATAAAATAATAATAACATAGCAGGTAGAAAGGACATAGAGAGCCTATGTTATTGTCACCACAGAGTGTGCATTCAAGCATCTCCAATAATTAAGCAGAATCAACGCAACAAATGGGAAGGAGTTACTTAGGAAATCTTTTCCAGTATGTACCAGTTTATATGACAAAGGGCCAGTTAAATCCTTGGATCACTTTCTGTTGTGCCATGCCTGCACCATGTCTGCTTCTTTGAACCAGAAAGCAATTAAGCATGGATGGCCTTCTAAATAATTTTGCATTTTGCCTACATTTTTTTTTATAGTTATCAATCAGAGTCATCACGAGCATTTTGAGACTTGACCGTTGTCACTTCCTCCTTACTCTTACTGAGAAGTGTTCCAATGGAGGGAGCTCACTACCATTTATTTTAATGCTAGTTTCTGCATTTTAAGCCAAATCCTACAGGCATACGCTGCTGTTCTCACAACTCAAGAAACGGGTTTTTCATTGAACCATTACCAGTTGAATAACCAAACCTGCTACAATTCCGGATGATGCCTTTTTGCGGAAAACCACTATTATGCTTCCAAAATCCCCAATCACCTGTTGTGTTACGTCCTGGTTTGTTCCCCTATATATCATCCCTCCCGAAGCTTCCTTAATCTGCCACAATCTGCAGGGAGGGAGAACATTTTAAATGATCCTGAATCAACACTCCTCCTCCTATATACTAAAGGGATATTCTTCGTGGCATAAGGTCAATAAGCCTTTTTGGTTTGGGAAGTATCTGCGTAACAGAAGGTAAACAAACCTGAGAAAGGTACATCCATCAGCCTTTCCCCATCTGCTCCATTGCTAACCCACCTGCACTGCATCCGTCATTCTAGAGGATGCAAAGTGCTAGGCACATGTTGGGTCACTGGGAAAATAAAGCAACAGCAATCTGACATCATTGTAACCAGCAGCGTCGCCACGAGTTTGGTTCATATGCAACCCGAAGACAGAGTCTTCTACTTGCCAGCCAAGTGTGCATTGCAGTAAAGGTGCTCACCGCATAAACAGCTTGATCCTCCCAGCTTTTCACCCACCAGACACTCTTGTTGCAGTAACAGCTTATTAACTCCAGGTCACCCAGAAGTGTTTATGACACAGCAAACAATTCCGGCATTAACCCTTCAGGCTGCCCTTGTTCCTGCAATGTCCTATTTAAGGGTAACAGACTGGGGGTGAGATGGGGAGAGAAGGGCAAGCACATTTTTTGCCAAGCTGCCTTCGAGGAAAGCCATTTTACATTAAGAATGCAAAAAAGCAAGCTGTTCTCCAATGTCTCAGCTACAATGCTCAGATGACTGAGAGACCCAGCGCGATACACCATGGCCCATAAAAGAAATGCGTTTGAGAGCGGCACACTGCTTTTCTTCTTTTCCAGCACGCTGAACAGACCCATTTATCTTCCAGCAAGCGGACCCACCGAGAATAAACGGAAGGCAGAAAGAGGTTGACTGTGCGCCCCTTCGCAACAGCCCACCAAGGTGGGCTAGCCTGAGTGGGAGGGCACCGCATCACTCAAGGCTCTGTGGCGCAGGATCTGCTCTCGGGTCCCCCCTAAGTGCGCACACGCCGTGAATTTGAAGAGCACACCCCAAAAGAATCCTGGGAACCGTACTACCCAGCACCCTTAACAGGCGATAGTTCCCTGGTTTAAGAATCCTAGGAACTGTAGCTCCTAGCACCCTTAACAAGTGATAATCCCCAGGTTTAAGAATCCTGGAAACTGTAGTTCCCAGCACCTTAACAAGTGATAATCCCCAGGTTTAAGAATCCTGAGAACTGTAGCTCCTAGCACCCTTAACAAGAGACAATCCCCAGGTTTAAAAATCCTGGGAACTGTAGCCCCAGCATCCTTAACATGTGATAATCCCCAGGTTTAAGAATCCTGGGAACTGTAGTTCCCAGCACCCTTAACAAGTGATTGTGAGGATCAGAGCTTACAGGGTTAACAGCTCAGTGCAGGACCTCCAGAGTGATAATCCCCAGGTTTTAAAATCCTCAGAACTGTAGTTCCCAGCACCCTTAACAGGCTATAACTCCCAGGTCTAAGAATTCCGGGAACCTTAGTTCCCGGCACCCTTAAAAGGCTATAGTTCCCAGGGGGTCTTTTTTAAAGGGCGCGGTGTGGGATGAGCTGAAAATGTATGGCATATACGCAGCAGTGTCGTAGGGAGCAGGGAAGCCTCCCTAACTGGGCTGGGTGGAAGGGCGGTGGGCTGCTAAGAGAATGAATGGGAGGCAGAAGCCGCCGAGCTGACACGTCACTATCTCCCCCCCCCGCCCGCCCGTCATTCAGCCGTCCACTCACCCGAGCCGCCATCTTGTTCCGCCGGCGACGAAGCAGCGACTGACAGATGCGAGATGCGGAGCGCCGAAAGCAGCCGGCTGGGAGGAGGCGGAGCCACGCAGAGCGCGAGGGGTGGGGCCTGTCCTCGCCCCTCCCACTTCCGGACTCTTTTTTTAAATAACTGCCTCGTTCTCGCGTCTGCTGACCCCGCCTTCAAGAGTTAAGGGAGCCGCGAGAGGCAGCCTCCCGCATACACGCACGGGAGTCCAATGCGACGCCGCCTGAGGGAAGTGCGGGAATGAGAGATAGGCACAATCACGTACAAGGAAGCAAGGAGGAGGAGGGGAAAAGGGCATTTCCCTGCTTAATTTTAATATTTAATTGGTATTTAAGGCGACCAAAGTGTGCTAAGGGGGGTTCACTCGAATTGCAGGGATAAAACCCAAGAGCAAAATGTCAACATCATGTCAACATGCCATCAAAATCCGAATGATATACGATATCTTTTTTGTCATTGTCCCATACAGAACAATGAAATTGAAAATCTACATAAAACATTCAAAACCCCCTAAAAACTCTGAAACCCCATTTTAAAATACAATATACTATACTATATACTATAGAATAGGGTGCTGGGATAGGCAAACGCTAAAACTGAAGCGATCCCTCTAAAAAATATTGGGGAGGGTACACCCCAAAAAATCAATGCAAACAAATAAAGGGACAGAGGTATCCCATTAAAGAGGTTTTATTATTATTATTTTCAAAGAAAACTAGACAGATAGGGTTACAAGGAAGACATTTCTCCAGTTTGCACAATGCATACATTAATAATAGCAATATGATTGTGTATTAAATAAAAAATAATAATTTAAAAAAGAGATCTGTCGCTTCGCAGAAATGTCTTAATAAATCATGACTCATCGTGTCTTGCAAGTGTATCCGGACTCTGAAGAATAGCGGCTGGCTTATGACAAGACAAAGCCCTGCATTCCGGCACCTTGAAAACTAACCAAGGTTACTTCTACTTAGAAGTAAGTCCCATTCGGTTCAATGGGACTTACTTCCAGGTAAGGGTGTGCAGTATAGAATTGCAAGCTTACTCGTGGACCTTCTCTTTCTCTGCATTACTGCTCCGCACGTGGAGGCATTCCAATCAGAACCAGAAGTGAGGGTTGAATATTTAAGCAACCCTCTTTTCCTTTCCATTTCTATTGCCTTCAATCACGTCCGCCGAGAGGCAGAGATATTAAAAAGTTGAAGACGACTATTTCATGTTCTCTATACGCTGCATCCGGGTTTAGATCGGGGAAGCCATTTTTAAATGTCTCCTGGCAGACCTTGGAATAGGGGAATCCAAGAGCTAAAGTATAGATAGCTGTGATTGTGCAAAATAATAATTTATTTAATAATAATAATTGCACTTTTTAGTCACTTTTTTTTTTACAAAAGGGAACCCCAAGCAACTTGCAAAAAATAGCACATACATTACAACCAACAGAGTAAAATCTAAAAGATAAGTTTCATTTTGCTCAAAAAAACTGAATGTCACTTCCGTTTTCCAACATTTTAAAAAATAACCTTACTTGCCGCTGCATATTCCAATACAAATGCAGTCCATTATCCTCATATTAAAGGGCAGAAGAGGCTTTGGGTGATACAATAGTCCCACAATTTCCTCTAAATATTGCAAGGTGGGCATCATCAGGCTGAAGCTCCTTGCATGGTTTCCAACAACCCTGATATGTAGTCCAGTTGCTGAACCTACCACAGGTTGGGGCTGAAGTTCAGATATGCTATCCCTGCCATATCAGTCTGCAGAAAGTAGTGTACATCAATCCTTCAATATAGGCCACTGTTTTTGTTAAGTTGTAGGTGAACATATCAGACGAAACAGCGATTCTTCAAACAGCTCTTGTTTATTCACAGTCCAGAACAGAACTGAACTGAAGGGTTCAGTCAGCCTGCTTATATAGAGCTCCAGTACAACGTAACTGTAACAATTTTCTAAAACTATCCAATCACTGAACGTCACTTTTGATCTCTTATTTGCATAACTATCTACAGTATCCCCCTGCTGGCCCAGGGTGAGAACTTCAGTACATAACAGTTTTTATACTAACAGTATATTGCAGGAGGGGCCTGCTGAAGAGATGGATTTATGACAGCCCTAGCCCTGCAATGCAGTCTACTGTTAATATTGCAAATCAGAGATCGGGCTTAGATTTAAATTTCCAGCAAAAAAAAAAACTCAATACAAAACAAACCCTTAGGTTGCACACTGTCAATCTGCTTAAATTGCCTATGGAGAGGCCTAGACAAGAATTTCAAAAAGAATGGGGGAAATGCAAAGAGTGCTTTACCAAGCAGTGCCCCAAAATATACACCTGGACTTGTTTCGATTAATTTCTACAGGAGACGTTGCGGTTTTTCAAGTCATAATTAGGAAAAATTGTAACAATCACATATAAAATATAAAAGTAACAGTATACAAGAAGTAAATAACGAGGCCATTTACAGGATAAAGGAAGTCTCTTATTTTTATGTTATGTTTTCTGTGTGAAAGGGCATAGGAGTTTAATTTTGATAATTAAATTGTCAATGGTGGTGGGTTTGTTCGCATGTATGAGTTGTTGTGGACTATGTTGTAAATAAAGTAATAATAATAATAATAATAATAATAATAATAATAATAATAAAATTGCCTAAGGAGAATATCCCCGGCAGCAAATGCAATGCTCAGTTGCATGCAAACGCCTCATCCTCTGTGGATTTGCATGCAGGTGGCTTGTGCTTTTAACTGTTCAAAATCTCAATAACAAAATCACACTATAATGTTAGTTAGATGAAAGATTCCTGTCTCTACTGCTATAGTTTCTCCTCTCTTTGGGGGGGCCGGGGGGGGGGGGAGGGAAAGGACACCTGTTACCCAAGCATCAGAAGAAGGGCATTCAAAAGGCGAAGCCAACAGCCATTGGACTCCCACTCCCATAAGCCCTAGTATGTGTGACGGATGATCAGGGATGATGGGATCTGTAGTTCTCTTCCACCAAAAATGCAAAGTATGTCGCTCACCACACTTTTTGGGTCTTTGCACACAGAGCAGCTGACACAGCCAGGCTTCATCTCTGTTGTTAGCACCACAGCTTCCTCCCTCAGTTGTTACTGCCAGTTCTTCTTCCTCTGCTATTTCCATTCAATCCCTGTCGTTCTGAATGACATCATACTCTAGTATCACTGCCTGGTCCACAAAGATAAGAAAATAATTACACAGAGAGAGGCATCTGGCTATGTGTGTGTGTGTGATTTCCAGGTTCAGATAGGAGAATCCATTTTTAAATGTCCCCCGGGGAGGTAGGGAGAGCTGCCAATACACATCAATAAAACAATCCAGCATTTTATTTTCCTTTTTGGGCAATTTAATAACTGGCTTAATAGATCCACAGCAAAGCAGCACATTCAATTCCTGACATACATATATTTACTGACTAAATAGATTCATTTAATACACATACTGTATTTAATAGTATATTTACAATTTAAAAAAAAAATTCCTAGGGACATTGCAGATCTACCCAATTCCTCATTTGTTAGACGGCAGCTCGGATCATCTTTGACCACTGGCCATGCCGGCTGGGACAGATAGAAGCAGAGGAGTCCAACAGCACTCGGAGGGCAAGCAATTCCTCCACTCTTGCCCTAGAGGACCGGGTTCAAAGTCTGGAGGCACCTTTGGGTGAGGGGGGAGCTGATCAGATATAGGCAGGGCTGGCCCAAGACATTTTGGCACCCGAGGCAAACCACAAAAGGTGCCCCCCTCCCCACCAGGGAAGCAGCTACAGAGGTGCAGCATTCGGACCCTGTTATGTACTGAAGTTCTCACCCTGGGCCAGCAGGGGGATACTGAGGATAGTTATGCAAATGAAGGATCGAAAGTGACGTTCAGTGATTGGATAGTTTTAGAAAGTTGTTACAGTAACGTGGCACTGGAGCTCTATATAAGCAGGCTGACTGAGCCCTTCAGTTCAGCTCTGTCCTGGCCTGTGAATAAACAAGAGCTGTTTGAAGAATCGCTGTGTCGTCTGATATGTTCACCCACAACTTAACAGACCCCATGTCATGGACCATGGATAGGCAAACTAAGGCCTGGGGCATAGCTGTCAACCTTCCCTTTTTTTGCGGGAAATTCCCTTATTCCAGCGCCGTTTCCCACTGCTTCCTGCTGTTATCCCGGATTGTTAGATATCCTGTAGACTGTCTCTGGGACAGGTGAGGCTGCTGATCCCTTATTTTCGAGGCTGCTGATCCCTTATTTTCAAATCTGAAAGTTGACAGCTATGGCCCGGGGGCCGGATCCGGCCCAATCACCTTCTAAATGCGGCCTGCATTCGGTGTGGGAATCAGCATGTTTTTACATGAGTAGAATGTGTGCTTTTATTTGAAATGCATCTCTGGGTTATTTGTGGGGCATAGGAATTCGTTCATTATTATTTTTTTCAAAATATAGTCCAGGCCCCCACAAGGTCTGAGGAACAGTGGACCGGCCCCCTGCTGAAGAAGTTTGCTGACCCCTGTATGGACTGACTGGAGGCACCAGTTGAGAATTTCCCCGAATGAAGAAGGCTCAGAGCCTGGGGATTGGTGGTGGGAAAGAGAAGATTAGGAGGAGGAGGTGTCAGAAGCTGAGGGGGTAACAGGGTTTAGTGAGCAGGAAGAGTCTGTGCAGAGAGCAGTC